>LQNS02278170.1:2359544-2390804 GCA_001587735.2 Parhyale hawaiensis | reverse complement strand
AACCATCTGGCCAACACACAGTTGTACTTAGAAAGGCCCACCAAAACACTCGGACTGTTTGCTAAGAAAACACTTTCAAAAGACTATCACTCACAGCGACCGCAACATCAGGGAAAATATTTACGTCACAGTATCCAAAGGAGAAAAAACCATCTTGGAGAACTCCCCCGTGTTTTGAAAGCCAATATTATGGGTCGGATCAGCTCCATATAGTGATAAAGATTTTGACAGGTCGCAGAGACTCCATGGAATGAACTGGACTTTCTAAATATCTGATGGTGGAGATCTGCAGATGTTTGAAAGAATCTCAGGAATACTCTGTAGCTGCTCCAGCCTCTTGGAGAACTTCGCATGGTTCAGAATATCTATGGAGTGCTCTGAAGCTGCTCCATATCCTCCTGGAGAACTCCAAGTACCCCAGAGAATCCACGGATTGCTCTGAAGCTGTTCTATATCTTCCTGGAAGCTCCAGGTGTTCAAGAGAATCCATGGAGTGTACTGGAGTTACTCCACAGCCTCCTGGCGAGCTGTTACCTAAGACGTTGCCGATATTACTTTCAATCAACAAAAAAATTAACAAAAACCCTGACCCAGAGTTAGAAGTGAACTTGTGGCATGGACTATGGAGCAAAAAGTGCTAGAACCCAACCGAAGATCCAGTAACCGGTTCAGAGATACATGGAGACGGTATAGCGAGCCAAAAGCTCTGCCAAATGAGAACTGTGGCAGAACCCCATCACCTCTAGAACTGGTTACGACAGTTTCGTTTTCAAGCTGCAAGAATTTGATTGCCTCTTCGACCGGTGCAACACTTTCCTTCTTAAGCAACAAGAACCTCATCACCTCGATGACTAGTTACAATAGTTTCTTTCTCACGCAGCAAGAACCTCATCACCTCGATGAGTGGTTACAACTCTTTGTCTTCAATCAGCAACTCTACTGCGAAATCTTTTAAAAACCTAGTCATTCATTGGCTCATTTCAATGCTTTAGTTTTCCACTAGCAGTCCTGCCATTAGACACTTAGCTATCTATTTTCCCTGCAAACCTCACCATTCTCGGTCCATTTCATATTAAAATCGCATCTAAAACTTTATAATCTTGAAAGGTCTCATTTTACAGTAGCAGTTGCACCATAACGACTGACTGCAAAACTTCCACATTCGTATTGGGTTTCCGGCTAATTTAACGCCAAGAAAAGAATTTTGAAACCTGAGCACGAAAGGTTTATAGCTTCGAGTACATATAATTACACTTAATAACTTCAGGACATTGTCAAGCAGTCACTTTAACTAGTAGCAACTTCGTCATTTAACTGTAGGGTGCCGATTCTTAGTCACTAATACTGATAATAAGTAGCGTAGGTTCGGTCTGTAGAACGATTCCAGTTACCGTTGAGCAGCAGCCCACGAAGGGAAGTCAACAAAGTCCTTGATAGATCTGCCCAGATACAACCGAACCACTGGTGTTCTAGTGAATGTATAATTTTCATTGAATCTGAGCTTCTATGTGCGCGAATGGTTAAAAAATGAAGGGAACTAAGTAAAGTCAACTCTCACCAACCTGAGAGCAAACTTACGGCAAGATTAAAAGCAGCTAAGTTCAAACAAATTTGGTGAGTAAAGTCTTCGCCACTCTTGGGTAAGCAAGCAAGAGACCTTTTTCCCGAGTAATTCAAATATTACTCTAAAGTTTGAAGTGGGGAAACTCAGACGACTAAAAAAAACTATCTTTCTTGCCAAAGCAATGCATTCGACAAACTCAAATAAAAACAAGTTTTAAGTGAAGGATTCCCTCACTTAATGGTATCTTTTTCCTGCTGCTCTTACTGATAGGCTTCGGCTTAGAACTTGGCAGTACCTTGCCTTTGGCGAAATTAGTAGATTGTTCCTGTCAGGCTTCGTCACCACACATTTCAGTTTGTAGTGCAACGAAACTTTTGCTGCAGAGACTCACCACACTGTCGTATGTCGTCATTTCGCTTAAAGTTAAACTTTACTTAAGTAGAAAACCTCCTTATTCACTTTCGGTTCAAGACTCTAATTGGATCAGAAAAATTTCCTTCAGAAGCTAGACGTTGGCTAGCAGGGCTCGTAAGTTAATTTTCAATTTGCAATTTAGCTATAAAACTTAAATGTGTAATGAGATCTAGAATGTAAGTCCAGTGCGATATCTTCTTTGCTTGTTTGTAATCTAAAGATCAGCTACATTCCTTCGTATATCATGTAATGCTTCGGTGAGAGTCATTCAATGTTTCCATGAGTACTCAATAACGCTTGTTATCATTCCTATTATTAGTAAAAACAAGACTTCACAATTTACTTTTGTTTCTAAGTTTTTAGTGTGCCGTGGGAATTAGCCTCTGATCCTACTCATTCACTTTGGTGTTTGATCAGTAGTAGTAGTATAAACGACAGAAGTGGATTGCTGCTTTCAGATTCCTTTATTCAACTAGGAAAATCCTCGCCAGTGTCGCTCGATGCAAGCAGGCCCAATAGAGTGGATATTATTTTAAGCTCTCTCTCCAATACTCTTTGGATGTTTGCGTAAGATGTTTTAGAGAGGATATTGAAGTATTTTTTGGTGCTGATGCTTTTCTTATATCAGAAGCGATATAAACAAAATGCATTACCTGTGTTTAGTTGTGCCCAGTCCTTGTCTTGTACCTAAGGCAAGGTAGACGATCGAGGTACAAGAACTCTGTGCTCAACTGTGGCCAGTGTGCTGCTTCTACACCGAGGTACACAAGGTATTTGGACATTGTGTTCAGCAGTTCATCTGGACCGAGATACACAAGGCTCATTTATGAACATTGTGTTCAGCAGTGTATCTGGACCAAGGTACATAAGGTTCACGTACTCTGTGTTCAGCGTACTCTCTGTATTTGGATCAAGGTACATAGGGTTCACGTACTCAGAGTTCAGTATATTCCCTGCATCTAGAACGAGGTACATGAACTCTGTGTTCACTGTACTTGAGAGTTCACTGGCTGTATCCCTCGCACCCAGAGTGTCATACAAAGGGCCTGCAGGGGGTGTGAACTTTCCATGCTAACCTAGTTACGTTTTTCTAAAGGTCAGGATTGCTTAGGGACTCACAACCATATCAAAATATCCCCATGCTTTACTGCCAGCGAAATTTTTCCCAGTTGGTAAAAACGCGTATAAAATAATGTTTTTACGACAGATGCTTGTTTTTGACTTGTATGAAACTTGAATTAAGTGACACTATTATAGCTTTACAAACGTAAAATAATTACTTTTTAAGGAAGCTATATGCTTCAATTGCAATGTAATATTAGTAGGTAATAGTAATTACAATGTTAACAATAATCATGAAATAATAACGCTGGTAATATTTTTAGTAATGAAGGTATCATTAATTAAGTATATCTGCGCACGTGTTAGAGATTTTTATACACCTAGCATACTTGTACAGTAATTTGAATGTGTATTTGATCCCTTTTGTTTACTTGGTATAATTTGAAACGGTATCTTTTCACGTAAGAAATTGCTACAGGGCATCTTTGTTCTCTGTTCTATATTTTGTTCACCTTTGTCACTTCAAAGTGCAGACATGAAAAAATGCAAAATTAAAGCCGAAAACCGCTGAAAATCGGTGGAAGTGTACATATTGCTCTCTCTTGCCATCGAACTAACTATAATTTCTAAATGAAATGGAATTTTATTTGACATCAGCGGATTAAAATGATATCTTGTAGCATCTAACAGATACTATATTGCAAACTGACAGCACTTGGATAGTGGCCAGTGCTCTGTTTTGGAGGACTCGAATTTTGGAAATTGGTGCAAAGAAACTGTGAGCATTAAAGCGTTCTATCTATATCGTTACGAAATAGATTTGCACAAATGTTTCTTTCTGACTATGAAATTATCCACTTGAGCAAAGCCAAGTGTGAATGTGCGTGCATGTCGGGGCCGTCACTTCGGGCGCCTAAAGTGTATGGGCTGTGGCACGCACTATGTATGACGTAGTAAAGCACGCTCGTAGTTGTTGTGTGCACGTAAAATGCTGTACATACGACTACGGGTGGCAGTAAGTCGGTAGAGCTTTTGATATTGTAGAAGAATGGCAATCCAATATTGCCACAATGAGATATCCCAGTCAGTATGGGTTCCTTCGGGTTATGTTCGGCACTTATGATAGAGTTCTGGTAAGTGACCACACATTTATAGTTTTGTAGTTATATTCCAATCTGAGATGATCACATAGAACTTTGGGTAGAATTGAACTATAAACCGTATTGCAAGGAGACCTCAAGGGTATAGCTCAAAGTGCACAAGTCGACAGACTAGCTATGTACAGCTTAAATGAGCTCCTGTCTAGAAGGCTCCAGGAGTGAAATGCTAGTGAACACTTGACGGTCCTTCTTTTAATACATGCCTGCAGCATCGAGAATGCACAGAGTGCACATCCTTCGCCTTCTATATAATTTTGACTCTCTAGTCAAAAATTTATTTTCTATCGCACAATGGTTTTCATTTACGAAAATGCAATAGCTTGAAACATTCTACATCACATGTCTTAAAAGAGTACAATGATCTTGATTTACATCCAATTATTTGTACAATTCATTTCATAATTCAAAACGTAGCTTACCATCGATACGACTGGCGGTATATCCTACGATGAGCGCTTCGCTCCTACATATTTTACAACATATTCTCGATTTGTAATTTAATCCTATTTGTGTGTGTAGAAATACACTTCCAGTTATCGTGTGGGTCTAATTTTTCCTGATTTTAGTGATGTAGAATTCGACCGTGCCACGGTAGCACTGATTGCCTCTTTAACGTTCCTGGCAATTTGGAGCAGCATGGCCAAAAAGTGGCCACGCTAGGGAGTTTCTACATACTTTTCGAGTGCACATAAAAATTATTCGCCGAAGGGCGATTTAAGTCCATGCTTTGCTATGTCAGAAGAGAGGGGGTCATGGGGGATAGGGATAAACGTGTCGATTGAGCTGTGACAAATTAAGCCTTCGAGATATGAGTTGGCGGAAACTTCGAATGAGTATGATGGCTTCGCCGTGTTAATTCGCATTTCAAGCGTTAACTTCTAAGCGATTGCCCTTGAGACTTTCGGGAATTCAGTTCTGCTTATCTAAGTGGAGTTTCCAGCTATCTCAAGCTGTCATAGATTATTCTTCGTTCCTGCTACACGATTCCAAGTTTCGGGACCGACGTCTTCGTCTGAGGTTCGGGACATGTCAAATCGAGCGGGTTAGGTTGAGCTCAACATTAAAAACCAATCGATGATGCCCTAACTTTCAAAATATTTAATTTAAATACATGTTTATTTATGTACATAGATGTACAGGATTGTATTTTAGTGCATGGTTTGATTGGTTGAAGCTGCTCTTATAAATGTGATGCCTGAGGGCAATAACTATTTGTAGGCGAAAGTGTTATTGGGAAAAAACATTGAGCGTAACCGCAAGTGTGCTAGAAATAAAGTTCTCTTTTTCAACTCACTGTTCATAGTATATGTAAGTATGCTATATTTCCGATACTTTAAATCCATTACATCTCGAAAATTCGATTTTAGTATGTAATACCAAAATCCCTATTGAATACTGGAATCTGATTATCACCCTCGAGCGAGGAGAAGAGGGGGATAAGGTTTTCGTTAAAAATGTACGTCTTGTTGTTTGTCTGTCCACCCAAAAAGAAGTGGAAAGCGTTGAGCTATCATCATAACCTAATATTTTTCAGTCAGTCAAGTGGGTTGACTGAGATGCGAAAAATTAAAAAAATGAAGAGTTAACTGGCCATCAAAACTAACGGCGTTGAATTTGTAACTGCTGATTCACCCCCTCTCCTCCCATACCGTGGGTAGTCTTACGCCGCAAGGCGTTCTAATTTCGGCCTGGCAACCATTATATATATATTAAGGGTGTTTATTTTAGAGGCATAGAACTTTAGTTTATTAAAAAATGAAAATAATATGCAATATCCAAATATTTGGTACGATTACAAAGGATACTTTATGGCATTTAAGATGTGAAACAGCAAATGGCAACAGTTGCTTTGGCAACTAGGAGAGTGTCGCGACCATCGTTCACTTTACTGTGGTCGCGTCAGATGCTCTCAGACTTCTAAAGTTCTCAGCAGTCAGTACAAGGAGCTTATATAAGCCCTTAGTCCTTGTCCTTGAGTCAGTATATGTGTTGTGCGCGTTTGGTGGATTTGCGCGATCGATCGCGCAAATCCACCAAACGCGCGCAATATATGCATCGCAGCAGCGTCGGTACGCCATCAGGGTGAGTGACCCCTAAGCTGCGGTTTCGTACAGTGCAGCTTTATTTCGAAAATAAAAGCTGTTTCTTTCCAAGGTTTACAGTGGCAAACCAGAAACACTACCACCGCTCGAAGAGAATATTCGCCGAGTTATTGGTGAAATCGAGCCAGATTTACTGAGGAGAGTATGTGGAAATTGGACATCCAGATTGGGGCACGTGCGCGCGAGCTGCGTAGGCCACACGGCGGAAATTATTTTAAAATCTAAAAGGCATAAAGTAATCTTTTTAATCTTACCAAATAGTTGGATATTTCGTATTATTTTCATTGTTTTTATTAACCTAAAGTTCTATGCCTCTAAAATGAACACCCTTTACCTTAAGAATACATTTTTTTACAGCGTGGCATTTTACACGTTTTTTCGTTTGAAGGAATGAAATTAAATTGGGTCGCACTAGACCAGAATGTCGGAAGGCCGAGCAGTGTCTCTTATATATACTGTACGAGCAGTGTCTCTTATATATACTGTAGAGACCTCGTCTTGTGCACTTGACCTATTGCCTCTTTAAACTTCAGTCACGGTCAGTCATTAAAACACGTCCTGAATTGTGAATCTTTGATTTTTGCTGCAATGACCGCGGTTTTTTAATGGCATATGAAAGGAAAAAGAAAACATCAAAAGTTTCTGCTTCTCAGAGATTAAGTATGAGTCAACTGAATGTGTACTCGCAACTCAGCGCCCTAATGTTGCATTGAGTCTCTGTGTATATGTTGCGCGCGTTTGGTGGATTTGCGCGATCGATCGATCGCGCAAATCCACCAAACGCGCGCAACATATACAACTGAGTTTTTTCCGTCAGTGAATTACCTCAGCAAACGTGACGGGTAAAATTTCGTCAATGATATAATATTTTTGGTATCATTATGCCCTGATTTCGCTGATCTCTTCATTACCTCCGCCAAGGAGGTTATGTTTACGTCGGGTTTCTGTTTGTCTGTCTGTCACCAAGATAACTCAAAAAGTTATGAACTGATTTTAATGAAATTTACAGGGATTGTTAGGTATGTTAGAAGAAACAGATGATTAACTTTTGGTGAAGATATGTCCATCTGTTTGTTTGTTTGTCTGCCTCATTTTTTTTATGCCATTACTCAAAAAGTTATAGATGGATTTTAATGAAATTAACATGAGCTGTTAGGTATATAACAAAGAGTAAATGACAAAATTTTGGTAATGATTCGTCTGTTCGTTCGTTTGTCACTGTTTATAATTTTATGCTTGTTAGCACAATAACTCAAAAAATAATGAATAGGTCTTTATGAAATATATAAGGGTTGTTAGTAATGTTAAAAGACATAAATGATCAAATTTTGGTGCAGATCGGTTTGTTCGTTTGTATGTTTGACTCATGTTTGTCATAACGATCGTTAACAGTATAACTCAAAAAGTTATGAACGGATCTTCAAGAAACTTGAACAAGCTATTATTAATATAAAAAGGTACAAATGATTAGATTTTGGAGTTTGTACAAAAAAAATTATGGTTTCAGAGCCAATTTGAATTTTTTGCTACCGTTGCTTCACTTGGCGGAGGTATGCGCTCTCAGAGTGCTCTAGTATTTGTAATGAATTCGGACGAGTTCGACAGGACGCCGAAATTTAGTCTTTGATGCTCGACTCGTCCGAAACTTGAGGCAGGTGCACTAGCAGCGACCTGAAGAATTTAGTTGCAGGCATTGACCCATTATCGATTGTCATTATAAGACTTCTGGAGGCATACATTTTTCCATAAAATGGAGTTCTCAGTCGGCGGCCCAACGTAATCCGGTTGCTTCTAACACCTGTAGCGCTGTTCAAAGTTACAAACCCAAAGGTAAAGTCAACTTCACCGTACCCCCAACTGGGAAACCTACACGCACTGGTTTGTGCTGCAGATATATAAACCAACAGGTCCCAGAGGAGTATACGGCTGCAGTCGATCACAGATTGTCCAGAGCTAAGTTTGGAATAAGTTAATCCGCAGAGGCTTAATTTTTTGGCCCAGTCGAACACGCCCCTAGAGCTGTGCATTTTACTGCCGTTTGCACGGATGCAGCAACACATTAAGACGAGGTGTTGAAAGAACCCAGTCTTTTGACTCTCACGATAACAGCCACTTACAGTATAGTCATCCTAAAGACCAGTCCGCACGACAGATTTTTGCCCTACCTTCATGCTTCAAACCAATCTTATGTTTCGTCGTAGCCCAGTGTATAATGCTCTGCGTACACTAAAATATATTCCAACACGATTGGCTTAGAATTCAGGAGGCCTCGATCTTTTCAACTATTAAAATAGATACAGCAACGCATTCGAACACTGTAGTGTGTGAACTTATGGCGAGAGACTAACGTGCGCAGCGGCATTATGACATTTATTAAAAATTTCGCCTAAGAAGATATCTACCGATTGATGATGCACATCTTTAACATGTTATGATTGAAGGTATATGAGGCACAGTTTGCTATTATTGTAAGTTCGTTTTTTCAATAATTGCAGCACTACATGCAATGACGGACTTTGCCGTCACGTAATCATTCGACCCGAAGTAAAGTTTACTATGTTTTTTATTAGTTTGTAATGGAATTCCCTGTTTTCGTCAGTCACAGTCTCGCCAATGGTTGAGGCTTCAGCATTTAGTATAAAAATTTGGAGAGAGCCATTCAAGTCCGGTATCATAGATTATGAATACGAGGTGATACTTTAATGAACTTACCTTGCACGGAAAATTCTGAACCCAAGAGTTAATTAGAGTGTGGCCGACATGAGAGTATGTGTCACGGTCTGTTTACACGTTAGTCGTTTGAACGCGTTTGCTCATCCCCTCGTCCGAATGTTGTAGCGTCGTACGTGGTAAACACAACTGTGTGTACGCCAAAAACAATTAATAAAATGTTAGCCGTCATATTAATTTTCTCTGTAAGTGTCACTGTAGGCAAGGGAATAGATATCTTTTCTATATTAGCGTGAAATAAAACTCAGAAAACAGTGTACTTTTCTACTGTTTCTATGCGCAGTAATACATTCGAACGAGTGGATAAGTAAAACACGTTCACAGGCTGACATGTAGACGCGGTTTAGGTTAGAACAGCGTAGGTTTCATGAGAATAGATTAGGATAAGCTTGGTTCAGCGCAAAAAAAGGCAAAAAGAATAACTGATGCAATTGTATTAGAATTTGGAACTTGACGGGGTAAAAAAAGTCTAATTTTCTAGTGGTTCTGCAGATGTATCACTGCAGAAGATGTAGAATGTCTAGAGTAAAGTTCTAATTTGTATTTCTGCTTAATAAACCTACCACCCCTGAGTCTCCGATAGAGCATACTCATTACCGACACAAAAAATTAGATAAGTGTGGCCCATTGCAGTCTTTCCGGCTAAAGCAATAGCTGCCATAATTTATGGTGGAGAAATCTGGTGACCAGCAAAGCCCTGACTCCTGAGGCGCCTGATTTCCCTTGCCTTCCCAGGGGTGACCTCTAACTGCGTACCTGCGCCGTAACTGGTACTGGCTGGTCCAAATAGGCAACGATGCTCTTTGGTACGCGCAAAGGTCACCGCTGTGCAGATGCGGGCTACCTATTGGCCAGTTAGTTTTTTCGGTCCAAACGATTTCGGGAAACGCGTTCGTAGGAATAACTTTATGGAAGTAACCATACAGGGTATGGTAAACTTGCCCCGTAAAGGGTTGAGGCGAGTTCACCCTATGGTCAAATGTATCCATTTCCTCAGCTAATCATTCGAATGCTCTATTGAGACATTATAATTGGTAAGAAAATGGCATGAAAATGTTAGCCGTCGTGCCAGTTTCCTCATCAAGTTTCACGAGTAAAATTTGGATATCTCTTTAAATTTGTAGATAATTGGAACATTCTGTGTTTTATTTTGTGTTTTTGTTATTTAAATGGACACATCAAGACAGTTGAACTTAAACTAGAGGCAACCCAGCCATTTGACTATCGCGTGAACCCGCTGTTTGCATTGCGGAAAGTGTCGCCACAAAACAAGTAAGGCTTCTCGTGTGCGAATGGAGAATATGTGCTTAGGTGAGTTTGTGTTGCGTACGCACGATAAGGCGAGTATTCTCGTCTAGACACGGGAGTGCGTGCTGGCTGCGAGGCAACACTTTACTTACTGTAGGGCGAAGGTAATACATTTCCATGTTTAGAATGTAAGACAAAATACTAGATTGTGTGTGAACCATTAGATTATATAGCTAGTTTTCGATGGACCAACAGGTTCATTCCAGAAAAGCAGCCGGAACCAGCGCTCCGTCTCCTTATGAACTATTGCCGTTACATCAGATAATGTAGATAGCTGAGATGACGAGAAGAAAAAACGGGAAAAAACTATGTCACGCCTATAGGAGGTGATCGTGCAAGCACGATTAGTTACAAAAGACTATCGAGGACTCAGCGACGTGTGGTTAGTTGGGACATTGTAGGTAATGGCTTAGGGGCCAGTCTTAAGCGCTGCACTTTGTCGATGACAACGTCAACTGCATATCGGCCCCGTCAAAGCTCAGTAGGTCCATCAGGTCTAAGCGGCCTCACTTAACCAGGACCAGCTTGCTTCATATATGAGTATCAAAGAACGCTAGAATTACGATAAACCGACACACATTTAGTTTTAATAGTGTACATTTTTGAATATATACAGTATACCCAAACCCATTAACGATTAGAACATATTCTTATTTCTCGTAGATATTTTTGATGCTTCTTCTTAATATTTTGCCAGTTGACTTAGTGTATTTGCCCGTTAATTTCTTATTGCTCTCTTTTGTTGCTGGTAGACTTTTATAGATTTACCTGTCAATCTCTTCCTATAACCGATAATTATACTTCATAGAAATGACATCACTAATACAGTCAGTTAATGTTGCCAGCGAACTTTATGGGTTTACCCACCATGTTCCAGTACTTAATTCTCGTGGCTGTGTGCGCTTTTAATACCGTTCCCAAATATTACCATTGGACGTTAATAGGGAGAGCAAACAACGGCTGTGGTCATAATGGAGACTACAAACATTGACTGATGACTGGCTGATGTCACACAGAGCCCCATCATAAAGTAATGGTTTTGTTATGCTTTCCCGTACCTTTTCGGAACTTTTTTCGATAAAATTTTCTGCTTGTGGGGATGACTGACACGTAGGTGCGATGTTTACATTGCTTGTGGGATTTTTTTCTGTTTGTTTTTATACGTACGCTCTGTATCGACCGGCCGATACAACGTCATAAAAAAAATTCCATTTTATAAAAGGGTTGTTATTTACACCCAAAATTGATATACACAAACAGTTGCAGCTGCAATTTTTATTTGCTTATGTGAAATTTATGTCAGATGTACGCATACACTAACGCAGCAAAACACTGAGAAGCAGAAGAAGCTCTTCGGCCCAGATCTTAGCAAGATAAATAGTTGTAAAAAAAATATTCGTAATGTGCATCACTTCACATGCTGATATCATTTGCCTGCCTATACAATTTCCGACACTTACTGGATCATGAAAAAACAGAAAAACATTATTAGGCGTAAACACCTTTGCAATTCACTAATAAAAGTGTCATCCTAAAAACCGCACGTATTCCCGTGTACTTACAGGGATTACTTGTCTGGGTGTGCTCGTGAAACGCAAAATCTGCCGATTTCGTGCTTCACGAGGACGTGAAGGCAGTGAATCTTTGTCAGTGCACTAGAAGGCGTGCTGGTTTCGAGAAAACACTTTCGTCAGAGGTATTGAGTTCATTTGCCTTGCGTACCAATCTTGATAGACTGCGTACTAGAAAGGAAAAAGTCTATCAATGCGCTAAGTACCTTACGTACAACTCTGTCAACTCCTGGCAAGATTCGTGGTTCAGGATAACTTTTATATGCGCAAAATGGTGTGATGCGAGGGGTTTTGTCTTCTACAGAAGATCAATTTCCAGCACTCATACATTATCATTGATCGAGTGAGTGTGTCAAAACGCTTAGCTCCACTCAAATACGCTTGAGATGGCATTATGCTCATGCCTGCTTACCTGGTGAATCAAACGTCGAGACTGACGGTTACAGAACAAAGCTATTCCGATCGGATTAGATTATCCCCCCCCCTGCTCCCTGCAAGCTGACCACGCCTTGAATCGAAGTCTGCGACCGGCGTCGAGTACCGAAAGTTAATTCGTTGATTCCTCGTACTTGGCCAGACCTCCTGTCGTCTCAGTGTGCCTCTAAATATTGGCCAGACCTCCTGTCGTCTCAGTGTGCCTCTAAATATTGGCCAGACCTCCTGTCGTCTCAGTGTGCCTCTAAATATTGGCCAGACCTCCTGTCGTCTCAGTGTGCCTCTAAAAATCCGCAATTCTGGAGGAGGGGCGTGTCTCTGAGCGGACCCTGCTCTCTGATTAAGTCAAGTAGATTATTCGATAGGGTAGAGTAATGGTAGCAGGCCTGAAAATGTAACTCGATTGTCCATAGTAAAAAATATTCCCATATAATTTTTTATCAATGACAAATAACGGATCGGCTATATCTATTAGTGATCCCTCCTCATCCTCGCAACTTCTCTCTATAATTTCGTAATTCTTTTTCTTGCACGCCATAAATCATGTATACTGTGTTTATGTTGATACTTCATGTATTTTCATTGCTGGATCCTTAACCGCTTGGCTATCTACTCTAGTATCTCATTTTTTCTTGCTTGCTTAACTGTAGGTAGTTTTTAAACTTCTATTTAGGGGACGTTAACGATGCACTTGGCTATTAACTTTATAGTTATTGTTATCTTTTTTACTTATCATTACTAATATAACTGTAGGCAGTTTTTAGATCTTTATCTCCGGATCTTCAACTTCTTCTCTTCAACAACTCAACTATAACTTCATCATTTATTCATTTTATTCCGTACTTTACAGTTCTCATACTATAAGCTTGGAAACATTGACCCCTACGTTTCTATTGTAGGAGTATTATTAGTTTCTTACGATTATTTTCATAGACATAGGAAGTTTTTATATTTTTCTGTCAGGGAGTTGGACCACTCGGCTGCTCCGAGGCGGAAACCTGCGCGTCAGTGAGCCGTTAACGACTGTTCTGCTGCGGTGCGCAGCTTTGCATGCGCAGCTCCTGACAGTCTTCTTTCTTTCTTTCTTTTTTCCTTTCTGTTCTTGTTCCTTGTAAAACTCGACCGCATGTTTTATTTTAAGCTTCCTGGAGCACTGCGTTCGCATATGAATGGAAATTCCGACTTTAGCAGAGCCTGTGGGGAAATAAAATTACTAGAGAAGCACTCCCAGAGCCTAAATCTTCGCTAAGCAACACAGTTTAAAATACAGAATAGAAGGCAAACAATTAAGTGCACTGACAGATCAGCACCAAAAATAAATCCTCTCTTGCTCGTGACATTTTTTACAGTTCCTGTAAATTTCATAACGATCCATCCATAACTTTTTTCGTTATGTTCCTAACAGACCACTGCCAGATAGACAAACGGATCTTATCTAATTTGTCCTCGGTGTCATAAAACTCTTGAAAAACTGCCGATGGAACAAAGGTTATTGCTAATTTTCTTCAATTGCTCCAGCTACTTGATAACAATTTACTAGCAAATCACCAACATCGACGAAAAATATCATTTGGTTTAGGTTCTTTCTAGGTTAACAACTGTTTTGCTGGTAAATTCTGAGCGCGTGGGCCTCTCGTTAAAATGTAACTGAAAGGAATAGGCGACTGTTGAAATTAACTTTTACCGTTATGCCTATAATTAAAACGAAGGAAGTTCATCACTACGAAGAGCAAGCGATCTATCGACGAGCGTATGCGTTCTCTATAGGAGTTCACTAAAAAATAGAACCCACAACAGCAGCATGCCATGCGTGTCCAACTTCCGTGCTAAAGGTCCCAAGTTAGTTCTAGTGAAATACGTGTCGAGAGATCTTTCTTTGTGGCGTCCGGAGTGCTGAGTCGGCAATTGTTTGGTATGCGCAGCTGGGTAGAGGCGCCTTCCTGACCAGGAATGGGAGCGTAGAAGGGCTCGGGTCGTTGAACCTTGCGTTTCAGCGCCATAGTTCCTAGCGACCTGTGGTCGGCTGCGGCTCTACTTACTCCTCTGGGGCCAGGCCTATATCTGCAACACGAACCAGTGTGTGGGTTTCCCAGGGGTGGGTACAGTCAAAGCTGACTTTACCTTTACGGAGTCTGTTGGAGCTCAGAGCTATTAAATTTTGATGCTGACACTTCGCTCTATTTAAACAAAAGTGCTACCCGCCATAAAGGTGATTTTCTCATTAAGAAGACAACAGGATAAATAACCCGTGTGGTAAAATAACGTAGACGCGTTAAAATAGAATTAACCTCTTAAGCCCGGTGCCCACTTAACGACTGTCGTGGCGTTACTAGTCTAGTCAATTCAACTAATCCGATTTGGTAGCCTTGGCCGTGAATTCTGCATTGCGTCTATGAACATCGTGTATTAATTTTCAAAGTATCGAGTATCGTGAATTTAAGCTGCTCATAATTAGGAGTGACATTCGAAGTTTCGTTATTTGTGCTTGCTTTCGGGTAAAAACTATTGGAGCGGCTGGGATTTCCAACAAATTGTCATACAGGTAAATTTTGCGCACAAAGGCAGTCGTTTCCGTCATTGCACGGGAATGCGTGCTGGTTTCAGATGGGCTTCAGAAACCGACGTTTTAGTTGGTCTACATAGGATTGAGCTTCAGCTGTCAAGCCACCGCCTGACGATATTTCAAGCAACTTTTTGCACCGCAGTTACGATTGGCATCAGCAGCAGTTGCCAAGGCTCACCTTGAGCGATGCTCGCTGCGTTTCATTTCCCATTAATTACTTCAGTGGTCCGGTGGGAGAAATTAAGCGTCTCAGCAGCTGCACTTTAACTGCAAATTGCTTTCGGTGTCGTAGTCGGGGTTGGCTTCTGGAATTTGATTGGAGACTACTGGAGCAATTGTCACTTGACCTCATTAGTAAACTTGTTATACAGTAAATTGTAGCATAAAATAGTAAGGCAAGTGAGTCAGTTTATTGGAAAGGCAACATAATCTATTTTTCAGAGCTCGATCGTTTTTACGCTAGTATTTAAAGGGCAAAGACCTAGAGTGTGTACTGCGTTTTTCTTGGTGTCCAAAAGCTTCTGTCTCCTAACATGGGACGCTGACCTAAGCCGGGGGCCAGCACTATTTTCTCATCTCCACATATTTTTTTCTTTTTATACGATGACTACGAGGAGAAAAGAAATATGTATAGAGACCCAAGCGTTTTTACATCATTCTTATACTTCGCTCCGTAATGGCAAGAAGCGTTGAAGTTTTGATGCAATAGGTCATAAAGTTTTATGGCTGCAATCTAGCAGCTAGTTCTTTTTCCAAGAATGCCTGCAGACGGCAAACACTTAGAGTTGCTTCCAGGATTCTGTTGTGTCCTGTTCTAAGAATGCCTTCCAAGAGTAAACACTTAGAATGATTACACTGTTGGTTGTTTTCTAGACTTCTTTCTGCAAGAGCGTCTTCAGAGGGCAAACACTTGAAATTCTTACACATTTGCGTAGTGTTCCATGCTTTCTTTACCAAAACTCTTCCCTAAGGGTAAAGCGTCCTAGTCGGTAACTCATTTTTCATTGTTCCAATATTCCTTTCTCTCAATTCATCTTCAATAAAACAAGAATTCAGACCATTTCCTCAACTGCCTCCGTGGACCTAGACAAGCACCAGTCAGTGACAGCCTCATATGCAGAACTTGGCTACATATGTATAAGTCGGCAACAAGAGCATCTGGGCTGAATTTCCTTGTATAGTCGCTGCCCAACTTCATCGTACACACCAGCGACAAAAAAATTGCGCCACTTGTCGTCCTGTCAGATGTGAATGAGGCAAAGGAGAAGGTCACGGCCGCTGCTCCTGGACCAGCCTTTGTTTTCACCCTAAAAGTTTTTTGCTAGAGACGCAGCATAGCTGGTGAGACAAAAACGCCCAGGAAGTTTGGGGATCCATTTGTCTTTTGTTTCTAGCAGCACTACCGATCTGAGAAGCCTGGTGAAAATGCTTGTTTTTCCAGCAGTTTTTTAACTATAGTTTATCCCCTGCTCAAATTCGATGGCTTTTTGAATAGTAAATACATTTACTCTGGCAAATACATTGATAAGTAAGGTTCTTTGTGTCCACCGTGAAGAATTGTTACATGAATGTTTTGAATATTGACACCAGCGTGTCATCCAACATAATTGAGTGTTAACTGTTTCTCGACGCTTGAGACAATGCTGTTCCAACGAGATACTGAGTTTTGGTAAAGCGCTTAAATGTTAGTTTACACCACAGTCTTTTAATCCCCGTACGTGCGGCTCAGCGTTCGAATGCGTTACTGTGTCCGCTTAAGTAACTGAAAAGTGCACATATTGCGCAACCCTCTGAGTTCTCTACCACATCCAATTGAAAGAGATATCCAAAAATTTATTAATGACAGGCTGCTATGCTAGCCATAGGTGTGGGAAGCAGATCGAGGGGGGGGGGGCGGTTGAAGGAGCAGGTGGCAACTGCCCCTCTGGGCTCACGTGACTGATGAAATTTGGGGCAAATGGCAAGGAATATTCGGGAATTTCATTAAAATGCCCGACAATCCCATGTCATCTGCACGGATTTCAGTAGTGACCCGAACCCAGAGCGGGGGGGGGGGGGCAGGAGAATACTTGCTGACACCGCCTTCTACGTCTATGGAGCCAGCTGATGATACAGTTAGTATTTCAGTATTATTATTAAGATAGACCAGACAGGCGACGTGACAACCGAGGAAACTCCATAAGGTAAATCTTTCTGTAAACACGCTGCGGTGTCTACAAAGACGCAACAAGAACAATCTTGCCCTGAGTATTTCACATGAAGACCAAAACGTATAGCATAAATTTTGTGTCGAAAGCATATGGAACCAATACGCTAAAAGTAGTAACACATTAGGAGCCGCAACCGCTCTGTAGTCTCCAAAAATGTAACGCAATATCCGGCACAAAAAGTCGCGCAAAACGTCTGCAAAAACATCGGAACTAGGAGAGGAAGATTCCGGAAACGGAGTCATCAACGCAAGGAGAGTGCGCAGGCAGTGACGTGTTGCAACTACAAGTTTCTTGTTTTTGCGAAGTTGCTGCTCTTTACAGTTCATATTTGGTATATAATTCGCTGCTGTATTTGCCACGCCACTCTGTGTGCTTCGTGCACTGATAACATTTTCATTTTCGTTTCACTGACATGGAGGCAGTTAGTGTCTATAAATGCGCATTTTCCCAACTCATATCAAAATAGCTGTTTAGCCTGTTGATGAGCGAATTGGGAGCGGAACGGTTTTTTACATGGGACTGATTTTTGTCTACACATACATCCCTGACGATAGAAATGTTATGAAATAAACTGGAAAGTTCTTGCGATTTTCTACGAGACAATTCACCATCGCAGCAGCACGAACTTTCTTGATTCCTAATATTGACGTAATACTTGTCTTTGCTCAGTAAAATAGACTATTTTTTTCTTAATACTTGCTGCACCGGGGAAAATTTCACGGTCTAGCGGAGCCTTTCAGGTTGGATCTCTGGAAATTTAACAGCAATGAATAAATATCATAAAGATTTATTTTAGCTATATGAAACTGCCCGTGACCCTTTGGCTTGTTATCACCATTTTCGTTTCACAAATTCAAATGTTGTTTAGCTGGTCATAGACAAAGCGCTATTTGTCCCAGTTCACTCCTGGCCGTGTGGGTCACCATTAACAGCTCCTTTGCTTTGAAAGCTATATTCAACACTGCCTGCGCGTAAATATATATGTGACGTATTGTCCAATTGTATTGCCCGTATCACCTTTAAATTTAACGTGCACGTTCATGCAGTTGAGCTCGACTTCATCTTCCGTATCATGGATACAACCGAACTTTACATCTAATTTCCTGCTATCTGTTACTGATGAAGAGCGTAACACACGAAGGAAAGTCGGAACAACGCTCTTAATATTATAGATAGATTCCACAAAGTAGTTCTACAGGATACTGGAAAATTACTGGCTTTGGACAAAGAGAAATAGTAAAAGTTCAGTTATCTGTTAAAGTCACTAACAACAAGAGAAAAATTACACAACTAAAATATTTCTCACTGCCACCCAAAAATCATATTTTTTCCATTAGTTTCTCTTAAGAAAAAACGAACTGCATCGCGTAAGGGTACATTTAAATAAAAAAAAAAGTCTCCAGAACCCCATCGTATACCTCTAAGCATAAGAATAAGGTTCTATGAAATATTATTTTAGTTTGATCCTTTTGAATGATTATTGTAAAAAAACACCTAACCGATATTTTTCCACATAGAATATTAAATTTGCGTAATGATTAATGGGAGGGGTAAGTAACGAATCGCGTTAGTGCGGTAACCATCCTGAGAATCGTATTACTTTCTTTGAGGAAGTTTCTTCCTTCTTCATTATAAAACCACAGGGTATTTTATATGCCCTAATATGTCGAGAAAAGCATCAGTATGAGTAAATAGGTAGATCATTGTCAATTTTTTATTTTTACGTCCTTTCTTTTTCGCGTCTTTCTTTTTTTCTTTCGGTTAGTTTTGTTCTTGTGTTCATTTACTTGCTTTCATCTTTTTTCCATTATTTTCTTTTCTTTTTCTCTTTCATTTTATTCATTCTACAGTGGCGTGCTAGTGAATCTTTTTTCAGTTCCCCAACGGCATATATATGCATATTTACGAACAGTGGCACTTTGGTTTACTTTTGATTTGCGTGTCAAACAAGTTTATTAACTCTGTCGTTTCGCCTGTGCAGGTTGACTACCTCTGCAGTCCTGCTATCCACCTCCAGGTCAACGTATCGCACGGCTTCTCAGAGTCCTTCGAAACATCTTCTGCGGAGGGAGTCCTCCACGGCACCCCCTGTGGTTCCAGTGTCGCCCCCCAGCTCTATATCCTCTCTGCGGCACTAACCGCCTTCTCTGCGCAACAAAGAGCCCCTCAAAATTATTCATCAGTGCCACTACTCGAGTCAAATTATTCAGTGACACAGCCAGAGTATCATAAACGAAGTCCAATCCTCCAGGTTCCAGAAGTCCATTCGTTCCAAAGTGTCACTTGGTCCCAGCTTCTACGAGCTCTCTTCTGGTCAACGGTCCTCACTTTTGCAGTTGTAACCGTCAGCAAAATCTTATTAATCGTGAGTGATACGCTATCCAGTGGTGGGGGAGCTATATATGATGCGTGAGAAGCTATCCTGTAAATGCAAAAATGAATATCATTGTTCCTTAGGAACTTGAACATTTACTGCACAAAAATCTATTCAAAAGCTCATTTATCAAAACTTTTGTTTACGAAGAATGAGTATATTTTTCAGAAATAAACTGCACAGACATTCCCGTGCTATATTTTTTTGTGTAAAATTATAGCTAGATTTTCGTGCTTGGGAAAAGATCTTTCTGATTTTTTTTAAGAGAATGTATTCTTGGAAATTACTTGCCGTACCTGCAAATTCTTGCCTATCTATGAAACTGTAGTGGAGAGTGTGCATGGCTTAGAAAAATTTTGTAGATGATTCCTAATCTTATTAGAAACTTCAGCAGTTCCTGAGCGTTTGGAAACAAGGGTCGTCCAAAGAGGGCGAGTGTTTCCGTAGTCTCGATGGCGAACTCCCCAGAGGCGGTCCTAGGCGAAGCTTCAGGCACGGCAGCGTCGAGGCACTTCGGCCGGGAATGGAGCAGCCACGGTTTCCTAACCGGGAAGGACGCTGCTTTATGCCTGGAGCAGGGCCGTGCAACGGAAGTTTTACGGCCGGACAGGGTCGCGTTTGAGGATTTAATGCGAACCTCCCTCGGTACCCTAACCGAGGAAGCAGCTGCTCTTTGTTTGAATCAAACTCGTGGAACTTCAGTTTTTCACAGACTGAGTGTTGCTTATGGCGTTACTTGGGAACTGCTTTGTTATGGTGCTGTTAGACTTGGACTTGGGTAAAACAAAGAAGACTCTTGAAGTTGCAACTCTCCAAAGGATGCGATTGACTCATTCTGGCACAAGTGCAGTGAAGTGGGCGCTCTATATAGAACCACAGTTTTCATTCTCGTATACCAGCTATGATATCTTAATCACGTTCCTTGTTCTTCTATATAGTTCATAACATAATGGCGATGGAAAATATCAGAACGGGAGAGAAAAATCTTCCGTGGTTGAGCAAAATCCAATAGGAGTAGCAATGATGTTATTTTTTGGGGCAAAAATTTTCATTTCGGAATGAGAGAAGTGCGAACACTTGGTTAACAATGCTAAGGTTTTATTTTTTATAGTATTATGAAAATTGTCCGTATAAAAAGACTAAAGCCACTTATGTGGCTTGGGATTTGGAGTGAGATTTGATACGGGTAGGGCAGCGTATAAAATTTTAAATCAATCTGTGTTTAGTCGTACTTAGTCGACGTTAATAGCTCTAATGTCGTTACTACGATATTACAGACACTCCCCATAACGAACTGTCTATCTACCCACGGCAGACGATGGTCACGGCGGTAGAGTGTCTACACTTCGCCCCCCTCAGCCCAGCCAAAAAGGAGCAGGAGGAGACCAGCAGTCCCCCGTCCCAAAATTACTTCATTTCCGGAGAAGTTAACGGTACGTTTCTGACAGCTCGGTTATCATAAATAACGATGCTCGTGTAGACATTTCTCAGGTGGTGTTAAGAGTTTTGAAACTCAATGCCAGTACAATTGGAGGGCTAATATAGTTGATGAAGTAATACTTATAGGGTATATCTATAGCGTTACTGTAGTGGTGATATTACTCCTCCAGTTGGTGAGAGTGGTTCAAAGTTGATGAATGCAGAGCCTATAGAGTAAGCTTTCTTGAAAATCAAGTAATTCCTATCCAAATCAGAGAAATGGTTCTGTGATTCCCAAAATTGCAGGATATTGCTGCTACATTCATTGGGCAATAAGACAACTACTGTACAGTTAGGAGAAGATACATTAAAAGTGTGATAGCGTGCAATTCATGTTTTTTGCTGATTTTACACATCACTTGTCTTCCTGGTTATCGTTCGCCACATTCCCCTAACTTTGCTTGGCAGTCACCAACACGGTTATGGTAAAACCTCAATTTCCAGTAACCTTTCTCATTTAAACAGTATCGAACGCCAGGAAGGAATTATGGTTTGATTAATCATTTCCGTAACTGCAATTTGTTGATAGTAATAACCAGCAAGAAGTAGAGAGGATGGCACACGCGATTGACTTGCAAATGCCACAATAAAAGGATGATACGTCCGTTTCTTCCAGGTCAAATTGAGCAATGGGGTCCAGGGGACTGGATGAGGCCTCTTGGCGATGTCGAAATGATGTTTGCAATCGGTGGTCTGCTGAAGAGCCTCAACACTGTCCAGGCTGTCTACGTCACTTCTGAGAAGCCACTTTCCCGGCAGCTTGTTCGTCGTGCTCTCGACCTGCTTGTGCAGTGAGTGTTCATTGTGGTAATTGTAAGAGGATGTTACAGTATCATGAGTGAGAATATTTTGGGTTCACGCAATCATTTAGGTGAATATTTTGTTTTTCCCTTGAGTAAGTATGTAACAACAAATTTTAGGCGCATTGAAATAATTTCTACAAGGTATCTTTATTTTGACGTATCATGAAGCCTATGAAATTATCGCTATGAAAGTTCTCGAATTTTATAACCAAAAAGGATCCTTTTTTTATATAGTGTAGCATCTGCATAGTTTCTAGATACCTGATCATGTTTTTTTTTTCAGGCGCATCCCAATTATGAATGTGTGCATTCAGCGGCGAGGAATGAGTTTGTGGTACCGCAGAATGCCGAAAACTGTCATCGACTTCGAAGTTACGGACGAAGACTCGCAGAAAGTGCTCAGATCCATTCAGGCGACCACGTACAACATGAGCACGGGCCCCCTGTGGACCGCAAGGATGATCAGGCTGCCTCCTGGTGAAGCTAGTCCCCGAGGTGTCGTAGCCGAGAACCAGGTCCTGATTGCCTTTAGCGTCCTCCACGCCATCACCGACGCGACCACCAATCTTGTGATGTGCAAGGAGCTGGTGAATATCCTCAATGACCTCCTCCAGGACCGTCCAATTTCATCTCCTTCATATCCTCTGAGTGCGCCACACGCAGAGCCTCTTGTGGACTCGACGAAAAGTTACTTAATGAAGTACTTTTGGAGGCGCTTCTTCAAAGTCATTATTTTAGATTTCAACAAGAAAACGACTTTCCAAGGACTCGTCCCGCTGCCCAAAAACTATGCCGTGGGAGCCAGAATCCAGTCGCACGTATTTTCCGAAGAGGTAACAGCCAAGTTAATCCAGACTTGTAAGGCAAACAACGTCACCGTGCATGCTTTTATGGTCACCCTGGCGAACATTTCTTACTTCGACGTCGCTCGGCAGAAAACTAAAGAAAACGTTAACGAAGTCAACATGTACTACGTTGACTGCATCAACCTTCGTCGCTTCTACCCGGAGAGGGAAAAAGAGCACATGGGTTGCCACATCACAATGCACGAGCAGAAGACCTCGGTGTCCATGGAGAAGATGGCAGATTTCTGGGGCTCAGCCAGACAGGCCAAGGCGAAGCTGCACGAAGATATCGCCGGCAAAGCGTGTCTCAAAATTATTCCCATTATTAAATGGGTGTGCATTATTTTCCCATTCAACATCTACCGCAGTAAGAAACGTGCTTGCAACGTCACCGACGGTCACTACGTCACCACAAACATGGGAGATGTCACCAAGATTGTAGGCGAGTGTGACCCAAAGGACCCTGTTCATATCAGTGACATCTATCGTTCAGCTAACGGAGAGCAGGCTGGTCACTTGTTCACGTTTACGTGTCACACTTTCAGAAAGAGGTTATATCTCTCCATTGACTACTGCGGCAACAAGATGACTGAAACTCAAGCCGAAGAGTTCTTTGACGACATGGTTAATAAGTTGACTAACCTGGCACTGGAAGGTACACTTAAGTAACCCTGCTGCTGACCATGCCGCTGTTAGACGAATGCAAGTTACCATTGTTTTAGATAAGTCAGTCATTCGAAAATTCTCATAAGCCTGGTAGTTATCATAAGCACCAATATATAGCTTTTGTTTTGATAGTGTAGCTATATGAATCTTACGCCACGATTCGTTTTAGGGTAATGCGGTCACGTGGAAGCTCTCCTGAGAGTAGCCGTAAATGTTTCTAAATATCCTTAGTTTTGAATCTCGAAACCGTGGTAACTGTTAATTAAGTGCTTTATTTGTAAGATGTTGAAACACTACAACTTTTACTATTATCATGATATGCTCAACTTTTCTTAGCGAAGAATTACAGTCCACCAATGGGAAAGTTTCCAATTATCTTGTCATATACCTGATGATATTGTATAAAACAAGAGCATAATTTCTGAAACCAACAGCAAGGTAGAAAGTATTATATACCTTAGTGTTTGTGTTACTTTTTATATCATATTTTGAAATATTAAAAATAAATATCCTTGATTCTGATTGTCTAGCATCTTACGATAACGAGCTCCTGAGTATCTGTCGACGCCTTCCGAACTGTTCCTCTTTGAAGCATCTAATCTAGTGTCATTAAAATTACTAAAGAACTTTACGGATACCAATTCTAAATCTAAATCTACGTTGAATGAAAGAGGAAATTTCATGCTCTTCAGCACGTCCTCAGAATCTCAAAAACTCTAGTGGCTAAACGACATTCGACTTCTCAACTAAAACTTATACTAGATCAGTCTAGATGTATGTAAACTCTGCCTCTATTTAAAGCTTAATTTTAATATAATTTCATTTCCAACATACGCGAACTTTTCAGTTACATCATTTCTAATTAACAAATGAAAGTGAGACGCGGGTCCAATCTTTAATATCCGGGAGCTATGACGCTTTTAAAACAAGCCGTATGTGCCTACTCATATTTCAGAATGAATATTTATATAGTCTTCACTTTATGTGCTGATTTGTTTACTAACTATTATTGCATAAAAAGTTTCGACAAATGGTTGCCTTTGTTGTTAACGCCAAAAATTCATCCGTAAATTTCTGTCTTCCGTTAAGTCCTAACATTTTGTAGGTAGCAATTTTAGCTATCGTATAAGCTCGTATTGCTATCTTGCCGTACTATTTGTATGCCAGCTAAGTTTAATTTTTATTAGTTACTTTCCGTGATATTTGAACAAGTAGTAATAAGTCAGTTTAAAAGGAGCAGTTAATTCCTCAGATTGAACTGTACCCAATGGGCTAGTTTCGCCTGAAGAACAAGCAACTCTCTGACATAATACTTAGCACTGTACAAACTTTGAAAGGGACAACCAGATGTACTCTTTGTACAGTGCTCAGTATTTTCCAATAATTTATACTTATTACCTTCATCTATTTAGATACCTTCTTTCTCGACCATATTAGTAGTTGCCAGTTAAGTAATCGAAGAATGTCAGTGACAGTAAAAGGTCTGTGTGAGGATCAAGTGTAGCACAGGATTCGTTGATTTATACGTCGCAACACGTTACATGAATATAAAAAAATCAAACTTTACTTGCGGTGTGCACGTCATTATATCCTCCTGTGCTGAATGAAGTTTGCACAGATAGCCGATGAGATGTAGATCGCTTTCAATTCCAAACATTCCAGTCAGCTTTCAGTTCTGAACATTCCAGTCAGCTTTCAATTCCGAACATTCCAGTCAGCTTTCAATTCCGAACATTCCAGTCAGCTTTCACGTCCGAACATTCCAGTCATGAATTTCTACTCTATCGATTTCGTTAGCTATAAGCACAATATATCTTGCCAAAAAAAAACACTTCCTTTACAAGTGCAAGTTTCAACTTTAACTAGCAAATATCCAGCAGTAGGAATTAATAAATCTTGAGTTTCTAACCCTTCAAGTCTCCCCATTGCGCTCAAAGACAAAGTTCTGTGAAACAATGCGCTAAGATTTAAATCAGGGTTAGCAGGCGGCTATTAAAACCGTTAGTGTGATGTCACTTTCTCAATATTCAGCCCTGCACTTCATGATTCAATGACCAGACTCTCTTGCCTGTATCCTTTGTTGTATTTTTGAAAGTAGTTTAAAGATATTGTTGTGTGTGTTGTGCTAGTATAATAATAATAATACTGATAAGTATTTAGTTTGTTCCTTTTGATGGCGTTGACATTGCCATAAGTTGTATATATGTAGTATAATAGAATACTTTCCAAAATCTTTGGGATCTGAAACTCATGCACGATTTGTATCTGTGCCAGGTGTCATTATCATGCTCTTTGAAGTATTTTCTTGAAGCTCCTTGCGATGCTTCTTGGCATTGTGATGAATATAAATTTTCTATAAACAGTGGTAGTTTACTTACCCTCCAGTAGCAGAAACATGCATTACAGATTAAAAGATCTTAAACTCAATCGATAAATGGAAACCGATGTTCTAAGAAATTTTTCCAACAGTACAATATACAAAAAAGTTATATCGTGTTATCACTCAAACTGATATTTTCTATAGCTAGCTTGTTATTTATCATTCTAGGAGGAACATATTTCATCATTCACAAAGTACATTATTCGGAGTACGGAAGGAGGACATCATATAAATGACTCATATTTTCTTTTTATTGCATGAGTATGATCAACATATCCTTCGAACGACATACCAAGTAAACAACGATATCGTAAACTTGAATAAATAGTCATTAACTATATATATATATATACAATTTATAGATCATTTGCTAAATTTAAATGAGTATATATCTACACTAATTTCTCTGATGCATGTAATGATGAGTGTGTTAATGCTGTTCCTTTTTTATTCTTATTTTATTAAAATATTTCGTCTTAGGCCAAGGTGCCATAGTGTAACAAGCGACGTGCGATGCAATAAACGTTGCACGAAAATACGTAACTTCAGTTTGAGCGACACACCTTGCATTGGTGTCGGTCACAGCTAGCATATGTCCCTCACAGAAGTCGCATTAGAGTACTAGTTACGCTTGTGTAGCCCTGGCTTTAACGATGTTTCTATCGCACAAATCTCCTTAATTTATATACGTTACATTCTGCTACATTGTTATTTAGAAACTCAGCCCCTGGAGTATTCAATACTTACAATAACATTAGTGCATGAGAAAAATACACTAGCTGTTAACAATTCCTGTCAAAGCACTTTTGGGTAATTCTGTAAGTGAATTTGGCCGTTCAGTTCTAACATACATCTTGTATTTGCTCTAATATCGGTACGACTTACGCATGTCGACATCACTACAGTAGGTTTTTGCTTTTTAAGCCTATCGTACAGCAGCTGTAATGCTGGTACGACTGACAGGATGCCTTCTGTCACATGCTTGTCTGAACGCACCATGAAACAACTACAGGGCAGCGTACAAGGCATGCTAGTACATTACACACAAAATCTGTTATGAGTGGGGGAAAGGTATAATGATATGTAAGTGCGACGCTGTAAGGCATGAAAGCTGAAGAGGCTCCTACATGAGGCCTGTTCAAAGACATATTTACGAAACGCTTCTCGCATTCACTGTCGCTTTGAAGCAACAGGTCCCCCGAATGGTAGCAAATGCTCCATCAAGAAAAAAGCGTACTCGAAGTTATAAAGTAAACAGAATTCTTAGATTATGTACTAAACTGAGGAAATAGTGACTCAAAATTCTGCTTATAGAGATCAAGGAAACGTTATTGTGCGTTTATTCACTAAGAGGAGTCGCAAGTAGACCTATCTTAATTTACAGCGTTTTTTGAGCATAGTACGCCACAAAGGGCCAGTAGGAGACCATAAAAAGAAGTGTCAGGGTGGGAGACACAATCTTGGAACAGAACATAACCCAGTAAGCGATGGACCAGGTGTTGTCGTTTTCATCCCGCACCATTTTGGCAAGCAGGGCGTCGTAAAGATTGACGGTGTCCAGAGGCTTAACTTGCCTCAGGGTCGACACAGGTCGCGAGCTAAGGGTCGACTGGGACCGAGAATGGGGATCGTCTCCTACCGAGAGCAGAGTTTTGATGATGGTGTTCACCACGACGTGCAGGAGAGAATGAGTTACACAGAAGCTCATCCATACATCCACAGCCCGGATCGTGCTCGTCTCAGGTCCATTAGTGACAATGATCAACCACATTACGAAGAAAGCCGAGGTGATGAAAAGAGTTATGGTTAGACGATATTCATGGGAATCTGCCACCCACAGAACGACGCTATTGAGAATCAACAGGAACACTGAGGGTATGAAAACCAAAACGACATAAAAACCAACCAAGCGTTTCAGGTGCACTTTCAGAACTGCCTTCGAAAAAAGCGTTACATCGTCTGTGCTCTTTAAGCCTTCCAGTTTCACTTTCTCAACTTCGAAGAGGGGAGTGTACCGCACTGGCGGTGTTGCACTCAGCGAAACGGAGACGAAAGTTTCAGTGATAGGCTTGAAGTGAAGTTCACAGATGTGCTGCTCGAAGGGAAAGTACATCAGGTAGCGGCCATGACAGTCTGGAGTGTGGACCGCCACACGGGTGAGTTGGAGGGTGGCATTCTTGTACAATTTGTCTGCAGAAATAAAGATAGAACTCTAAAAAATTCGAGCTTTAACCTGTTATATGAAAGGCATGTAAGTAGCCCATTTGTTTGAGCTATGAAATGAATGCAAATTGTTTCATTTTGATATTACATTAGGACTGGAATAAACAGTTTGGTGCCTATTTCTTGAGAAGCTGAAAGAATGCTTCTCATCCCTTACATAATGAATCGTTAGTTACCATCGAATGTTGATAAAAATTATTATACATATGAATGCATAAAGAGGAAAAATTAACTTATACCCTCATCCTTTACAAATGCACAATAAACTCCTCTGGAAACGAAACTGACATGATTGCGGCTTTAAGTCAAGAATTACCTCCGCCTGCCAAGGAGCTTATGTTTTGGTTGTCATTTGTCTGTTTTATTGTGTATCTGTCTCTCATCAAATTAACTCAAAAAGTTATGAACGGATATTTATGAAATTTACAGGGATTGTTATGCATGTCAGGAGAAACAGTTGATCAACTTTTAGTTAAGATCCTATTATAAATTTCAACTATAGGTTTGTTAGAATGTTAGTCAGAACATAGCTTAAAAAGTTAACGACTGACATTTACGAAAGTTGTAGGAATTGTTAGAAATATCAAAAGGCACAAATGACGTAACTTCGCTGATGATTGGGTCTTTTGTTTGTGTGTTTGTTGATTTGTTTATCTTTGTCAAAAAATAATTCAAAAAGTCCGGATGGATCTCCAAGAAAATTACAGAAACTGCTATTAATGTTAAAAGCCACATATGACCAAATTTTGGTGAAGATAAAGAGGTAATCCTGTTTAAAATGTTCGACTTTTCGTCAATATTACCTTGATAGGCAGAGGGATGTGGTCTCAGAGTGCTCTAGTTCGAATTACAAATGTGATTTGAAGCAAAACTTTCAAGCCTCACTAGTTAGCTGCTGCATAAAAGTTTATTTCAGAGCAAAATATTAAAATCTGTTAGCTCATCCTCGGAAAATCATAGCACAACTGCCCTCTGTGGGAATCATCCTGTTTAGTGAATTACAGCCCTCAGGGGCATATTGTGGCGGGCCCTTTCCCTGCCACAATATGTTTGGGCATCACGCACCCAAGGGTCCCGAGTGCCTCCTCCGCAGGGGATGTAGCATCTGGCCGCAGTTCCTGCTGACGAGGTTAGTTTTGTAAAGTTAGGTAGGTTCTCAATTTCCTTTTCTGTTCCGCGAGGTGGGCTGTCGATCGAGATAGCGTACCTAGTCCGCGGGACTTCTCTCATCTCTCTCGTGTGGAAGGCCATGAAAGAGGCCGACCACTCGAGTGTCTCCTACTATGCTTTGCGCCTTGTTTCCTGCCCGTAGTAGCGCACGTAGGCCACGCAACATATTATCTGGTATTTAAATACTAAACACTCATCTCTGTTGGAACGCCTGAGTTGCGGCTACGGAGGTTAAACAAAGTTTATAACTAACTAACATTAGTGAATTACATTGTTAACCATATCTAATGCTAAATGCTAATATTTCTTGATATTTTTCAATTAAAAGAATACTTTCGATAGACCACAAGTCCACCATCTTGATTCGTTGTTCAAGAGTCTAGGCTGCCTCTAAACGGATCGGCACCATCGTCGATCAGGCGCAGGCATGGACTGGGCGTACGCGTCAGAGACATAGAAGAATCACATTTCTCTCCATTACAAAAGTTTTATGGTTAAGCTTACCTCCAGACGGATCGGCACCATCGTCAGGAACAGGTGGTGACTGGGTGTATACGGTCAGAGACGAAGAAAAGTCACATTCTTCTCCAAAGCAAAGATCAGCAGAGAGAGGCAGGCCTTCCGGAGCCAGTGATGGCTTGCTTCCACACAGTGACGGAGTCTGGTAGCCTGGTGACCTCTCCTCGAACTATATAAGGAAATGATGTTTCGTGATCTATCCATGTGAGGCTTACTTTAACGACAAGCTGCAGCGGTCTGTCTTTATTGTGAAACAAACGAAGAACTTGTACATCTAATGTGACATCTTTCCTTTGTGGTAGGATTTTCTGAAACTGCGTTGATGTCTCCTGCAAGGCTCTGTACGGTACAGAGCGACTGCAAAATTCATCGGATCCATCCTCGCAGTCTGCCACATTATCGCATCGCTTGCTGGCGGGAATTCAAGCCCCGGATGCACACCACGACTCTTTGCTGGAACAGGCGTTGAAGGCCACCAAGATATGATCTCCAGGTGTTCTCGTACCCAAAGTTGTTTTCATCATCCTCTCGTGGGTTCCAATAATGTTACTTCCCGGCAACTCGGCTATGACTTCACCTTCAGTGGAGCGTTTTAGTTGCCATCGGGAATTTCCGAACTCAATGACGTGGCCCATTATGCCTTGGAAATAAAGTTCAAAATCGTGTCTCTGAGCAATGATAAAAGTCAACTGCGCTGCATCTTTGAGGAACATACCACGCATAAAAAATTCCTTGTGTTTTTCTTTGATTCTGCAAATACCACACCATACTGACTCGCAGTTTACTTTTCTCTGTCGGGTGTCCGATGAAACTGCTTGACAAATACTCAATCCAGAATGTTCATTTTCCTGTCTAAACCATCCTGAGAAGGAATCGCGTAAACACTGACCATTGTATGAGGTAAGGATGTTGCTCAAGATGCCATAGTCTAGCAATGAGCTTAGTGTGGCTAACTCCATTCCCATACTGGAACATAAAGTTTTCATTTCAGTGTACGGTAGATCTGGTCCAACAACGACCATCTCGCGAGAGTCCTCGGTGCAAGGTTGGTCTCTTTCCAAATTGGAAGAAACTGTCACCTCTCCATGGGGGAGCCATGTCAGCGATATACTGTGAGTACTCAAAGGCTTACAGGCAGTCAACTTTTCCAACAAGTCTAGGTAAGGCAAGACTTCTAGCCATATTTTCAAGTTGGACACATCACCAACGAAGCTTCCATCACCTGCACTATCTTCAGCGTTAAAGTGTTTTTCACCACCTATAAGAACCTCAAAGTTTTCTGATTCAGAACGAGTAAGATTATAACCTTGGACGAGAGTGCCCTCAACAAAGACATGAGTAAATTGCTTAGCGATAACGAGACATACGTGCGTCCACTTCATCAGAGATATTTTTGTTTGCGATGCGGTGTACTTCCAGCCCGTGGTTTCATCCCTGATGGTGACAGCGCCAGCGCGTGAAAATTTTGCAAAACACAAATAAGATTATTTCATGTCCAGTTTTCTAGTTTTCAGTAATGTCTAATGGTGACGACTTACCATCTATAGTATAAGTACATATATATATATATATTCTTGTGTACGTTGGCAGCAACTGATTTGTAAGGCAAGTATCGTTGAAACTGAGATGACATAGTTCTTTTACAAGCTTCACAGAAGCCTTTTCCAAAACTCTATATTTTC
>LQNS02278170.1:2330729-2342965 GCA_001587735.2 Parhyale hawaiensis | reverse complement strand
TATTCGCCAGAAGTGACAGGCTGGGGAACCACAAGGCATTTGCTGTAATCGATACATTTCGCCTCGCAAGGGTGCAGAGCGAGTGAGTTTAACACAGAGCTTGGTATGGGCTCATTTCGATGGACGCTCAATGCTGAGGTGCCCTCTGATAAGAAGTGAGTTGAAAGATGATAACAATAGCTGCACAGGTATGCCAACTTGGGTATAAAAAGTTCGGTAACCATTGATCTAGAGTTAATATACATTCCATTATTTTTGACGTTATGCAGCTAGTGTCAATTGAGCTAATTTTCACCAGTTAACGATCGTTAGTGAGTTAACATGAACAGCAGTTAAATTAACAGAGAGGCTTTTCATCAGTATTTTCCCGAGATAATTCGCTACACCACACTCTATCGCTTGCTTATTTACTCATAGACTATCACTAGCTAAACTTCACGTCCACTCCGTGTGCCACGTAGGCTCCACGGAGTGGAGATGAAACTTTAATACAATGTTTTGTATTTAACATAGGAACTTCATATAAGGAACAACCTTTTCGTGATGAGACGAGGAATGTATTTATCGGCAAAGAACACAGCACGATAGTCACTGAAGTTTAGGACACAAACATTACCTAAAATTAATCAAATTTACTTTGCCTTTAACTAACCGTCAATGGTTTTGAATGCGCATTTCCTATTAATAAATACGTTAGTTATCTTAACGATCACAGTTTATTACCTTTGCCAATAAGGTTATGTAGTCGTCGAGTTTGCCTGTCTGTCTATCTATTTGTCTGTCGCCAAAATGACTCAAAATGTTATGGACAGCTTTCAACGAAATTTACAGGAATTGTTTGAATTGTTAGGAAGAACAGATGATTAACTTTTGGTCAAGATCCGTTCATCCGTTAGTTTGCTTCATAACTCAAAATGTTATGAACAGATTTTTTATGAAATTTGCATGAATCGTTAGGTATATTACGAAGAGTAAATGAACAAATTTTTGTAATGATCTGTAAGTTCGTTTGTTTGTCGCTGTGTTTTATTTAGTGCTTGTCAGCACAATAAGTTAAAAAGTTATTACCGGATCTTTATCCAATTTACAGGAATTGTTAGGTATATCAAAGACATACAGAAATTGATTAGATTTTGTTGATGATCGGTTGGTCCGTTTGTGTGCTTGACTAATGTTAGTTGCAATGTTCGTTAGCAGCAAGACTAAAAAGTTATGAACGGATCTTCAAGGAAATCATAGAAACTCTTAATATGGTTAGAAGACACAAATGATTAAATTATGGTGTTGCTTCAAGGAAAATCATACTCTCAGAATTAATTTTAACTTATCGTTACGGTCCCCTGCTTGGTGGAGGTATGCGCTCTCAGAGTGCTCTAGTTTCTAATTGAGATCATTATGTTGTATCGAAGTTTCATCAATCAAGGGATAGAAAAGCTGGAGACAGGTTAGCAGGGAGAAGGTGCTGGATGCCGATGGTGATTATTTCGAAGACTAACTATAAGTTACACCTATACTGTAGCCCTTTTTTTCATTAAATAAAAATAGACAGAACTTTTTCGGTTACCTTATAATAGGACTTGCTGAGCATCAGTAGGACGTCAGGTCAATGGTATACTAGACCTATTTGTGTTAGTTATTTAGACTTTAAACTAACTATACCTATTTGTGTTAGTACCTAGACAGGAAACTAACTATACCTGTTTGTGTTAGTTATTTAGACAGGAAACTAACTATACCTATTTGTGTTAGTACCTAGACAGGAAATTAACTATACCTATTTGTGTTAGTACCTAGACAGGAAACTAACTATACCTATTTGTGTTAGTACGTAGACAGGAAACTAACTATACCTATATGTATTAGTACGTAGACAGCAAACTAACTATACCTATTTGTGTTAGTACGTAGACAGGAAACTATATATAGTTCACGTAGATGTCTGCAGCAGTAATAAATTTTAGTTGATACTGTTACTACGGCTCAAAGCTGGGAGCAGCTACAAAGAAATAAGAACTCAGGTATTCTAAATAATACCTTCACAATATTGCAGTCTTGGAGTCTGCCTACATGTGTAGAATAAACAAAAAATGCTCTGAATAAAATCTATAACTCGTGTACTCTTTTTTCTAGTCTTACATAATGAAAATTTTATTCCTCTTGTAGCGAAATGTACGGCCTATTCCTTTTGTTCATAACAAGCATTAATCTTGTGGACTTGATGAAACAAGTAAGGGACAGCTATGAAAGAATTCCCAGCGATCTCCACTCTCCAGGGAGAGTCGAGGACCACTTAGAATTTGTAGGTCTGTATATCCTTCTGTCTGTGGTAATGGTAGTTATACTGCAGCTATAATGGGCACCGAGTGGCACACTGAGATGGCCCCTGAACCACTTGAGCAGAGCTCTAGCAGTGCCCGCATGTCACTCTAGGGAGACTGAGATTTGCGAATAATGGTACAACTCCACTTACGGCACCACCATGCACTGTACCACTTTGGTGCACGCCTGATCACACTCAAGACACGTCAAGCAGAGTCATCGAACTCCCCCGACCTGTCCTCTTTCTTTGCACGGAGAGGGCCCCACATTCGAGCATGTAAGCATAATTTCCGAACCATGGAAAATCTCCTGGGGCCCTCCAAGAGATAGTCGATCTCGCCGTCCATAATCAAGTTGACTTCAGGCGAAGCTATAATGGTAAAGAAAAAAATGGTAATGGTCTGCGGCCTCTTAACTTTTTTACTATTGGGGATGGGGCGCAAATTCTCACCTAATATGAAATGGTGAACATTTTCAACACCTTCTCTTTGAGCGCTGCTGCCAGCTATAAAGCAGTAATACTAGAGTGAGACTTGTTAGTGTCTCGCCATAAGGTCGACATAATAATGCTTGCTTTCTCGTGACAGACTTATGTAGGGTTCACATTAACGCAAAAGTTGTTCAGTCATTCAACTATTACGTAGGCGGTCACATAGCCGCAACTACAGCTTATGGCTTTCGAATGTCACGCTAGAACTATGGATTATTGCAACTTTTATTAAATTTAAATATGTATAGGCGGTATACTCAAAGCATGACCATTGTCGCTAGTCATAGCGCAAAAGCTAAAACAAATGTCTCATATTCAAAAAATCTAGGTCTGCTTTTTTACATCCCTCACATCCCCAAATGTTTTTAGATTACCTTAATAGCAAGCACCGCAACATAAAATTCACCATGGAATGTGAGGTTAATGAATCCCTTCCCTTCTTAGATGCACTCGTGTCAAAAAATGGTCACCGTTTTGAAACCTCCGTCTATCGCAAACCTACTTTTACTGGACTAGGAATGAGTTTCGTTACTTTTTTACCCCGCATTTTCAAAATTAATAGTATACAAACACTACTTTTCCGTGCTTTTAGTATCTCTTCCAATTTCCAAATTATGCACACAGAGTTTGAGTTTCTTCTCAATTTCTTCCGTGCCTACGGTTACCCTTCTCGTATCATTTATTCCCTCATCAAAAATTTTTTATCTAAACGCTACCAGCCAGCCGCAACCCCTCTTGTATCAGGTAACAAGTTTTTCCTCGCTTTACCATTTTTTGGAGACCAGTCGGAAAAACTAAAAAATGAATTAATCCAGTTGTTATCCTCGTATTTTGTAGAGCTTGACTTCAAGCTTGTTTTATCCAATAAATTTACTGTAGGTTCATTCTTCCATCACAAAAATAAACTTCCTCCTAGCATGCAGAGCTCTCTTGTTAATAAATGTTGTTGGGAACTTTGTTCATGCTCGTACGTGGGCTCAACTTCCCGTACGCTTTTTAAGAGAGTTTCAGAGCGTGCTGGGAGGAGTTATCGTACGGGTAACATTTTAGCTCAACCTCCATTTTCCGCTGTACGTCAACATGCGGAAGTTGCATGGTGGCTCCCTTGTCCGATTAGAGAATTTTAAAAAGCTAGCGGTTTGCAGTGTTTCAGATCTTAGGCTCCTGGAATCTCTGTATATATTTATGCAGAAACCCATTTTAAATTATCAAAATAGTGCCCAACCACTTTATACTGCTAATCATTAGTGTTTTCAGTTATTTTTATTCAAAATTCATTTAAATTTGAGCGGTATACGACATTAACTTTTAATTTCAATTGTACTTTTGTGTATTTTCAGATGTACTGAAGATGGGCGAAGACCCGAAACGTTTACTGATTTTAATTTTTTGTTGATTTTTGTTTTGCTAATTATTTTAGTATTAGATCTCATTCGAGTAAAATGTTTTCATTTGTGACGGTTCTGGTCGTGACTTTTATTTATAAATGACTCATACTTAATGATATTTTAGATATTGATCTTAGTGGCAGAGCCCCGTGCAAGCCGAAGCCTTGTTCATGGCAGCGTAAGCGGATGTGCGCGGAATTGTATGGAGGGACAACTTTTGCGTTAGTGTGCACTCGCCTTTAGAACCTATGTAGAGATTCATTCTGGTTTCATGCCATCTTGGCAGTGCCAAGTAAAGAAAATAATTTTTTCTTTTCGTTCTATGCTTGTTTTCTCACTACTTTCGTTTACAAGCTGAACAAATTTTAGGCAGTAGAGCCAGGGAAACTATTGACATTTTTACGCTTTCATTTTAGGCTGTCATGGCGAACATGTTGGCGAAATAGATTGTTATAGTTTCAAGAACTGAATTACCTGCAACCAGTGAAGAGATACATGGCTCCAATTATCGATCCATATTTTTCCAGAACTTGGAAAAACATCATTCTCATCCAGAAAAAGTTCTTTGCTTGTCTCCGGTAGGCTAAAAATACTGCAGTAACGATACTTATTAACTGGGTGACAGCAATGTCACTTTACAGCTGGGTGTCTCATATATCACAACTATCACAGATGCGACAGTGCAAGAATATCCCAGCACTCGAACAAAGAGACTTCGTCAGATGCTGTTGAAAGAGGCACATCTGACACACTTAAGTCACAGTCAATGTACTCAGATTGCCACAGTCAATGTACTCAGATCTTCAGTGTTCCAAGTGACGTTCCAGCTGCTATTCGAAATACCTTTTCTTTTGTTTATTGCATTGTATAGCTTGAAGTTTTTATACATTGGTTATATGAAGTGTAGCTTAAAGAACTCATATCATGTATTATGCATACCAGGACGGACGCTGTGCCTCCTACCCGACACCAGCGTCGGGTAGAAGCGTCGGAACAGCAGACGACAAAGCCGGGCTCCGCGAGGTTCGCATTCAGTCCTCTAATATCACTTAAAAGAAGACGACAGTCCCAAGCCCGACCTGGTCAAGGGTCACTTTACATATGCCCACCATGAAGTAGAAAAGAAATAAGGATGAAAATAGAAATATACAAAATAGATAAAAGGAAAATCCCATACACTAATTATTGGCAGAGGCAGAAGTACGGTCCACTCGGCAGAGTTGTGGTGCCGAGCAAGGCTTATAGACCTCCTGGTTCGCGAAGTTATGGGTACGACGTTACGACGGACCTGTGGATGCCTCTGTAGCTGCGCGGGACAGAATCCCCTGCGTTACTTTAGTTTCTGAGCCGAATCCCGCCAAGGAAATTTATTCCAGGGTATCTCCAACAGGCAACATTATTTTATTAGGCATCGACCGCCCAAAAATGTCGTGTGTCAGTCGTGTTTTTCTTTTCTTTTTGTGAGCTTATTACGATAGCTTATCAAACTGATGGTCGTCTTTCCTATCGGTAGCACTGCCATTGTAGTCCTTAGCATACATATTTCGCTAGGCTTCAACACTTTCTCGATTAACACCACTACTTCTTTTACGTTTTATTGCAAGGCCGTTACTTTTCCTTTTTTTTTTTTTGTTATGCCAATGCTCGGTGATCCCCGAGGGGGCTGATGCGGGCGCGGAGGTTTATGATGCCTCTAGAGTACGATGGCGTTCTTGTCAGGACAGTCAGGTAGATAAGCATCTTGGGATCGCAGGTCGAAACTATAAGGGATGAGAAGTGGGAATAGGTCTAGAGTTCATACAAGACTTCTGAAGCAATTATTTTTCTTTTTCATCAGATGGTTTAAGTTATTGTATGAAGTTGGTTTCTGCTATTTTTCACTTCATATCGAGAGGAGCTTCTCGCTGTATTACAGGGGTGCCGTCAGGAATTTTTCTGCGCTGCATATGGGGTATATGTGCAATAAACTTACGAGCCATTTGCAGGCCATCAGTCTGTTATTGGTAGCAAAGCATTGAAAGCAAACACGTACGATCATGTTACCCCAAACTTTCATGTTATGTTATCCATCTATTTACTGCTCTTTATTTGTATTATTCTCCGATTAGAAAGACTTTGTCTTGCCATGTCTTCTCGATCTAAATTATTATTACCGAGGAAGTTCCCCATAAGGTACCCTGCAATAGATATGCCGAGTAAGCTCTATATTTTCTTTCCTATGCATTAGGTTAGTTAGGTTGGCCAGTGTTCGTACCAGGGAGCCCGTGAATTACTTTGCCATTTGCCAGGCCTTCGGGACGTCTGCCTTTCGTGCCCGCTTTGCTTCCATCCGATTTCCTGTTCCTTCTGAGTTTGGTTTCCTCTGTTTTTTTCTCGACTTGTTCCCGTGCGCGCTGATCTTGTGGGAGGGCGCCATCGTGCGCGGGTTCAAAGTTTCTGGCAAACTGTTGTTCCTTTCTTTCTTCCGCTGAAGTGCCGCCTCGGTACAAGTATCGGAGACGAACTTCAGAATGTAATGTTATATTTATATTATTCGCCAAAGCGTCAAGCTTCGTTATCAAACAACTTTACAAGCTAGTTTGTAAAGCATCTTATATACAGTATACTGCAAGGCGCTATCTTATACATTCTCTTCATTTGTGCCTCACGAGTCCAAGGGCGGCCCAAAGTGCCTTTTCCGCAGGGGATGTTACAGCTGGCTGCAGCTCCTGCTGATAAAAGGTTAGTTTTGTAAATTTAGAGAGGTTCTCTACATTTCTCCTTCTGTTTCGTGTGGCGGACAGTCGATCGAGATAGCCGACCTAGACCGCGGGACACTTCTACACTGTCGTGTCTTTTTCTGATCTTTACGTTTTTCCCCGACCAGTAGTAGTGCACTGGGCCAATTGGGACTTACCGGCAGGAATGCCGAGACAATGCATTCTTATACTGATGTGACATAACAAACTGAGTCTCACTGCTTGGGTCACGTCATCTTTTAGATTAGATAGGCGGCAGTAGACGAACCAACAGGCCCATTCTCAAAGAGACACCTAAGCTTACGCCCGTTCCTCTATGAGCTATTGCCATTATGTTAGTAGGATATAAAAGACTGGGGAAAAGAGAAGAGAAAAAAAAGAGGAGGGAGAAGAGTCTCAGCAAAAGAGACGATCATAAATGCCCATAAGCACGATCACTAGCCGCTGATATGCGGAGTTGAAGATGTCAGACAGTGTAGTTGGAGCAGAAGAGAGAAGACGGATTTAGGAAGCCTCGAAGGCTTTGGCCGTTAAGAGTGTGTGACTCCTGGAGAAGGAATCCTTAGCTGTGGGGGATGTCTCTCCCAATGTATATCAAGACGATTTTTAAACGCGTTAACTGATTCCGCACGCACAACATTGGAAGGGAGTCTATTCCAAATGCTGACTATAAAATACGGCAAGAACTGCTAATTTAAGGTCGTTCTTCGAGCTTTGTGCTTGAGTTTTTTTACCGTTGTTTCGCAAGCGATCACTGAAGTCTCTTTCAAAGAGTTCCGTTGTAGGTACGTCGTTGAAGCCATTCAAATACTTGAATGTTTCTATTAGTTGCCCCCTGAGTCGTCTTTGCTCGAGAGAGATCAGACTCAGTTCCTATAGGCGACATTCATACGGCTTGTTTCGCAGCTGAGGTGTCAATTTTGTTGTTCTGCGTTGGACTCTTTCCATGTTATCGATATTTTTGCACAGATGTGGCGACCTGAATTGAACAGCAAATTCTAAGTGTGGCCGCACTAATGCACTAATGACGATCACGATGATGTCCTTGGACTCGTATTCAAAATTTCTGGTGATGAATCCGAGTACTCTGCTTGCCATTTTCACACTTTTGTCAACTTGCTGACTGTGCTGTAGTTTGTTTGTAATAGTGATTCCCAAGTCACGGTGTTGGGTGACAGGAGCCAGTTCCGTCCTATTCATTCTCAATGGAGTTGGAGGGTTCACGAGCCCTACGTGCATTACTGAGCATTTGTCGATATTGAAGCTCATCTGCCACGTTATGCTCCATTCCATGAGGTGGTCAAGGTCTTGTTGGAGCTCGGCTCTTTCCATGGCAGGATGACATAGTCTTTTATAAACCGCAAATTTACTGATTCTACCACGGATGTTAAGATGCAGATCATTGATGTAAATTGAGAACAGAAGTGGGCCAAGTACTCTACCTTGTGGAACCTCTGATGATACCTGCGTCCAGTCGCTCGTTTCTCCTTCAAGCTTCACTCGCTGCTGCCGACCCGTAAGCCAAGCCACGATCCATCGTAAATAGTCTCCCTGGACGCCATGGGCTTCCAATTTTTTTATTAGCCGTTGATGGGGAACTTTATCAAAATCCTTTTGGAATTCTAGATACACAACGTCTACACCCTTCTCTTTATCTTTAATATCCGTAACTTTTGAGAAAAAGGTCAGAAGGTTTGCTAAGCAAGACCCATTAAACACTTCAAGTAGTGGCTTCACGATGACTGGAGTCATTTCTCGTAGTACAAGGGGAGTAAAATTTTCTGGGCCAGTGGATTTGTACACATTTAGGTGGGTGAGTTCTTGAAGGATCTCGATCTCCGAGAAAACACATGTGTTTATGGGAGCAACTTGCATCGGTGCTGGTTCAGGAATATTCGTAACATTTTCAATAGTAAATACAGAGGTGAAATAGTCGTTCAGGATTGTGGCTTTGTCTGTTAGGTCATTGGTGATTGCACCGTCAGGCCTTTTGAGTGAACCAATGGTTTCTTTTTTTTTATTCTTCTTCCATTTACATATTTATAGAATGCCTTTGGGTTGTGTTTTGCCATAGTGGCTACGGATACTTCTTTTTCCCTTTTTGTGGTTCTGACTGTTTCCATTACATCCCGACATACCCTCATTTGACTGGTCCTGCTCTTCTCTGTTGGATTACGATTCCAAGCTTTGTAACGCACTTGTTGCCTTGCAATGCGGCATTTGACAGTCCGATTCATCCAGAGGGGATTATTACTGATACTATCTCGTTTATTTGGGATGTATCGTTCAGCTGCTCTCAGGATGCTCGTCTTCAAAATGTGTGAGCATTGTTCAACACTGGCGTCTCTCATCGGGGTATCGAAGTCTGTTGTTCCTATTTCAGTTGCCATTCCTTGAAAATTCGCTCGTCGATAGTCTAGCTACTTGGGACGACTCGCATTAGCAGTGAATTCATTGCCAGTTTTGAGCGTAAATTCAATCATGTTGTGGTCTCCAAGCCGGTCAAGGATGGCTAGGTCAACAATTTTACAATCAGGAGTAGAGAGAACCAGATCTAAAATATTACCGTATCTCGTAGGTTCATTAACGTGCTGGGTCACGTGGTGGTGACTGAGGAGTTCGAGCAGTTTGTTGCCTGGGGCTGGGCTGCACAAGGCACTCCAATCAATTTGGGGGAGGTTGAAGTCTCCCATTAGGCTGCGGTGGTCACAGTAACTTCATCGCGATGTCTAACATTGTTATAGTTTTAATCGGTCGTTTTCTCTTTCTCCCGTAGCTGGCAGGGAACGAGCCCGGTGGCACTATCGTCGTTGACGACGATTTTGAGTTCATCCTGCTCGCGCCACTACTAAAATAAACACTACCTAGGCTAACAAAGCCTAACCTAACCTACCCTTACCTAACCTAACCTAACCCAACCTAACCTTACTCAACCTAACCCAACCTAACCTTTCTAATCTTACCTAATGTTACCTAACATCTAACGTTACCTAACGTTACCTAACCTAACTAATCAGCGATACAGCGAGCAGCGCGGCGCACCAACTAGAAAGCCGCTCACACGCACACGATCTGCGTTCAGGCACGCAGACATCTTCGCGAACGACGATACCACAGCCCGGTGGCTATGATGGCATCGCACCAATAAGTCCGAACTGCTGCTACAGTACTTACGTTGGTGGGGCTATAGTGGTGGTGCCGCTTTCAAATTCAGCACCACTGGAATGAGTCCCACCTTAATGCGATAATTGGTATTTCTGTGGTTGTAACCGTATCAAGGATGTCGTAAGTTAGGGGTTATGTAGCTCTGAAGCGATAATGACGGTTGGACGCCTTGAGTGATGCAGGTTACTATGTAGGTAAAAGCATATCCTCTCATCAATGCTAGTGTAGGGTATGGTAAAGTGTAATGGTTAAGACTCTTCAATTTCTGTGATGCCTTCGTGAATTATGTTGTAACTTCGAGGCAATTTTGTTTCCTACATGTTTCTTTACCAGCCGATTATAGCGGCCGTGGTCATTCGTTTTCTCCGATGCCCTTGTCGTGATCTTTAGTGTACGTTACAGAGTTGTATCAATTCGAGTCAAGAAGTCGTACAGTTATTTCAACGTTTTATACAATATACGGCGTTGTGTTATTGTGGTAGTTTTCTTGCTTTACTGACACATGTCTTGAGCTGCCAGAGTAAAGGTAATTGTCTGTTTCTGTATTTTGACTCGCGGTATGCTGAAGCGTCAAGAAACCTAGAGACTTTGTTTTGTGAAGCATACAACCGAGAGAATATCGTGTTTTATTTTGACCTCCTCCTGACGTTAAGCTATGCTGAACGTGAGCCAGCCAGGGATAATAAGTAATGTAGGAGAACTATTGGTTGAGCTAACTAGGAAAACGTGTGGCGAGCACCCCCGTAACTACCCCTCTATCAACTTCCCATGGACCTGCCTCTTACAGAACCGTATAAGCACGGATGAAGAACATAAGAAGAAGAAGAAGAAAAAAGAAGACAGTAGAAGAATAATGAAGAAAGTCTCGATAATGCCATCCAGAAGTAGATAAACTAACTGACTGTCGAATGCCGGGCACACAGCTATGGTAACAGCCAGGTGATCTCCTCTCTGGCTGTCATTGGCTCCATGGAGCTCATCCGTCTTTCATATGCATTTCCTCGCGTCAGAGTTCCCACAACCCCACCATCTCCATGCATTCTCATACGCCTGCCAAAAGCTGGTGGCCAATGAGAAAGGATACAAATCTAGTCACTTGAAATCGACCCTGCGTTGATCGCCTCTTACGCCACGTGCAGGATGGGAGTGGAATTCGAAAGCTCTTACTCCAGGGCTTCTGGAGAATCTAAATAACTGTACACCTAGAAATCCTAAACTTACCTTGTATGAATATTTTACCACTATAGAGATAAAAACATCTTTCGTCAGATGTCACAACTGTTTTTACCCATATGTATTTAGTCATTATGCACCCATGTGCATGTGCTATTAGATCGATTAGTCTGAAGTACTAGTGAAAAAGTACTATTGAAATAAATTTTCACCATAAATGACCCATTCTAAAATGGCATGTCTTTAGAATTGATGACGTGGCACGTTTTTCGTTAGAATGTTCCACCTTATTGCGGGAAAATTGCAACAAAACTTCTTTTTACAGACGTGTGTTGAGTTTACGTATTCCCTTATTTTCTCGTAAATGCTTCTATGTACTTCCACCTGTGCTTTTTTTTTTTTTTGTTAATAGTATAATTTTACCACTATTAATAACTGCTTTTTATATTTTTTACAATCTTTTGAATAAGTAGAGTTGAAGTAACAATGGGGAACAGTACAGAGCAAGAATAATAAAAAATGATAACAATATTTTTGGGGTCTGATGCGAACGCTGTAATTAAGAGGTATTTTCACCAAGTAGGATTGGGGTTTTCAATGATGCATCTGTGCCTGATCGTTAATTGCTTTAAACTTCAAACAAGCTGTACAGCGGGAGAAAATAATTGCTAATTATATTTGTAGTAAATGAAATACACAAATACAATATTCTACGTGTATTTTGGGGAGTAGAATCAGAAGCTGCGAATGAAAACAAGAAGTACAGTGATATATAGAAAATGTACAGATGAAAAAATTACTTGTACAGTAAAAATTTTACCATACTACCCACGGTATTTAATTAACGTAAAATAATACTTCTTCTGGATTATGAATTTTATTTTTACCGAGCTTTCGACATTCTCAGCGAATGTCGTTGTCAAGGTGGGAACTTCAAAACTGCAAGGTCCGCTACTTATGATA
>LQNS02278170.1:2309746-2328191 GCA_001587735.2 Parhyale hawaiensis | reverse complement strand
AGAACAGAAGAAAATTAAGAAGCAAATAAGAGAAGAGGAGATTCCGCACCGGCCTAGAGGCATTACGCAAACGTATAGGTTATTGCGTGAATTCTTCACGCACGGGTCCACTAGTATTCTAGATTGCTCTTTAATATTTTCCTGTAACTCTAGTCAACCCTCAAATTACAATCGGGACATTCTACAATCACTACTCACAGAGAGCGGTTCTAAGTATGATTGGACATAAGTAACTGACCAACTAGCTCATAAAGAGAACTGGTTGCTAAATTGTAGAGAGATGGAGAATTTACACAAAGAACTCAGGTGACCTGAACATTAGGGTGGAGTGTTTTTCGACTTTTGATTTTCCATAGTGGCTAGTTTGGAAACGTTGCCAAATGAGGAGAAAAAAATTGTGATAAAAGCATTTTTTCGTAGACGGATATCTTCTACCGCCCCAAGACCCATGAAGTTTGTAAAAAGTGCTCCTGTGGGTGAAATTTTTTTTTTATTTCTTCTTTTGTTCACTAAACAGAAGCTACACATCAGAGAAACACGCACGTAAAGTTTTAGGCAGCCAGTGCAATGCTAAGTGGGTAGAACAGGGCGATGAAGGGGTCCGGGCCTCTCACTAATTCTGCCTGTGAGCTTGAATATCTAATGTCAAATGGCATTTTCTGCAACACTGCTACAATATACCTGGATGTTTTATAAGAGTAGGGGCGGCTGTGGTCCCTACCTCCATGTAGGGACTTTGAGTTCCGAAAGTTTTTCTATCGCTGAGCCAATTTTTATGAAACTTGGTAGAGATATGTGAAATTGAAATAAGGTGGGTTCGACTCATATACCTTTTTTTCCGTTTTCCCGTAGAAAAGGAGTTATTCTATCGGGAAAGTGGGAAAAGTATAGGAGTCTAACCAACATTCTTTTTCAAGTTTACATTTCTCTACCAAGTTTCATTCAAATCAGTACAAAAATAAGACACTTGTAAACCGTTAAATTTGGCGGGAATTCCATATTGATTTAGAAAGAAATGAAGCATTCATATTTCAACCGATTTGAATGAAACTTGGTTCATATATGTAAAATAAAAAAAGAATGTGGATTAGACTCATGTACATTTTCCTATTTTCTCAATAGAAAACGAGTTATTGAAAGAAAACGGCTCTACTCCTTCACAGGCTGTCCTGAAAATATAATAAATCCGCTTCTTCGCAAATGGACGTCTTCAGTTTTAGAGCGAGAGCAATAAGGTCTTCGACACTAGAATCAGCATGCTTCGCTCAACAATCGCTATGGAACATTTTTGAAATGCGAAATTTTAATTTCCCTACCCGTAGAGTTTTTAAAATTTTTTCCAAAAAATATCCATTTTCGAAAATTGCTCAATAAATCATAAACTAACTTGAATTGCAAAAAATCTTTCTGTAGCAATTGTAGAGCAAAGCGTGCTGATTCCAATTTAGTCAACCAGCTCGCTCTAGCTTGAAAATTGGAAGCGTCCAATCGATTTAAATAATAAATTCAAAAATCCGTTTTCTATGAATAACTCGTTTTCTAAAAGTTAAACAAAAAATGTCAGGAGCAAAAAAGTTTTCAAATCACGTTTTATATATGTGTACAAAATTTCAGAAACGTGGCTGCATTGATAAAAAGTTCACGAACAAATGGCACGGTCCCCTTAAAGAAGGTAAGTTTGAAAATTGAATATTATATACGTTATCTTCCAAACATTGGGATATGTTTTTCACGTGAATTCTTTTGATTTTTCTTAAAATTTTATTCCGAAAACAAACAAACTCAATTATTTCTCATATTGAAGCTGTGTCACAAGGAAAGGTGTACAATATTAAAGAATATGTATTATAGATCGAGTCAACTATGCTTTAATAAAGATAGAATGAACAGTTTATTTCGCAATATTTCATTCCAAACAAACATTTCTATCTGGTGTGATGATCTCTACTAGAAAAGACGGTATTTATGTTGATATGATCATAGAAAGTCGTTCTAAAGTCGAAGAAGTCCTCAGGCTGCAGGAGTCACCATTATATTATTATTAAAACTTCACGCTTGAGCTCCCACGGACAGGTAATACAACCCAAATGAATCATCTTGCATCACCGGGAAGCCCAAAACACTGCTAAAGGAAATCCAGCAAAAAAAACCATTAACAGCTGACTTAAACGCCTGCAGGCAAATACGATCAAAAGTCTATTCCGGCAACAAATTTCAAATCTTAGCCTACCAGGGCACGAAGCACCGACCGAACTGATTAGTTCGACATCTGACAGCCTCCAAAGTGAAAGAGTGCGCTGCGCGCGCAGCACCAGTCTCTATCCCAAAAACCTTGAGGGCAGGGAGATAAGAATACAAACGATGCCTCTCATTGTTGTACACCTTATAAAACATACATAGCTCGGCGACTCTTCTCCTGTGAGACAGGTTCACTAGATCATTATCAGCGCACAGACTGCTGGCTGAACTTACAAGTCGGCGCAACAGACGCAAGTGAGTGTTAGCAGCGGAAGTGCAGACCGGTGAGCAATACTCCAACACAGGCAGGAGCATAAAAACATCTGCGGGCAACCTGACTATCACCAAACACGGAATTCACTTTACGCAGGAGCTCAATCTTAGTAGAAGCACGTGACACCAACCTCCTAATATGCTGCTCAAAAGTAAGCTTCTCATCAAAGACAACACCAAGAATCTCCTAGGAGCTAGACTCCTGAAGTAAAGTGTCCTCAATCTCCAGTTGGGGATGCTGCGGTACAAGTGTCCGAGACCGACTGATAATCATCGACTTGGTCTTACTGGCATTCAGCTTCATACTCCAGGCCAAACACCATGCACTAATGGGTGACAAATCCCTATTCCGAGACTGAGCGACAGCATCACGCAGGCGAGGAGCAGGTATCACTGCTATCAAAGTCGAATCGTCGGCATAGTTGATCAACGTGTTTTCAAGCGAAGAGAACATGTCACTAGTATAGAGAACGAACAACAGCGGGCCAAGCACACTGCGCTGAGGGACGTCAGACACCACCCGACGGAGGCGCTCAAAACGCCGTCAACAGATACACTCTGCTTTCGCTCAGAAGCAAAATCGCGAATGATTGACAAAACCTTACCACTCACACCAGCTTTTGTAAGACGAACTCATCCAGAAGGGTAATTTCAAAAATATTAAAACATGATAAAATCTGTTTGTTTGTGTCGCCAAAGACACTGTGGCGTCCCAGTAACACAAAAGCTCTTCAAGATCAGGCGTTAAATATTTTATGAGAGAGTGACCATTTTCAAACTGCATTTGGCATGATGCGAGTGTCGTCTACGTGATATATCACCCTACAGCGGCAGCTGACCATATAAGGACACAAAAGCGTTTTTCAACCGCCTGTAATAGGGTTGATGCAAGATGTCAACCACTCACCAGCGAGCAGAACAGAAAAGCATGAATTGCTGCCGTCAATGAACACGGCAGATGGACTGATGTAACATGCATAAGAGGGTTTCAACATGGTCGAGGCAAACGGCAGGCAGTTGGTGGAGCTAATATGCCAATGTGAAAAATTGCTGTCAAAGTGTGTGAAAAAAAAACTGTTAAACTTGGAAGCTGAGGCGTGATAAAATGAGGAATATTCTCTCTCGCATATAGGACTCTTGATCAATCCATTTTGTATACATGTGCAATAAAGGTGTAAAGGTGTAAATAAACGGTGAATATAGTGGAATCGACGTACGGGATCACTTAACAGTTTTACCCTGAAACCCGAAAATTAAAAGTTGGACTATCCTACTGCGCACAACACTAAGCAAATCATGCGACATGTATACGCAGACACACACATGTACACACCTAACCTCATGTACAAGCACCTACACACACAGGTGCATACGCCTACGCACTCTAGTCCAGATGCACAGCTGTGGCATCCCAACGCTATATTATAAATGAGAGAGAGGATCCCAGACAGTCATATTGTTGCAAGGTTTTGTGCAGAGTGCGCACATTTTCAAGAGTGTAAACTGTCAAAATGAAGTGTGTGAACTTCTTGGCCTACCTTCTGGCACTGGCAACAGTGACCGTGACGGCTGAGACACTGACGTAAGTTAATTTAACTCGGTATTCCAAAAGCTGCTACAGCCAATTTTTTTATCTTTTCCACTTTGCAAAGTGAGTAGTACTGAGACTGCTTGCAATATATAGCTAATCATATTTTTGCCTGCATGAAAAACAAATAACTTGCGCACAGTAACTACGCGTTACATTACAAAATCGATATCCGACTCGGAACGTCTGCAGACCCAACTGACCCACATGAAATTTCTATCGCATGTGTCGCTGAGTTCTGTACTTTTACCGTTAAAAAAATGTTAAAAATTATGTTATTATGAGTACATTCAAAATTAATGAATTAGTGACCCGCGAAATTTTAGATGACGGCAGAAAATAATTAAGTACTTCACGAAGTCCCATTTTATCCGCTGCTATCTACTGACTACTCTACTAATGACTTCTCTAACAAAAATTCAAATGCTATAGACGGCATTTCTAGTCTGGAACTTGCCCATCTAATACTAAGAATAGCCTTCGTGTGTTTATATATTTATATGTTTGGTGTCACGCTCTTAACGAAATAGATAGGCGGAATTTAGCCCAGGTTGGAGGCTCTGGTGCTCCTCTCAAGCTCCATTGAAAGTGATAGGCAGAAAANCCAATTAGGCAGTTATTTATGTAAGAAATGGTTTGCACAAAGTATTACTTATTAGTATAGTTATTTTTCTTTGACACGGCAATTAATTAATCAATTAATCACGCGGCAGTTAATTACCTAATTAAATTAGACGACCTAGTACACGTGTATTCATGTGTATTATTATATCATAACAACACATCCAGAAGGGTAATTCCAAACATATTAAAACATGATAAAATCTGTTTGTTTGTGTCGCCAATGAAACTGAGGCGTCCCAGTAAGACAGAGCTCTTCAAGATCAGTGGTTAAATATTTTATCTGCGAGTGACCATTTTGATACTACATTTGGCTTGATGCAAGTGTCGTCTGCGTGGTATACGGTATCACCCTACAGCGGCAGCTGACCATGTGAGGACACTTTCTTCATGTTATTCTTACAAAAGCGTTTTTCAACCGTCTGTAATAGGGTTAATGCGAGATATCTTGGTGTCAACCACTCACCAGAGAGCAGAACTGAAAGCATGAATTGCTGCCGTCAATGAACACGTCACATGGACTGATATAACGTGCATAAGAGGCATTCGACATGATCCAGGCAAACGGCAGGCAGTTGGTGGAGCTAATAAGCCAATGTGAAAAACTGCTGTCAAAGTGTGTGAAAAAACAGTTAAACTTGGAAGCTGAGGCGTGATAAAATGAGGACTCTTGATCAATTCATTGATGTATATGTTGTGCGCGTTTGATGGATTTGCGCGATCGATCGATCGCGCTGCGCAATCGGTGGATCGTTCAAATTTTAAATGAAAGAAAAACCCGTCCTTGCCTCCCCTAACCTACCCGACATTAAACCCGAATATAGTTCAACATACCCAAAATTACGGCCTAATACCTACAACATCCACCGATTGCGCAGCGCGATCGATCGATCGATCGCGCAAACCCATCAAACACGCACGACATATACATGTAAATAAACGGTAAATATAGTGGAATCGACGTATGGGATCACTTAACAGTTTTACCCTGAAACCCGAAAATTTAAAGTTGGACCATCCTACTGCGCAAATCACTAAGCAAGTCATGCGACATGTATATGCAGACACACACACGTACACCTAACTTCATGTACAGGCACGTACACACACAGGTGCATACGCCTACGCACTCTAATCCAGATGCACACCTGTGGCCTCCCCAACGCTATATTACAAATGGCAGAGAGGATCCCAGACAGTCATATTGTTCCAAGCTTGTTTGCAGAGTGCGCAGCAAATTCGTAGGGCATCGGCACAGTTCCAAGAGTGTAAACTATCAATATGAAGTGCGTGAACTTCTTGGCCTACTTTCTAGCCCTGGCAACAGTGACCGTAACGGCTGAGACACTGACGTAAGTTGATTTAACGAGGTATTGATGAATAGACGAGCCAAAGAGGCCCTCTTCCTAAGCAAAAGCTGCTACAGCAGATTTTTCTTATCGTTTGCAGTTTGCAAAGTGAGTATATATATATATATATATATATATATATATAGTACAGTACTGAGATTACTTTCAATATATAGCTAATCATATTTTTGCCTGCATGAAAGACAAATAACTTGTGCACTGTAACTACACGTTACATTACAAAATCAATATTCGATTCGGAACGTCTGCACACCCAACTGACCCACATGAAATTTGTATCGTATGTGTCGCTCAGTTGTGGCTCGTCAGCAAGGACTGCTTTCCCTTTGGATACGCCGTGTTACAAGTAAACCATTTTCACCTGAGATGCACGTGTGCCAGTGCAGTACTTTGACCGTTAAAAAAAAAGTTGTTAACAATTATGAATGAATTAGTGACCCGCGAAATTTTAGATGACGGCAGAAAATCATTAAGTACTTCATGAAGTCCTGTTTTATCCGCTGTTATCTACTGACAACTCTACTAATGACTTCTCATGCAAACAAAATTTTAAGTTCTATAGACGGCATTTCTAGTTTGGAACTTGCCCATCTATAATATTCATAGCGTTGTTCCAACCTTCGCGTGCTACGCTCTTCAATTAATAGATAGAAGGAAATTAGAGCTTTGACTTCAAATGGGAATCATTTCGCCCGTCTCATATCGATCTACCGCTTTTCATTTTTTTACAGCATTCTATTCGCTCTGCTGGTAACGGATGACTTTTCTAATAGGCCGAGTTCCGTAGCCAGAATACGCCACGGGTGCACAGAACGGGTGTTGTTGGGCATCTCTGCTCTGAAGTCTTTTTTCGATACGAATGTACTGCAGGGAATGCATCCAACGTTACAGTGCGATGTCAGAACAAATACAATGACACCTCGAGAACAGAAGATTATCTTCTTGTGAGTGAAGAAATTGACCGAATCTCATTTCTTTTATTATAAAGCTATAGCAGAACAAAGCAGAAAAATGATGGGCTGCTGATCAGTATCCACTGGTTTTAAAACGGGGGAAAAAATTGGATGCACCGGCAAAAAATTGAAACATTTAACCTTATGGCGGGCTAAATTGTATGTAAACTGTGGGAAACAGGGCTTAGAAAAGGTATGCAAATGTATAAGAGGACATTGCAAGATGTACCGTCGATTTTCTTTGTCTTTATCAAGACACAAGTGCGAATTCTGTGCTGACAGAACAAATGCGAAATTCAGTGGTGAAATCGAAATACTAGGGAAGCTTAGACAAGATGTAAAGTTGATGGACTGCGTAACGAACGACAAGGATAACCGGCGGACGTTAGCTTAGAAGGAGTGGGTTAGGATGTGAGCGCTACTTCAGCTTAATTAAATGAAGTGAATGAAAACATTCACTAACAATGAAATTTCCACGGGCGCAGCTAGTATCTTATAATAGTAAAACTCATATACTGTCACATCTACTGTAAGAATGATCATGTTATCTTTCACTAGAGGGCCCAGCCGTCAAAAATGACGGAAAAAGTTTTGTGATTGAGCTTTTTATTGTTCCGGTTCCCAGTTTATATAGGTTTTGCTGTATTATAGGTCTAATCCCTGCCAGGCTTGATCTTTCATCAGTGAAACGCAAGCTGTACAACCATGAGTTTTTTGATAGCAAAACATCCCACTGCAAGATAATTAAGGAGTGAATATCAGCTTGGAATTGATCAAGCGTTAAGTTGCACCAAGAAAATATAGTTCAGTCAGAAGAATTCACTGGAAATGCCCAGGGCTCACCGTATTGGGGATACCAACAGATTGTTGAACTTCCGGCGTCGAAATTTGGCTGCGATGTAAATTCAATTAAAAAAGGTCTGCTCGGCGTGAAGATTCAAAAACTACGATATCATTCAGCAATGAAAGCCAGGATCCAGTAGCTGGGGATCCAGAGCCCAAGATCCAGAGGCTGAAGATCCAGAGCTATATTTGTCACCGGTACTCCAAGCGCTGAAATTGTATGGTATCTCAACTTGTTTTTCAGTACATGAATTTTCTCCTATTGAACTCTTAGCTGTATGACGGAGAGTCGGACCAGCATTGGAGCAAGCGAGCAAATTAGCGACCAACAACTGTGTTTTATTATATAGTAGATGACATCATTCTTAACTTGAACGTGAGTCTTCCACAGGGAGAGGCAGAAGTAAAATTTTGAGCAAAATACTGTAATAAACTTGAATGCAACTCCAGTCAGCTTATATGTCATGTGAGTGCACTGTCCTAACCCGAACAAAAATATCGTAAGCTCTCAAACTTCCATTATTGCGTAACTAAAGACGTTTAAGTAAATTCCAAAAATGAGCAAGTCTGTCTAGCTTTTATAGTTTTGGAGGAAAACTCGAGTCCCTGAGGTTTACGTTAAATGCACAATTTGTCTCAAATATTGTAGCCCTAAAGAAATTCCGTTAGCTTTGAACCTAACGGTCTCCCAGTGCAGTCCACTGTTCTCACCTCTCCCCCTGTCGACCACCCCTCTCAGTCGCCCTCTCCGCACAGTAATTGGCTTGTTTTGAGACTGTTCCATTAAAGCTTAAGAAGGATGCCAATTATTACCAGAATTATGATTTTTAAACAAAGTAGCAGATGTGTGATATACAAATAATGTAAGAGGGTTACACGTATTCACAGTTTTAAGAAAGAGTTATTCAAAATGTTTGCTAGATATTAGAAAGATTCGAGAATACAATAGCTTTCCTTGTACCAACCGCCGCCTGTGCTGGGAAAGAAAGGTTAGGCAGTCTAGTGGCGGCCGTCGCAAAGTAAACAAGGCGGGTGCGTCCGCACTTGGCCGCTCCAGCCACAGTCTGTGGCCGGAATTAAAGTTTGTATCAAGTCCCATCGTTGTGTTGTGTGGCAAATTTATGGAAACAACAAAACAATGAATACAAAGCATAAGTTATGTTACACAATAGGAGCCATTCATGCTTACCTTCTGGGTTAGGTAGATTATCTCCATTTTTCGAGCGATTTTCGAAAAGGTGGCAATATCTTTTCAATTATGAATCACTTCAAACATAACCGCTCCAAATGGAGGCACATCGCTGAAGAAGGTACCTTCGCCACACGTGTTGCNCCCCTCTCAGTCGCCCTCTCCGCACAGTAATTGGCTTGTTTCGAGACTGTTCCATTACCGCTTAAGAAGGATGCCAATTATTACCAGAATTATGATTTTTAAACAAAGTAGCAGACGTGTGGTATACAAATAATGTAAGAGGGTTACAAGTATTCACAGTTTTAAGAAAGAGTTATTTAAAATATTTGCTAGATATTAGAAAGGTTCGAGAATACAATAGCTTTCCTTGTACCAACCGCCGCCTGTGCTGGGAAAGAAAGGTTAGGCAGTCTAGTGGCGGCCGTCGCAAAGTAAACAAGGCGGGTGCGTCCGCACTTGACCGCTCCGGCCACAGTCTGTGGCCGGAATTAAAGTTTGTATCAAGTCCCATCGTTGTGTTGTTTACTGAAATAAAATTGAAGACAAGGAAAAAGGTGTTTACTTAGAAGTCCTGCAAGAAACACCATACCTACTGGCCCTTGATTAGGAGGTCACGAGCTACCCCTGAAATAAGATAAGCTCGTGACAGCACAGTAGCCATGATACTGTCTTTTAAACTCAAATATATGCTTTATTGAAGTGCTGATATTTTGGCCTATGAAGCGAAATTTGCTCTGCCAGAGAAAGACCACTAGAAGAAATAATTGTCTACTGCTCGTGAAAAATCATCACCTGTGAGTGCTCCGCTGATCATCTACCAAATTCATACGTGGTAACGTGAGAGAAAAAGTTATAAAATCGGACTCCAGAAGTCGCATGCAGATTGTTGAGATATCAATAAGTGTTTCAAGCAAGATGTGCACTCAGATAAAGGGATGAGGATCCCCCTTGGGGTAAGTACAGGAGGAGACGACTTCCGAAATACTGCTCAGCAGCCTGCCGGCCACTTTATGGTACGAGCTGGCTGAAACACCGGCTGGTTTGCACGCTAGCTGCTGACTGGCTGGCTGGAATTTGTGGTGTAGATTCAAGCTCAGATTTTTTTTTAGCTGTAAAGCAATAGACACATGCTTTTCTTCATTTTCATTAGCAACAAATACCGTCCATGCGAAAAAAAATTTCAAATTTTCAGCTTTCGGTGCACTGGAGCTAAATGGTCTTCGGTATACAAGTTACAACGCTCTATAAATATTCATCCCTTTATGATTCATGAATGGTAATTGTTTGTAAGCAGGTGCCGCCAAACCACTCACGCTTGTCTAAATGGCTTCTGATCGGGTACAGGCTTGATCAATCCATTGATTCTTTTATATCTACAGTGACTTCGAACAGAGCTCATCAGGACGCCGCTGCAGAAGGCTGCCATGAGAAAGCCACCGCCAACCTATTTTTGGTCCCACTGACGAAGACTTATGTCGTCTCCCCCTATACTTACTCCAAGGTATAACGCTTTTGCCATCTTCTGCAACCTGGTCATCGACTTTTATAAAAACGTAACTTAATTACAAAATTTACAACCTGGCCTATCTTTCACCTACTTCTTTAAGAGCGGACACGAAAAACCAGTATATTTGCGGATGATACAAAACTATGCCATCCTGCCACGAAAAGAGCCGAGCTCCAACAAGATCTTGACCACCTCATGTAATGGAGCACAACGTGGCAGATGAGCTTTAATGTCGACAAATGCTCAGTAATGCACGTAGAGCTAGTGAACTCTTCAACTCCATTGAAAATGAATGGGACAGAATTGGCTCCTGTCATCCAACAACGTGACTTGGGAATCACGATTACAAACAAACAACAGAACAGTCAATATGTTGACAAGAGTGTGAAAATGGCAAGCAGAGTACTCTGATTCATCTCTCGAAATTCTGAATACAAGTCCAAGGACATCATCGTTCCCCTGTACAAGGCACTAGTGCGGCCACACTTAGAATTTGCTGTTCAATTCTGGTCGCCACATCTGTACAAAGATATCGATAACATGGAAAGAGTCCAACGCAGAGCAACGAAATTGACACCTCAGCTGCGAAACAAGCCGTATGAATGTCGCATAAAGAAACTGTGTCTGATCTCTCTCGAGCAAAGACGACTCAGAGGGCAACTAATAGAAACATTCCAGTATTTGAATGGCTTCAACGACGAATCTACAACGGCACTCTTTGAAAGCGATGTAAATGATCGCTTGCAAAACAACGGTCAAAAACTCAAGCACAAAGCTCGAAGAACAAACAAAACAAACATCATTTATTATCTCGTATACAGGGTACAATGGATACACCTATCGAGATTTTCTTTTTGCCTTTATTCTAGAATTTTGAAGATCCAGTAGTGTGAAGAGCAGGAGAAGCAGTCCGTGCTGAGAGTCAATTTAGGAGCCCACATCGTGCATCGCCTGGCCTCTCGATACTGGAGTGCTCCACGCAGTGTAAATCCGTAGCGTGCCGTCCGGGGAATCGAACCCGGGCCTCCGTTGATGCGATGCCGAACCGTTGTCACTTCACCACGACCTTAAATCAGCAGTTCTTTCCGTATTTCAGAGTCAGCATTTGGAATAGACTCCCTTCCGACGTTGTTAGTGGAGAATCAGTCAACGCGTTTAAAAATCGTCTTGACTAATATTGGGAGAGACATCCCCCACAGCTAAGAATTCCTCCTCCAGGAGTCGCACACTCTTAAAGTCGTAACGGCTGAAGCCTCCGGGGCTTCCTAAACCGGTTTTCTTCTCTCTTCCGCTCCAACTACACTGTCTGACATCTTTAACTCCGCATATCAGCGGCTGTTGATCATAAGTTCATGTATTCGGGATTGTCTCTTTTGCTGAGACTCTTCTCCCTCTTCTTTTTTTTAATCTTCTCTTTCCCCCAGTCGTTTATATCCTACTCACTTAATGGCAATAGCTCTTAGAAGGCCGGGGCGCAAGTTTCGGTGTCTCTTTGAGAATGGGCCTGTTGGTTCGTCTACTGCAGCCTATCTAATCTAATAAATAAATACTCGAAGCGTTTTATAATATTAGGATGCCGCGTAACATTTCTGAATGGCTAAAATAGGAAGAAATCTGAGCGTTGAAGAATTAAATATACGGTATCTCTGATCAGTATTTATGCTGTTATACGCTGTAAGGCATACGCAATATCAATATAAGGTAGTTCTCTAATTACTGTAGATACCACAATCGCTTAAGGCATTACACTTCTAGATAATTAACCATATTCGCCTTGTGCCTACTAAAGGTATCACTGTCACATATTATATGCTTGGCCCACACGTTATGTACGTGTATGTAACTTTCCGTCCGTCCATACATGCCATACAACTACGTATTTAACTTGGTTTGTACCCGCCCATCCTATATATGTAATGGGCAGCAGCCCCCCTGTGGGCGCTGCTCCCCTTCATTTTTTCTCTGTGATATATTTTTTTTTGTGGAAACGGAGATTTAAACTTCACAATATCATAATAATACTAATAATTGGTTTGTACCTCAAGACCATGGCAGGCTTCGGATGAGGTCCGGGTGAGTTTTATGCATCATACGTTACGTAAGTATATGAGGAAGTGTCGAATGATATCAGCCGTTGATTCACATATTCTTATGGGTTGAGTGCATAATCGAGAAAAAATAACGCAAAATTTTCCACTAAGCAATATATGTATAACAATTTTACAGTTGGGAGTGTTACGGAGCAGCCATGCGAGCCCTTCCTAAGTATTCAGCTGCATTCGAACAATGCACCGAAGCTAACGAGGATCGGTATTACACCGCAATGGGTAAGACATGATATGTTTGTTGATAAAATCTAAACTACAATTATGCTATATTAGTCCACATATTCTGACAATATTTGTGAATTAACTGCTAATTTTATCCCCATCTTAGCATAAAGACTGAATACTTCCCACTGCAACGCTTTTAATATATTAATCTCAGTATCCAAATGAGACAGTTAATGAATTTTGTTTGTTGCTCGTTAAATTTCTTTTCGTTGAAAAGAGTGTGCGCCATATGTTTCCATGCTAGGGAAACCAGCATCAGTCCAAGTTTTTTGTAGTGAAATTTGGCCACACAACCATGCGACTTCTGTGAGGTCAGCTTACTGGCTTAAGTTCCAGTTTTGAACTGCATGCAATTGCTTATTTTTCGACGTCCCAAAAATAAAAAAGAAGATAAAGGAATGTAGTGACATTTGATAAGCTAGCAACTCAGCAAACTGAAGGGTTAGTGTTTTCTGGTAACATCTAAGTAAATTTTTTGGTAGACACACAGTTGTGTCTCAAGAAGGACCCAAGCAAATCCATTCTGAGTTTAAAAGAACACATTCAATTGGCTCTTACGTGAAGCCGGTCTCTCATGCACATTGTCTATATGTTTTTGACCGTGTCTTCGTGAGCTCACAATTTTCAGAATTTTGAAGTAATTTTATTTTCTGGTTTCTTTGTAATTCTTAAGTACACATATAAATTTAAATATCCCAATTAAAAGTACCATTGCAATGATAAAAATCATTCGTTTTATTTTGTCATTATTAAAATGGACAATATGAATCGTAAAACTCTCAGACAAGGCCAGTTTCGATAAAAATCACCATCAGTGAGATCTGCAAAAATCGAAGTATGTACAAATGCACATTAAACTATTTTCTATGCGATAGTTTCGTAATAACAATTACAAAATTCCATACTTGGTTAAATAAGTAAATGCTATCCTATATAACTAGGTAAAAGAAAGGGGTAATAAAGAAAAACATAAAAACATTTAAGGAAAATTCCTAACTACTACTGCGGGTTAAAAAAAACAAAGAACTAGTTTACATGGTTAGTTAGGTTCGGGGGACTCTGCGGGTATTTACACAACGGACAGGGGCGCAGAATATTGGTCGATGTTCATGGAGGGGGGGGGGCATTCAGTTTTTATGTACATTGATTCTAAAATACGTAAGTCAGATTGAGTCTGTGCAGTGTCTATTATAGTGAAATTACGGATATGAAGTGAGTGGTTGTTGAGTTCACAGTGATGACGAGGGCTGGAGTGCTGTCTGACAGTTAGAGGTCTGTTGGTTCGGAAAGATGTGCCTAAATGTTGAGAAAAGCGTACTTTGGACTGCTTGATACTGCTTGCAATGTACGAGTCATTGCAGACATCGCATTGAAATTTATAAATAATCATGGAACGCAGATCAGACGGCACGGTGTCCTTGAATTTAAAAAAATGACTTTACGGCAAATGAATTTGTAGGAGCAAATTTAAAGTGAATTTGTGGATAAAAATCCGGTAAAATATGTTTCAAATATTGCACTATTTTGTACGAAGGAGGTCCGATGTAGGCTAGCGGAACGTAAATTTCTTGTCGGGTTACAGTGCCAACTAGAGTTTGTGGGTTATGCTTCCTATTTGAAAGGACTAGGAGAAAAGTCCGCTTTTCTCAACATTTAGGCACATCTTTCCGAACCAACAGACCTCTAACTGTCAGACAGCACTCCAGCCCTCGTGATCACTGTGTACTCAACAACCACTCACTTCATATCCGTAATTTCACTATAATAGACACTGCACAGACTCAATCTGACTTACGTATTTTAGTATTATTGCACATAAAAACTGAATGCCACTCCTTGAATATCGACCAATCTTCCGCGCCCCTGTCCATTGTGTTAATACCCGTAAAGTCCCACGAACTTAACCATGTAAACTAGTTCTTTGTTTTTTTAACTCGCAGTAGTAATTAGGAATGTTCCTTGGATGTTTTTATGCTTTTCTTTATTACCTCTTTCTTTTCCCTAGTTATAAAGAATACCGTGTACTTTTTTGCCCAAGTATGGAATTTTGTAATTGTTATTTCGAAACCATTGCATAGAAAATAGTTTAATGTACATAGTTTGTTTTTTTGCAGATCTCGCTGATGATGATTTTTATCGAAACTGGCCTGGGCTGAGAGTTTTACAATTCATATTGACCATTTTAATAATGACAAAATAAAACGATTGATTTTTATCGATGCAATAGTACTTTTATTTATTCTACGGATTAGATTTCCAAGTAATATGCTAATTTAGATTTTAATATCTTTATACATTCGTGGTTGATGAGTTTTCTCATTAAAATGTTTATAACCAACCTACCTCTTTTGTGTAACTTCCATGTGCATATCTACTTCGTGAGTCATAAGGTACTAGAGTAGTTGGGGGTTTATATATTCACGGCACACACAGCTATTTTGGAAGATGACTATTCGAGCTTTTACAAAGTTAAATTACAAACTAAAAACAGTGTTAAAATGTAACTGTTATGGAGGAAATAAAACTACTAATTAAGAGCAATATAGCGCAAAAATGCATGGCTGTCTTTTGGTCAGCTCAGGGTACGAAAACACGATGCTGACAAAAACAAATATTACAAGAGTATCATTACTTGACTTGGGCCCGCTTTCTGAGTAGTTGGCAATTAAGTTGACTTCATGATGAAGTACTCATGCTATTTTTTTCACATTCAACAGGATGTCTTTTTAACAACGAGAACTCGCCTACTTGCCAGGAGGCCTTTCACTACCTCAGAACATGCGCTGCTGACGAGCTTGGTATGGTGAGTAGGAGGATGAATCACATTTAGGACCCGTGTACTGACCGTTCTAACGTCACCAACGTCAGACTCCGGTGTGCCATAAACACCTACATGTAGGGAGCTGGTTTCCTTGGGAGTTTATCCGCGTTCGTGGGATTTCTTTCTCAAAACTACAGTTTCGGGGCCTGACAATTATTTTAATTGTCTTAGGTTAGCTTTTGAAATTCCCTCTTATGTTTGTATATAAGAAGTTAAAGTAAAAAATACGTCGACTATGATGGACTGCCGTATAGCTTGAGAGATCACGTAATGGGGAAATTTTAAGCCCTGTACAAGAGGCGTTGGGAAAAAGAGTGTGGGGCAACAAAAGTTACATAATGTTGTGGGAGCGTTCAATATTTCGAAGAAGTTTCACACACAATCCACTTTCTTCAAATCTATCAGTTGTGAGATGCATAAAACGGCAGATTATGTTTTTCTCCCGTTTATTTTCTTTAGCTTGATCGTGCAATGGTAGCATAGGGAAAGAATGAAAGAGTTCACTTATCACATAGTATTTATTACTGCGGGAGCAATGGAATTGAACAGCAAGGGAGCTCACTAGCAGAGTGGTTGATGCTACTGAGCAATATTGATCAAAGGCAGCCGGCGCAATTAACTCCACGGGACCTAACTACAGCACTGGCGCATGCAACCCACAAACCTGTGCTCTGGCGCAAACAAAACATCTAAAGAGGGCCCAGTTATTCTTTTTCTAAAGTTAAGTACTAGAATCTCTATAATGATATCTTTGTAACAAAGCTCAACGCCGATGGCTCCGTCAACGAAGCAAAATGGAGGGAGGAAATCCACGCCATCGCCAGTGTGCCGGAATGTGCCGCCTTCTCCAGCCAACTTGCAAGCGGTTTAGCCTCTTGCGACACAACTGTTACTGTGGACAATGTAAGTGCTAGGAAAAGCGTTAGAGTATAGAACGCAAATTCACATTGGCACCAGGGTTGCGTTCCACGAAAAGATGTTAAGCAATGGCACCAGGGTTATAATGTACAATAAGATTTCTACAGCACCCTCGTTTCAGTCTAAAACGTGAGCAGAGTTACTGAATATTATAATAGTAAAATCTCGTTAGATGTAAGGGTTATACCGCATTGCGTTAAAAAAAGGTCGCCTACATTAACTTCTGCATTTGTAGGTAAACATGCAACCTTCGTACCTTACACCCTGCTACCGCACGATTTGTTCGGTTCGAAAGATATTTACCTCCGCCAAGGAGGTTATGTTTTCGTCGTGTTTGTCTGTCTCTCCATTTGTCTGTCTGTCACCAAGATAACTAAAAAAGTTATGAACCTATTTGGACGAAATTTACAGGGATTGTTAGGTATGTTAGGAGGAGCAGATGATTGAATTTTAGTGAAGATATGTCAATCGGTTTCTTTGTTTGTTGTTATGTTTGAGTTGTTATGTATATAACAAAAAGTGAAGACCCAAATTTTGGGTTTGATCAGTTTGTTCGTTCATTCGTTTGTCACTGTTTTTAATTTTATGCTTGTCAGCACAATAACGCAGAAAATAATGAATGGCTCTCTATGAAATTTATAGGGGTTGATAGTAATGTTAAAAGACATAAATGATCAAATTTTGGTGCAGATTGATTCGTTCGTTTGTATCCTTGAATCATGTTTGTCATAACGTTTATTACAAGACTAACTCAAAAAGTTATTAACGGATCTTCAAGAAAATTGCACAAGCTGTTATTACTATCAAAAGGCTCAAATGATTCGATTTTAGAGTTTATACAATGAAAATTAGGGTTTCAGAGCCAATTTGAAATTTTTTGCTTCCGCTCCCTCGTTTGGCGGAGGTATGCGCTCTCAGAGTGCTCTAGTTTGTTCTGCCCCCTTTTACGGAGTCCTTCTTTAAAATAATGGGGTTTTGCGTCACCTCACGCTGTCTCCTGGTGACTCATTATACCTGTTAAAATTTAGCTACCACTGAGGTAGTAACTTTTTTAATTGTTATCACGCGCGAACGAAGAGAGAGAGGTGATGTTTTCGTTGAAGATTTAATAAAATATTCATATGCATAAATATATGTTTCGTTGGAAGAGAGATGACACGATAGGTTGACCTTCTTCTTTTCTAGCCAATTGAATCCAAGTGAACACTAAAAACGCGTAGTAAACAAGCACATAACCTGTTGCAATGCAGCAACAGATGGACTCAAGCTTCCGATACTAGTCGGCCACTACGAGCCAGGTTACATTTACGCCAATCCGAAAATTCATAAGAGAATTATGGACCCACCCATGAGACCAATAGTATCTCAAATCGGAACCCCTACAGCAGAATTGGCCAAGAAACTCAACAACATCATAGTCAACTACATGCCACGAAAATACATGGTAGACCCAACTTTAGAATATTTAGAACTAACCCATCTCAAATTTCCAGAGGGTTATCAGCTAGCGAGCTTGGATGTTGAGAGCCTATTCACCAATGTGCCAGTCAACGTAACGATTGATATCATCATCAAAAATGCATACGAACCTTGAAGTAATTACCGAGGAGGAGAGAGCGCTACAGACCAGCCCTTCACTCATAAGTGAAGCCAACTTCGCTAAAAGGCAGGCAGCTACCGAGGCATAAAAACAACGTATAACATAGGAAGTAATTCACATTTACTGCTCCAGAAAAGGAACCGGTGGCAGATTTGCTTTCTAAATTGAATGACATAAAGTTCAACCCT
>LQNS02278170.1:2273779-2286945 GCA_001587735.2 Parhyale hawaiensis | reverse complement strand
TACTTCTGCCTGTCTATATAGAAGACCTAAGGATGCCAGCACGATAAAGGATCAATGAAGAACAGAAGAAAATTAAGAAGCAAATAAGAGAAGAGGAGATTCCGCACCGGCCTAGAGGCCTTACGCAAACGTATAGCTTATTGCGTGAATTCTTCACGCACGGGTCCACTAGTAAAGAGTATATAAAACCCCTGATGTATACGTATATGTTAAGCAAAGATAGATGAGACATAGGAAATATAATCTTAAAGATTGAAATAGATATTGCATAAGATATAACATCTGGCCGCTCACGTTCGTATTGCGGATGCTCGTAAGTTGGGGAGCCAGCGTACACTTTACAGTCGTGCGATTGCTGCTTAGCCGGCGAGCTTGTTAGCGCATTTCCAATTCTTTTATATACTGTACAGTCAATCCTTTTTTAGGACAACCGACATACTGGGTTGGAGATAGGTTTTTGCCGGTTTTTATAACACTGTAGAATGTATTGTATTTTTCAGGTATGTAGTCTATATATATTTTCAAAAATTAGATTTCTCAAAAAAGTTTCTTATTTTCGATTATTCTTAGTTCATTTCCGTTTATTTTCAGCCTGCCAAAATGGAATGTCAACCGGAGATATATCAGAATTTTCGGTATCTCCTGCTTTTTGCTTTAAACCAAGCTTCTAATGGCTCGAAAGCTGCTCACGATATTTGCGCTGTGTATGGAGAGGGCGCCATAGCTGAAAGGTTCGCTCATTATAGGAATACCGAGTTAAAAAATGGTGATTCTTACTTCAAAAACTCGCCTAGTCCTGGTCATTCAGTTGAGGTCGATGAGGAACGATTAAACCATCTTTTGCCCGCAGATCCTCTTCAAACGGCGAGAGAACCTAAACAAAATTTAGGGCCGCCATGGCGTAGCTCAGTCATTCAACTACGGTTTTATCTGCTGCGGGGACTTTGATTGGAGATCTGGCAGAGAAATTAGAATGCTCCCACATTGCTATACAGTCTATAATACAGAAGCATTTTCACTCTATGGAAAAGATTCAGAAACATGGATCATGGGTTCCGAATGTTTTAAGAGGCAGCAACAAAATCAACGAACTACAATCTCTGTCAACTTGCTTACCGGTCACCGCTCAACTCATAGGCACAAGCAACGACTTCTTTGCAGAATCGTTACTGGAAACGAAAAATGAAGCCTGTACAACAGTATGTGCTATGCGCAGCCTAAATGGGTGGCCATAGAAGGATGAGTTTTTCGAGTTTAAACTGGGTAGTGTTTACCAGCGAGGTATTAAGAAATCTTCTTGAACGTTGGGAAAAGTTAATTATATACAGTAATGGAGAATATATTATTGATTAGTTATAAGTTGTATCCTTTTTCTACACCTTTCATAAACATATAATTAAATAATGCAAGGATTCAGTTTCCAACCGAATAAATTGGAAGATAAAGGAATACAGTTGCACTTGCTGAGTCAACTGAAGTGACGGATAATATTTTGAAAATCTTCTGGCAAACACACAATTGTATGTTGAAGTGCATGATAAAACATTTCTCTCTGAGTTACAGCAGCTCGTTCAATTGTTTCTTATTTGAACCCGCTATCATGTGCTTACTGCGTGTGTGTTTTTTTTTAAACCGTGTGATTGTAGACGCAAGATTTTCAGAACTTACAAGTAATTTTATAGTTATATTTCCTATTTACTTTTAAAATAAATATCTATCGTGTCATTACCTTCATACATTTGTGGACAATGATTTTGCTATTATTTTGTGAACCTTCTTACTACTTTCGTGTAATTTACATATACGGCACGCATAGACCTCATGAGTCGTGGTCCTAGAGTACCCGCAGGTTCTACAGTTTACGTTTTTACAGTGCGTTTTAATTATTTGATTCGACATATGTTGCAATGTTGAAAGATGACATTTTGAGCTTTTACAAAGGTAAAAATAAAAAAAACGGTATTAAAAAGTAACTGGTGTGAGTGCAAATAACCACTACAATAACTGCAGTATTGTGTAAAGATGCATGGTTGGTGTTGACTCATCCGCGGTACGCGAGAAAATGACGCCGACGAAGATAATAATTGCAAGTGGATCATTACTCAACTTTGGTACGCTCGGTCGGCAGGGATAGTCTCCAAAGTGGCTCGCTGATCGATGAAGTAATAATGCTATTTTTCTACCACATCAACAGGATGTCTTTTTAAAAACGAGCTCACGCCTGACTGCGAGGAGGCTCTTCACTACGTCGGAACCTGTGCTGCTGATAAGATTGGAATGGTGAGTAAAAGGTTTGAATCTCATTTACCTAGGATCCGTACTCAGACGGACCCAACCTCTCCACCGTCAGGCTCTGGCCTGCCATAAACACCAGCCTGCAGCGTATAATTTATACGTCACGGTGTTTACGCAGCGCTTACTCGTCACAGCCCGTTCGTTCTCGTTTAGCGTTTACCCACCTTCGTAGGATTGCACTGCTAAAACTAGAGCACTCTGAGAGCGCATACCTCCGCCAAGTGAGCCAACGGTAGCAAAAATTCAAATTGGCTCTGAAACCATAATTTTCTTTGCATAAACTCAAAAATCTAATCATTTGTGCCTTTTTATATTAATAACAGCTTGTTCAATTTTTTCGAAGATCCGTTCAAAACTTTTTGAGTTATACTGTTAACAAACGTTATAACAAATATGAGTCAAACATACAAACGAACCAACCGATCTGCACCAAAATTCGATCATTTATGTCTTTTATCAGTACTAACAACTCCTATAAATTTCATAAAGATCCATCCATTATTTTTTTAGTTATTGTGCTAACAAGCATGAACTTAAAAACAGTGACAAACGAACGAACGAACAGATCATTACCAAAATTTGGTATTCTACTCTTTGTTATATACCTAACAACTCATGTTAATTTCATCAAAATCCATTCATAACTCTTTGAGTTATGGCAAACAAACAAACGGATGGACATATCTTCACCAAGAGTTAATCATCTGTTCCTCCTAACATACCGAACAATCCCTATAAATTTCATCCAAATCGGTTCATAATTTTTTGAGTTATCCTGTGACAGACAAATAAACAAACCGACAGACAAACAAACAGACAGACAGACGGACAGACAAACACGACGAAAACATAACCTCCTTGGCGGAGGTAATTAGAATTTAGAAACCATACTGTTATTTACATTTTGCGCGCTAATTTTCGAAATTCCACCTGAAGTTTGAATGAAAGAATGTTGAAGTAATTTACTTTGACAATGAAGGATTGTCGAAAAGCTTGAGAGATCATGAAGTGGGGAAACTTTAGGTCAAGTGAAGAGGCGCTGGGAAAGAGCGTTGTGCAACAAAAATTGTGTGGCGTAAGCGGACACACATTATGTTTGCCCCCCGTTCATTTTCCTTAATTCAATCTTGCAATGGTAGCAAAGGGAATGAACGAAAGAGTTGACTTATCAGATGGTTTTACTGCGGGAGCTGTGAAATTATATAGCAAGGGAAGTCACTAGCAGAGTGATAGCTGACACATAACAATTTTAATCAGAAGCAGCAAGCGCTACTCAAGAAGACCTACAGCACTGGCACATTGCGCATGTAACCCAAAAACTTATGTTCTGGCACAAACAGAAATGTGTTGAATGCCCAGTTTTTATTTTTCAAAGTCTAAACTCTGGACTCTTCATTGATGATATATTTCTTTAAAAAGCTGAACGCCGATGGCTCCGCGAACGAAGCAAAAGTGAAGGAGGACGTCTTCGCCGTCGCCAGTATGCCGGAATGTGCCGCATTTTCGGACAAAATCAAAAGCGCTTTGTCTTCCTGCGACACCACCGTTACCGTGGAAAACGTAAGTATGTGCTATAGTAGCAGCGTTAGAGTCTAGAGTGTGAATATTTTCCGACACCAGCGTTTCGTTCGACTACAGAATATCAAGCACTAGCGTTACAGTGCAGAATATGTAATAGCACCCTTGTTCTGGTGTAAAATGTGAGCAGTGTTAATGGAAGTTAATGGTAAAATGTCGCTAGATGCAGGAAGAAATACCGCTATCGTTAAAAAAATTACTCTCATTAAAATTTTTTGCAATTGTACGTAATACATGAAGATTAGCTGTACTGCACGCTATGCTCGGCTCGAAAGCGATATTGGTCTGTTACCCGCTGTCTGCATGCTTCTACGGAGCCCTTCTTTGAAATTATGAAGTTGTTATAAAAATAGCGACGCACTCACAACATACCAATGCCTTTGGCACTGAGTTAGTAACTTGTTTACACTGAGTCTGGCTTCTGGAATTGTGCAGCACTTGTTGTGCCCAAGTCATATACTGATGCATATAGGCTAAACTGGTAAAAAAAAGTATTAGCGACCCAAAATATTTGAAGAACGTTTTTGTTACGGCACCAATATTTGTTCTAAAAGTTTTAAGCATCTTTTAAGTTCTGTTGTAGTTAGAATAAGTATTCGCATTTTATATTAACTTGCAAAAAAATGTGTATTCTGAAAATTACATCTTTACAATGGAAATGATACTCAGGCAAATTGGAAAAAATTAACTTTGACTAAAGCATGCTGCAAATTTTATAACTGAATAGTTTCCAAATCCATTACAACAATTCAAGACATCTGCTCTGCACAGAATCGACAAGATTTCTGAGGTCAACAATAGACATCGCGCTCAAGTACTTTATAATGCAACTGCATGGTTTCTATATCTCTAACTTGTAGTCTATTGCTGTGAATTCGTTTTGGCGAAATTCTCCACATGTTTTCTATCAGAGTTAGTAGGCCGATCCAAATCTCGATGTTGCTCGACTTAAACCAATCTTTTGTGAGCTTAGATTTGCGTACGGCTACACTGTTTTACTGAAAAAATTCGGTGTCGAAATATCTGCCGCGGGAAGCATTGGTGACTTTTTACTATTCGATTTTATATTCACAAGTCATTTATGGCATTATAATCTGGGGTGGTGCAACTGAAAATCATGTAAGGCGTATTAGTACCATCATGAACGAAACACTTAGAATTATACTACATGTTAAACGGGATAGCAACAACATTCCTTTGATGTCTACCAATGATATGTATTTGAAGCTGAAGCTATTGAAATTTAGAGATATATATCATTATTTTCTTCTTGGGTTTTTACGTATGGCCATAGCTAGGGAAAATCCTTATTTTGATACTCATTTTAGCAATTTGATAGCAACCAGACAGTATAACACTAGGGGTAACAGATTTAATCTGCCAGTTGTTCGATTAGAAATTGAGAAAACTCTACTGTTTTCCAGTGTGTTAGCATTTTCAACAGATCAACTGATGAATTAATACTGCCTATGAGTCATCAACCATTTAAGAGGGAATTTAAAAACTATTGTTTACGTACGTATGGTGACTGATGAATGCCCTGTGCCCCATAATTGCGTATGCAATTTTAGTGGGTTTGTTTTCAGTTTTAAACCAGTTTTTAATGTTCTTGAATGACACACTGTACTGTTTGATGTTTGAATTGAGAACAATAAAGGTGTAAAGGTGTAAACAGTTTTTGATCAAGTACGATACATAATATTATTTAGGTAGTTTTCATAACAGTGTGAATCTATGCATCGCAATCCTCAGAAAATTGTGCGTCAATCGAGTCGTTTTTTTTTTTTTAAATTAGGAGCCATGAGAATGAACATTTTTTTCTTGTCATGTATTTTCATTTTTATTATTAGATGACATAAGAATGGCCATTTTTGCGGAGCTTTTCATATTGAAATTTAAAAGACGAAACATGGAATTTAAATACGATATTGCTTTGCTTGCTATTTTAAAAATAAAGTAAAAAGATGGGAGACCGCGATGACTTTTGCGTTGCTGCTTACTTAGAAGTTTGGAAAGCAAAACCTGCAAAATGATTTCTACCATTCTCTTCATTTCTAAGTTTAGAGAAAAAGAAACCTGAAAAGTAGTCATTTTTGCTTTGAATTCATATTTTAAGTTCGGGAAATGGACGAATTGCGGATGAGTTTTGAAACCAAACAATCCCTTTTGCCGCTGGAATTCAGACCCCAGTCTGCGGTGAGCTCTCGCTGGTCTCTCAATAGCCAGACCCCATGTAACAATTTTGCAGACCTGAGCTGGANTTAGCATTTTCAACAGATTAACTGATGAATTAGTACTGCCAATGAGTCATCAATCTTTTAAGAGGGAATTTAAAAACTATTGCTTACGTACGTATGGTGACTGATGAATGCCCTGTGCCCCATAATTGCGTATGCAATTTTAGTGGGTTTGTTTTCAGTTTTAAACTAGTTTTTGATGTTCTTGAATGATACACTGTACTGTTTGATGTTTGAATTGAGAACAATGAAGGTGTAAAGGTGTAATCCGGAAGTGTGATAAATCTTTCTCCCAAGACACAAATAATTACCGGGTATCAATTAGTTTTATTGCCACAAATGCTTAATCTGCCTTTGTGCTAGCAGCAAAAGATCCCCTTACCATGCATTACTGAAACGCCCGAAATGGCCTTTTTTCATAATTACCTCCGCCGAAGAGGTTATGTTTTCGTCGTGTTTGTCTGTCTGTCTGTCTGTCACCAGAAATTAAAATATCTGCTAGTGTGAGAAGTAGTCAATGGTTAAGTCGACTTGAGAGTCCCTCAACGAACTTCCCTCCGCCTTTCGGTGCCGGAGTGCTCCACGCTGTTTAAATCCATTGCGTCCGAGATTCGATCCAGGGTCCCTGCGCGCATGCAGTCACTTCGCCACCAAGAGGCTTTCATTTCAAGAAAATTATTGAATTTTCAAACGGTAGAAAACAATCACTTACAATATACTGTTACGCACGGCACCAGAGACGAAGACTGTTATACCGTCCACCTAATATCAACAGATGTATAGTTGATATCGATTTTTCCAAATCTACGGGTCGATCAGTCATGTCCAAAAGATCTACAACAACTACATATAATTCACTAATCATTCCAAGCGGAGTTCATCAGCATTTCCACAGTTCGTCATACGTGAAAAACATCGGACAGAAAATCGGTCCCTGCTCTAACTGAAAAACACAAGAGCATTAACAACTAGAGCAGTCTGAAAGCGCATACCTCCTCCAAGTGAGCCAACGGTAGCAAAAATTCAAATTGGCTCTGAAACCATAATTTTCTTTGCATAAACTCGAAAATCTAATCATTTGTGCCTTTTTATATTAATAACAGCTTGTTCAATTTTTTTTGAAGATCCGTTCGTAACTTTTTGAGTTATACTGTTAACAAACGTTATGACAAATATGAGTCAAACATACAAACAAAATAACCGATCTGCACCAAAATTTGGTAATTTATGTCTTTTACCCTTATTAACAACTCCTATTAATTTCATAAAGATCCATTCATTATTGTTTGAGTTATTGTGCTAACAAGCATAAAATTAAAAACAGTGACAAACGAACGAACGAACAAACGGACCATTACCAAAATTTGGTCATCTACTCTTTGTTATATACCTAACGACTCATGTTAATTTTATCAAAATCTATTCATAACTTTTTGAGTTATAGCATCGAGAAAAATGACGCAGACAAACAAACAAACAAACGGATGGATATATCTTCGCCAAAAGTTAATCATCTGTTTCTCCTAACATACCGAACAATCAATGTAAATTTCATCCAAATCGGTTCATAACTTTTTGAGTTATCTTGGTGACAGATAGACAGACAGACAGACAGATAGACAGACAAACACGACGAAAACATAACCTCCTTGGCGGAGGTAATAATGCGATATCTAACTAACATTCACGTAGTTTACAGACGTCTCCAGAGTCCAGAACTTGTCTACGAGGTGCTTGTATGCTTACTCTTGTTCTGCGTCTTAAAAGTGTCTCGGACATGCGCGTTTTCAAACCTGTCTTGTAATTAATTCCATCAAAAGCGTAGTATTGACAATATATATATGTATATTTTCTTCTTCGGCAACATTACTTATCATAAAAGCGATTTCGTATACTCATAGTTTGATAGATTGTTGATACCGCTAGCTTGTTTCTAGAGCTATTAGTGCAATTACAAAAAAAAAAAACATTCATATCTTATGTTTAATACCTTCACTTGATGCGACGTTTCATATTGTTTTATTCCTATCAAGGGCCTGAAAATTACTTTGATGAGAATAGCATTAGGAAAGGATTCATCTATGGTTACGGGCCCGGTTAAGCGTTCAGCAAGATTTCGGTATAATATATGTATGACTACACACAGAGAAATATCTACTGTATATAGTTGATATAGCCCAATTCAAGTGGTTGTTGGGATCAGAGTAAACATAACTTCTTGCTATTTGCAGGGTAATTCACTCCAACATATATTCTAAGCAAATATCAAAGTGCGCTCCCACAAATGAATCAGGAACAATTTCATTTTCAGGCAGAAGATATCTAGTTTATGTTCACTGTACTTGGCACGAAAATTATTTATCTGGCTTTTACAACGCCAAGTGTGTTTTAGATCGAAGCAAATTGCATGGTTTCATTAACTGGAAAGTTTTTCTCTATTGTCTCAACTCTCTCCACTTTTTCTTGATATTTTAAGCTGAGCCATGGGCCGCACGATACCCTGACTGTCCTCTGCAATTTCTATAAGAGGCAGATTGTAAATGGATTAAACTTCGATAAAACCTTTTCCAGGCAGTAGAACGATCTCAAACAAAAAGTAAACGGTTTTTGGTTACATATTATAAGACATGTGTTTATCGGCAGGAAACATAAATTCGTAGCTCTATACAAACTGTGACCGACGATAATTGAAGCTTGGGAGAGCAAAATGATCTAAGATTGGCTACAATAAATTTTGCCAGTTTACCGCTAGCCAGTGCTCACGCATGCGTGTTTCTTTCCAACAGATAAACTCCTTGCGTCTCCAAAATAATTTTATCAAGGATTTATCAATGTGCCATCCGCCTCATTTGCGACGAGTGGACAGTCAAGATATCGCTTGGTCCATAGCTAAGCGTATTCAAAACAACTGCAGTAACTTTTCTTACTAAGTGAAAGTCGATTAAATTTAAAATTTAACGTTTCGAGATTAGGAATCCCATCACTAGAAAAAGAAAATTAACCTACAACCTACAAGCAAATAAATTTTACTTTATTGTCTAATGATTCAGGGGAGCATAGGTGTTATCGGGGGGAAGTCTAAAACTTTACTATTTCGAGAATACCATTTGTCTTCTTCATACCTTGCATTTTCAAAAGAAGTTGACTTTCTCCCAACATTATTCAAAAATAACGGTTATCCGCACCATTTTCTGGACCACTACTGCAAATTGTTCCTGGACAAGATTTCGATCCCGGCATTAGCAAACCCTGGGTCAGTACATTGGACTTCTTTCACTATCTTCCGTTCTACTGTACAATAAAGCATCTGTTAGTGCAGTAAACACTTTGAAAACGTTCCTCTCTGATGCCTACCCACACATCAACTTCAAACTTTCATACAAAAACACATTTACCATAGGGTCCTACTTCAAATTTAAAGACAAACCCTCCACACCACTTTTGTCCAGTGTTATTTACCGTAACTGATGCCAGGCCTGCTGTGCCTCATACATAGGTAGCACTGGACAACACTTCAAAGCCCGTATCGACCAACATTTAGGTATGTCCAGTCATACCGGTTTACCACTTGCGAAACCCTCACATTCAGCCCTTCGCCTACATGCTGAGCAAAACAACCTCCCCATCAGCAGAAATGACTTCTCCATCATAGATTCTTCCAATCCCATCGAGCTTACAACATTAGAGTCCCTCCATATTCATTGAAACAAATCTAGCCTCAACATTATGACCTCGGCTGTACCGCTTCATGCCGTCCACACCTAGCCTCAAATCTACCGACTGTACAGGAGCTGACATCAAGCTCCTCCACGCAGCACGGTTCATTTGCGTTTTAGACTTTCCCCGATATCACCCATGCTCCCCTGAATCATTAGACGATAAAGTAAAATTTTTTGTTAATGTAAATTGCAGGTTAATCCCGAAAGTTAAATTTTGAATTTAGTCGACTCTCACTTTGTATTAGATTTTTGTCTTAGTGTAATTTGTAACTTCTCTCATTTTAATCGGCAGATGGTGCGCTACTACGGCTGTGCAAAGGACGTAATCTTCAATCTGAGGATGGGGTGGAACATCTATCGCTGACGCTGGTTGTATTGTGCGAGCGTCCATGTCCTGTAATCACCTCACCTGCTGTGGCGCAAGTAGCTTATAACAGCTATACTTTTATGATATAGATTGTCCCAGTCTCCACACTCGTCGCAGTGGCAAGTGCAGGTAGCCTACTCTGTCTACAGTACAGTCGTGTGGTGTCTGCACCATGTGCTGCTGAACTGGCCATTCTGCGGTTGCTGTGCTGTTTGACTTATTTATAGCAATTAATAAAATTCATCAATGTGGTTTGGTTAGTAGTGCTCCATAAATAGCAAATATTTATACTGTATCCGGCTTTTTTAGTTAATTCTTCTAACACAGAGAAATTACGGTTAACTAACCGAGACCTATGGATATGCCACAAAATAGAAGTGTCATTCTTTGTTTATGCGTAGACCGGTAACATGGCAACTACGATAATTAAGTGTGAAAATACATTTATCCCTATTCGGACGGCATATCTATGACCTCTGAGCTATAAAAAACACTTAGGTCTTTACTTCGAGACTGATTAACAATTTTTAAAGACGAGAAAAAAGTCTTGGTTGAAGTTTTTAAAAAAAAAGTAACAGCGTATCGTCAGTTGCTTGTGCCCACGATCTAATATTGAAAGCGTATTTGTTGCGTCAGGTTGTATGAGGTCTCTTGGTACTCGATCCAGAATCCAGGCTTAATATAGGGCACTATCGACTGGGCCCCGAAATTAAGGGCACGTTCGAGTGGGTCGTCAAAGGTGATCTAAGCCACACTCACTTGACTTGACTTATCCGGGAATGCAGATTTGAACTTTAGTTTCGTCACTTAGAATTGTGTTGCAGGTGTTAGAAGCAGCATCCATTATGTTGAGCCTATTCCGAGTCAACGACTGAAGCTTGAATCATCAAGTCGAAACCAGGGCACTAGCTTGTCTGAAGACTCGGTCAGGTCAAGCCTCTATGGCTTAATTTTGCTGCTCAGTCGAACCCGCCCCAAGTATCTCACGATCATTTGGGGCTCTGCTCCTCATAATATAGGATTGAAATACTAACAATGCCATTAATTGGCGGCAAAGTTAAGCTAAGTCAAGTTTATCAGGTTAATTTTCCCAGAATCTTAAGGCTCGTTCGACTAGTGTATCGAAATGAAGCCTGCAAACCTTGACTTGTCCGAAACTGCAGGTAGGTACGCTGGCTCCGACCCGCTGAATATTATTGAGCTTCAGGCATCGACCCTTAACTTTTTATCCTTGAGACTACAACAAACTCGACCCTGATCCCAGAAAATGGAGTTTTCAGTTAGCTGCACGTCAAAGCTTTTATTGAAATTTCAGACAAGTCAAGCCTTGAAGGCATAATTTTGAATCTCAATCGGAAGTGACCACAATTTTGGTCTTTCGATTTACAGGTTATCTTTAGGTTGAAGAGACTGGCGAAAACAACCCCGAAAATTTCGAGCAGTTTCGAGACATTTTATTCCACTGAGTTTGCTACGCCGCTATTTCTGCCAAGCTTTCGTTTACAGGTGCTAGATTTCTTTTCTTTTTATGTATGCAATGTTTTTATCGAAGCAATGAATGGTGAGTAATGTTTTGGCAATAGACCGGCAGGTTGCAGACTTAACTGAAAACCAACTGCGCTCGAACTAATGACAATTGACTCATTGCTGACGCTTTATATCCGACGCAGATGTCTCTTTTGTCACAGCGCAAATGTCATGCTGAAAGAGGCTCATTCAGTAAAAAAATGAGCAGTGTAATGCATTAATTCTGTGTTGACAGAGTAAACAACTAACGGATTTCGATTCGACACCCTACAAAAAAACTAATCATCAGCGCTCACATCTCCTTGGCTGCCATAACCTAAACAAGACTTCTAATTATGATAACTAGTGCACCAAACGCAACAGTTTTGTTGAATAAGTCATGAAAGTATGTATTTGAAAATATATTACCATCCTATCGCAAAAGTTCACAATACTCCAAATTTCACCATGTCCACAAACTGCACAAAGTTCAACAAGTCCACATTGTCCGCTAAGTGTACAACAGCAACCAAGTTCACAGGGGCCCGTGTCCAGACCTTCACTAATAACCCGGGAATTCCCGGGTTCGTATCCTGGATACGGTTTGGCAAAAAATGTTGGGTGCCTTGCAATTTTTTTCGTCAGTATTAAATAGGGGGAAAATAAGGCTTCGGACAGACTGACGGACAGGCGGATCTCCTGTTATGGTATAGCTTATAATAACGCTTTATAAATTATAGTATCAATAAAACATTTCGTTACTAGCTTACCCGCCTTACTGAGCAAAATACTATTGCTGGGTATGTCTTCAAGCATCTGCAAAATTACCTGCCGCTCGCAATACATACCCCTTGGAGAATTACCGCCGCTGTAAAATAAATGGTAAATTTTCCCTGACTTAAGTTACAGTGCCTAGACATAAGTATGTGCACCACTCTATGTTTTATGTATTTTTGAAAATTCAGGGTCTGCATTAGGATAATTAATACAGGAAGTTTATATAACATAAATGTATCATAAAATATTTAAACAGAACAGTCAAATGTGCACTTATAACAAGTAAATTTAACACAAGTATAAGTATTGAGGGACAAAAGTATTTGACCAAAATAAATATGATGTTGAATCTTTGATATTTAATAGTATAATATGAATAAATTAGTTTGAAAATTATTCTAGAACGTTCACGAAACGTCTCGAAACAAATGTAATGTAAACAAATCACAGCCGGCTCAATCATAACCTCTCTAGACCTCGTTGAAGTCGCGCACACTCTCACTACAGTGCCCAAAGTTAAAGAAATCCTTGAAGCTACTCGTAAACGGATAATTCAACTTTGTAGAGAGGGATTAACTTATAGAGTAAAGCAGAACGTGTCAATGTTCCTTTTTCAACGGTTGCAGCAATAGTCCGCAAGCATGAAGTGACTGGGGCGGTCTCCAACCTGCCAAGAGCTGGAGCTCC
>LQNS02278170.1:2256947-2272029 GCA_001587735.2 Parhyale hawaiensis | reverse complement strand
TTTATGTCTTTTACCATTACTAACAACTCCTATAAATTTCATAAAGATCCATTAGTTATTTTTTGAGTTATTGTGCTAACAAGCATAAAATTTAAAACAGTGACAAACGAACGAACTAACAAACGGACCATTACCAAAATTTGGTCATCTACTCTTTGTTATATACCTAACAACTCATGTTAATTTCATTAAAATCCATCCGTAACTTTTTGAGTTATGGCATCGAGAAAAATGACGCAGACAAACAAACAAAAAAAACGGATGGACATATCTTCACCAAAAGTTAATCATCCGTTCCTCCTAACATACCTAACAATCCCTGTAAATTTCATCCAAATCGGTTCATAATTTTTTTAGTTATCTTGGTGACAGATAAACAGACAGACAAAGAGTCAGACAGACAGACTAACACGACGAAAACATAACCTCCTTGGCGGAGGTAATTATCGGCAACTCTAACTTTAATACCGTTCGAAAAAAAGCAGGAAGTCATATTAAGGGCTTCGTAGCGAAGACCTAAACATCCGTTTTATTAGGAGTTAACTGATAAAGGTAAAGTCACACCCTCAGCTGGGAAACCCACATGCACTGGTTTGTGCTGCGGGTATAGGCCCACTGGCCCCAGATGAGTAAGTGTAGTCGCAGTCGCCCTCGGGTCACTTTGACGGAAGGAACAAATGACCCTAGACCCCCCCCCCTCATCTCTGAGGAAGGCAGTTCTACCCCAGCGCTGAGCATTCATACACAACTTGCCGAGTCAGTACACCAAGATCTGCAAAGAGCTCGAGTGTCTGGCGGAGTATCGAACCAGCGAGCGATACATGGTGTTAGAGCTGAGAACGGTAGCGGCGTTCATTCTTGTCCTGTGACAGGCGGTTACTATCACTATAATCACAAGAATACAGCATCGTGTCCTGAAAGGATATACCACATTAAATTGTTTCTTGAACTCTCCTGACACTGCTAATATGTTGCAAAAATGTTGACACCAGTATGAATACGAACTGTGACTTCCGCGTAACTTCCACACCGGTAAACATTTTACGCGCATTCTTTCCATATCTCATTGAGGCAGTTTTGATGAAATCTAACATTCCTCTTATATAAATGTTGCAGCCACTTGCCAGTGATAGTAAACGTGTATATGGGTTTGGGTTAATTAAGTATAGCATGATGCCGGAAGCTATTTTTTGCCATTATAGAAATAATTAATGTTTGTCCAGCTTATTACCGGTTCACGTTCTTAAACACTGTATTTGACTATCGTGTGTACCAGTTTTTACTTTGAAAGTGGAATAAATCATCATTTTTGAGCAGAATGCCGATGGGGCTTAAGAACACTTTGAAATAGCGTTATCAGCTAAAAACGCTGATAGCACCGCAATTGTGAGGTTTAAAAACTTACAGGTCTTGTGCTGACAGAGCCACACAAAGTAGCTGTAAGCGCTTACGTGCACTGTATTGATTAGGAAGCAAAGAATGCAACGGGAGGACTCAATAGGACTAAAATAAAACTTAGTCGTGACCGCACGTAGCAAATTTACATCACATCGGCGAGTCGAAGTATTTGAGTGTGGGATCTCAGGCCTTCGTATATTGTTTTTTGAACGTATCATCGCATTTTTTCGATTTACTTCATTCAATCTTCCGCTCATGACTGGCCAGCTACTTGAGCTACAACATACAGTAAAAATGTTGTCGCCAAGTACAGAAAGTTCAAGCAATAGGCTAACTGTTGTTGTGGTTTCTCTCGCGTACAGAATTGGCTATAATGGTGCTTATATTTGTTGGTAAGGAATACATATGTTCTGTGAAGAGCACTGTGAACTGAATATGAAGTGTAAATAAGGCTTCAATCAAGAAAAAGAAATTCAATCAGGTCGCCAAAAGGGGCCAAATTCGGCGCTAGTGCTATGAACGTTTCCACCAGCATGCACTGCAATTTTCTATAAATAATTGCTAAATTAGTACATATTCTCTTTTTTTTATTTATACGCTAGAGATAAATTTCGCAATTTAAGAGATTTCCTGGTGAAATTAGTTAAAATACTCCTAGGCTGCTCAGCCATAGATTCGTCGATGATGACGTCACTTTTTGTTGCCAATTTCTCATGAGTCCTCCCGTTACGCTCTTTGCTTCCTGGTAGTGATAACTCAGTGCTAGCTCTTCCGCTGGTCATGCAGCGTAATTTCACCTATGCACAAGATCAGTTGCGTGCATAACGCCACTTGGACCTCGCCCCAAGAACTTCACAGCTATTGCAGGTACCGTACAGGTAGTTTAAAAATTGAGAAATTTACTCTTTTCATCAAAAACAAATTGAGTCATCTTGTCCTGCCAAGGCCCACTGCAGACGATAGTCTTATGTCCTTTGTTTATACTTCACCGCGTTCGAAGACTTCATACTTTCCTTGCAAAAACGACTAGGTATGTGTCTACGGAAACTTCCGGTAAAATGTTTACCGTCGGATTTTTTGGCTTGGCCAGTGTCACTAGTGCAGTGTCTTGTGTCGTTTCAAAATTTTAGCGAATGTCGTCTCAGAGAGCAGTGCTGTTTCTTTGTTTGCTGAACTTTACTCAGACACAGTAACGCAAGCGAATGCGGTGAAGTGAAAACACAGGACAAAAGACTATCGTCTGCAGCGGGCTTTAGGCGGGGAGGGGGGTACTCTTCAGTCATTTACTGTTCCTGTGCGGTAAAAAGTGCTCGAGCGTTTCGTTGCGTGCGCCTGAAAGCAATTTTGTGGGTCTACATAAAAAATTCTCTCAAATATTAGCGAATTTGTTAGTTAGCTTTCTACAAGTATCGCTAGGGAAGTTGAGGATATCTCTTCAAATTACCGAGACTTCAGTCTCAGTGCTGTTCACTTTTCTGTTGTTTATAGAAAAGCACCAGAGTCCGAACTTTTGTTGTGAAATAAAATATCATGAAATTATCTTCACACACCTGTTCTCCAGCTACCTTAGGGCCAGTTCGTACGTCCCTCATCATAACGCGTTCCGTCAAACTGATGAACGCGGCGCGTTAATTTCATGGAAGCGGCAGCAAATGCGGGAGACTGAAGGATGAAGAACGTCCGATTTTTCAACGACCCGCGTCATTAAAATAATCAAATTCAGTAACAAAATCGTTAATTTTTAAATCAATACTCTATAGCGTTTTCAAATCATGAAAAAGTCGACAAAAATGTTTTTCTTATCGTCATTTTAACGATCAAAATCACTGTATTTCTGTTCAAGACATGAAAACTAGTTGAGCTGAAAATGTTTTAGTAAGATCACAGACGCCGGATTTGGAACCTCAGCTGATCTCTCTCTGTTGATTTTCCTTTTATCGGTTTAGCAGGCCATAAATATTCTAGAAATAGGCTGTTCCTCTCAAAATCAGACTATAAGATTAAAAGATACATTATTTCAAAAAGGCGCTTAATATAAGCGAAAATGTAAAGAAACGAGATCATAAGTGAACGCGTGGCGTCATTCATTTGAATGAAGGTCGGTTCTACGAGTAGACAGCGACAGCAGAAGTTGACTCACGGCTCGTGTTCATTTCAGGGAGCCAACGCGTTACGTTGAGGGACGTTTGAAGTGGCCCATAGTCTCGTAAAATATAAAGAACATACACCATTTCGAGTTCATATCCTTGCCAATACGAATAAGTAATATTGGCACCAAAGTGCACCAGCCCTCTTAGTATGCTTCCAATCATTCCCAGCGACTACCCTATCGACGATCGCAGGAAACTCTATCGTCAACACAACGCCCGGAATGATAAGTCGTACGTACACGAAAGGGTGCAGGCAGTGGGTGGGTCTCGCCTCGCTGCACTGCATCGTGTGCGTACCGCACCGTCCACACGTAACACCAGTTGTGAGTGTAGCACGATTTTCGATCATCGGTGGCCATGTTGTAGTAAACAACTCTTTCGGGCTGTTCTTGTACCACACCTTAGGTTACGACACATCGACGCATGAGGTTCAACACCAACAGGCAGGAATAAAAACTGTAAAAAAATGTTTACTACAGTATTTTGAATACAAAGAAAACACAAAAAGACATTTACAAACGTACACGAGTATGAAGAACATATAACATAAAAAGTTCACTATCAGTTAATATGAATAATATATATGTAATAAGTAATATCGTCACAACAGCGTACAGACAAGTAGTTAGAAAACACACATATATATAGCAGCGCATGGCCAGCAAGGCTAACATAAATTTTGTAACAGGCCTTGCGAAATAAAGTCATGACCGAAGAAAAACACAAATTTCAGTAATAAAAACTACCTAAAGCAGCGCCTGACTATCAAGAAGAATGCAAATTTTCACCTTCGCCAAGGAGCTTTTGTTTTTGCAGGAGTTTCTATATTTGTTCCTCTGTTACCAAGATAACTAAAAAGTTATTGATTGGATCTTCAAAAAATTGGAGGTATTATTGGGTATGTTAGGAGGCATACATGATTAAATTCTGCATAGGCATGAACTTTACCGGATACGTCAGGGGTGTTAGGAGGAGCAAATGATGGAATTTGAGCGATGGTATGTTAATCATTTCGTTTCTATTTTCTTTTGTTTGTCAGTAAGAGGATCAACTTTGCGTGATGGTATGTTAAACCGTTTGTTTCTTTATTTATTTTTTGTTTATCAGTAAGAGGAGTCAAAGCGTTATTAACCGATTTTAATACAATTTACACGAACTGCTGAGAGCGTTGCGAAGAATAGTTGATACAAATTTTGTAGTGATAAAATACTTGGATTCACGACCAATTTGATTTTTTTTCGTTAATATTGCGTTGCTTGGTAGAGGTAGGCGCTCTCAGAGTTCTTCTTTAGTGTGTTAAGGTATAACAATCTATCTAAATCAACGTATGGCGAATAAGACTAACACAAATTTATGCATAAAGCGCTGAGCATAGAAGCATATGGCAACAAGCGAGTTTAACGAATATAAAGTTCCGTATGTAATTATGCATAGCTACTTTAATCAGCACATGACCAAGACAAACGCAACTTTTTGCATTAAGAACAACAGAAAGCAGTGCATGACCCTTCAAACCAACTCATATTTTTCTGTTAGGCGTTGCGCGTGACCAAAACCAACGCAAATGTAGTAATAGGATCTACCTCTAGCCACGCATCACCAACAGGAACACAAACTTTTAGATCAAGAGCTACCTTTAGCAGCAGAGTAGCTTACCTACGACCAAGACCAACACAAATGTTGAGTAAGAGCTACCTACAGAACCGTGTGACCGTGCTCTGTTTAAGAGCAGAGCTGCCTGCAACAGCTGATCACAAACAAAATGGCAATAATTTCTATTATAAAAGCACAGGAATAAGCAACTCTGCATTAGCTGCACAGATCACAGATTATAATAGAGACGATAGACGGCAGAGAAGAATCATGCGATCTCAGGCTTGCAATAATAAGGTTCCTTCTCCGGCTCCACCACCAGGACACTTCCGTTCACTTCCTCCTCCAGGAGAGTAGCGAAGGACTGCACAACCTCGGGTACTCTGCAAGCAATTATTGAATATTAGTGTTGCGTACGAAAATTCACAGGGTTCGAATTTAAGCCCGAACGAATAGGTTTTGTTACTACATACGCAAGCAGAGAAACTGCTACACTGAGTGCTTTCGGGCACTAAAGCAGCAATATAATAGATATTACAGTAACATTACACTCTTGAGCAGGCGCTTGATACCATCGGGCCCGTCAATTTGGCCGGTTTTTAAAATGTTGCAAGCAACTTGCTTTGAATACGCCTATTTTAGGCGAGACTTCTAGAGAGGCTTTTAGCTCTCTTGGGAGATCATTCCACAAGAAGGCTCCGGATACAGAAAACGCTTTTTTTCCTACGAATAGATCTCAATAGGAATAGGTTTTAGTGCTAAAGCCAATATCCATAGGTTCTAATGTTGCAAGCGAAATTCGAAAAGTTGTACTGTTATCCGGGGAAATGAATACGTTTTAGGGTAACTGACTGAAGTAAATAGGTATACATATGTGTCACAGAAATACAATTATCACATGGCAATCGAAAAAAATACATTATAAAATTGAAAAGTACCAAAACAAGTGAAAATTAAAACATTATACCGATAGAATGGAAATTGAAATTTTGGAAATGTCAAAATACAAGTAAAATAATACAAGAACACAAAAGAATTTGAATAAATGAATAACATTAGAAATGCAACGAAACCAAGTTAATGTGAAAACCAAACTTAAGAATAAAAATGAAAAAGAGTAAACAATTAAAACGAAACAATGAAAATAAAATCTACAAATAAAAACATATAACAAACTTGAGCACTCTGAGAGCGCATACCTCCGCCAAGCCAGACAGGAGTAACGAAAAATTCAAATCGGCTCTGAAACCCTTATTTTTCTCATATCAAAACCAAAATCTGATCTCTTGTGCTTATTGGTAATGTTAACAGTGTCCGTGATCCGTTCTTTACTCTTTTTTTTTTTTTTGAGGTTATGCTGCTCACAAACATTTTTGCAAACATAAGTCAAATACACAAACTGAAAAACCGATCGTCACCCAAATTTAATCAGTTTTGTCTATTTATATGACTGACAATTTCTGAAAATTTCATGAAGATCCATCCATATTTTTTATTTATGGGGCCGACAAACATTAAATCAAACACAGCGACAAACGAACCAACAGATCATCACAAAAATTTGATCATTTACTCTCTGAAATAAACCCAACAACTCATGTAAATTTCATGAAAATCCGTTGAATTACTTTTCGAGTTCTGGCACTAACAAAGTAGGCAGACAAACGGATGGACAGATCTTCACCAAAAGATAATCATCTGTTCCTCCTAACATACTTAATAATCCCTGTAAATTTCGTCAAAATCGGTCCATAACTTTTTGGGTTATCTTGGTGACAGACAGCCAGTCAGAATAACAGACAGAAAGACAAAGCCGACGAAAACATAACCTCCTTGGTGGAGGTAATTAAAATGAAAACACAGGATGAAATGAGAATTGAACAAAAACAGGAAAAAACAAAATGAGAAAAATAGAATCTAGAAATACAACGAAAAGTATAATAATTAAATAGTACTACAAAACAATTGTAAAAAACAATGGCAACGAATACTATACACAGAATAATATATATGAACTGAATTGGGTAAAAAGTGACGCCTAAAATCAGAAATGACAAAAATTGAGCAGCAACAAAGCGTACAAACCAATACACTGACAACCATACTGATGAAGCCATATTAGATTAGATAGGCGGTAGTAAGCGGACAAACAGGCCCATTCTCAGACGGCCGCCTGAACTTGCGCCTCGGCCCTCTTTGAGCTATTGCCATTATGTCAATATCGTTTCGATGACTGAGAAAAAAAAAGAAAAAAACCTCTGTCAAAGATAAGGCGATCTTGCAAGCACGATTTATAGCTGAAGATCTGCGGAGTTAGAGACTTCAAGTTAGTTGGGGTGAAAGAGAAATGATTATGGATTAAGGTGGCCTCCGAAGCTTCAGCTGTTACGAGTTTGTGACTTCTACAGGAGGTGTTCTTAGCTGAGGAGGGTGTCTTTCCCAATATTTGTCATTCATCATCGCCTGTAAAACGGTGAAAAACTCAAGGATAAAGTTTGAAGAACAATCTTAAGTCAGCAGTTCTTTCCGTATTTCATAGTAAACATTTGGAACAGACTCCCCTCCGACGTTGTCGGTTCGGAGACAGTCAACGCGTTGAAAAATTGTCTTGAGAAATATTGGGAGAGACATCCTCCACAGCTAAGAACACCGCCTCTAGAAGTCACAAACTCTTAACGACAGAAGCTTCAGAAGCCACCTTAATGATTCCATAGTCTTTTCTCTTCCGCTCCAACTAACTTGAAGTCTCTAACTCCGCAGTAGCGGCAGTCTAAAGCGTCTGACTTTGACTCTCAAGGCCGCTGGTTCGTGCCTCGTTCCAGCTGGGCATCTTCTTGGCGCGCTTGAGGTGATCGGTCAGCATCCGGTCGGCATATTGCTGTGGGTTTACTGACCTTCCTTAGCAATGTGGAGGGTTGGGGGTCGCAGATATTGTTGCATGGAGTCTTCCGCCACTGGCGCCATAGCTCTAAGACAATCTGTGGTCTACTACAGCCGTATACTCCTCTGGGACCTGTTGGTTTATATCTGCAGCACAATCCAGTGCATGCGGATTTCCAGTTGGGGGTGCGGTCAAGCTGACTTCACTTTTACGAGTAAACTCGAGACGTCACCATGAATAAGCTTCTGAAGTCACCATGAGTAAGCCCAAGAAGCCACAATGAGTAAACCCAAAAAGTCACTGAAAGTAAGCCCAAGTAATCACCATGGTCGACCAAGGAAGTCACCATAAGTATGTCCAAGCATTCGCCATACATAAGCACCACAACTAAGCGCAACAGATCATAAGGGCGTTACGTTTAACAACACTCACGACAATGTTTTGAGTTTTCCGCCGGCAGCCATGAGAGCTTTGGAGATTTCAGGTGAGAAGGCCGTCTTCATGGAGTTCTGGAGGAAGGGCGTCCCGGTGATGAGGGACGGACACAGGCACAGCACCTTCACCCCGGTGAGGCTGTAGTGCAGTGGGTGCTGCGGGACACAAACGAAAATCTATAATGCTATTCTGCCAGTGGTTCCATTTGTATGTCAATAATTGTCGGCTTTAAATATGTATCAAATAGAAATGCGAGCTACACATCCTTGCATTAAATTGGGAGTAAGAATGCAAGGATGAACCCGACATGACGCTGTCAGTCGAAGATGTGGTAGAATTTTCAAAAAGAAGCTCTGACTTGGAATGGACAGAACTGCAAACATATAGTAGTGCTTTTCGCTTCTTGTAAAAACTTCAGTCGATTTCCAACGGGAGACTTAGAGTACGCTTTACGGTATCATACATATCTACTACTTTTTGGTCTTTCTTTCTATACAAATTAAAATTATTCTGCTTGTCGTTTCATTAATCCCTACAAAGATGCTTCAGTACTGCTGCACGTGTTCAATGCAGTGGGAGCTGCGTAAGGAAACGGAAGTAATAACTCTTTTTCCCGTGCGGATGGAATGCCGATGTATCTCCCTACGACGTTTTTTAACGCAGTTATACATTAATAAGTAGTAGTAGTAGTACTAAGATGAGGAATGTATCAATCATAAGATACAAACGTTAACAACGTGCAATTAGAGGTTGGTCAGCAGCGACAAAGGAAAGAGAGGTCTCACGGTCCCGGAAAGTGCGAACCCATAAAATGTTTTCTTTCCGGTTTTCCAATCAGCAGTCGAAAAATTCATTTACACTTCTAAGATAAAAGTGTTCGCTTCAGCAGACACCTATAAATGGCTTTGACTTGAAAAATTAACATAACTGAGTGTATCATTTTAGTTATACGTACTCATAGGACAATGGAGTCACGCCACAAAACAACAGGGTTACGGAGTCGGATATTCCAAGTCCGACTCCTGGCCCTCTAGATTTTTTGACTCCAACTCCTGGTTGTCAAGATTTTCCGACTCATTCCTATAATTATCATTTATTATACCTAACCATTAATTCTGTCCAACTACTTTTTACAATTATATACACACAAGTTAAGCTAAAGAGAGTTTTGCAACACTTACGGTACAATTATATTTTTTGGGTATCCTTAGCATCATTTGAGACATTAATTTTCATATATGTATACTGTATAGTTTATGAAAAATAACCAGCCAGAAAAACTGTTAATACACGCTAAGTACTGAATGCCTAAAATATACATCAGCTTAAGCTTCAGAAAATTCTTTTACTATATGAAATTTCCCTTATTATTTGTATCATTTGAGACTGAAATTGTCAAGTTAGTTTATGATATAATAATAGGACTAGATAGCATTTGGTAAGACTCTGCTAAGACAAGCTAGGTTCTCCACTGTCAATGGCAAATACAGAGATTAAGCAAAGACCAATATTTCTCCACATTTGCAAAATTTTTTATTACTATTACAGCTTAAGACCAAACATTCTGGATAAACTTGAAGAAATTGAGATGTGATCAATATTCTGCTTTAAAGGACCCACTTCACCTGCCTGCTCCATTATGCATTTGAAATATCAGAAGCTGAACCTTGCTAATTTCTCTTCGGCAGAGTAATACAAATTCCTTGTCGTACCTAACATTAAGACAAGAAGTTCGCATCAATCTTTCGATTTATTATAGAGAGCCATTTTCGTCGGCCTATCTCCGACATATCAGTTATATACCAATATCACTGATGTTCGGCGTAACATGTTCAATGTCAGCAGGTTTTTGCTGCTGAATAAACTTTTAAGGGTCTCTCTCACGAATGAATTTGTTTTTGACGTACGAACAACATATTTGAAACGTCGCTTAATTGAGTAAAAGTCAACCCTATGTATATAACTTATAGTCCGCTCAATATCGGTACATGCAGTATTCCTCATGTGTGCATTCTGAGTGAGATAGAACCCGTTAAGGAAATAACACAACTTGAGTAAGGGTTTATATAGCTATACGCAATGGACTTTATTACAATGGCTCTTCCTGTATGAGAATACAAAAGGAGATACAACCCATAGGCCGTACAACAACAAACGCATTAGACAGTGTTAACACTTAACATAGTTCTACACAATGGTTGCGTGGGGGTTTGATAACCTCCCCTCTCACGTCCACAGTCTAGTGTATCTTAATAATAGTAATAATAATAATAATAACTGCGATGTTCGACTGGCACTCACCCCGAGAGATCTGGTGAAGCCGATGACGGCGCTCTTGGTGGCGGCGTAGATGGGACCAAACGGGACGATCTTGACCCCCGCAATGCTGGCGATGTTGATGACAGTGCCGCCTGTGCCGGGGGCGTCCTCCCCTACTGACTTCATACGCTCGAATGCCAGAAGTGTACCGGTGATGTAGCCACCCTGATGTTCATATTGACTGTATCAAAAGTGGTGCACATGACCCTCTCGGAAAATCGTAAGCAAGTTTGTGATGGTCATATGGGAGACATCGCATAATCGCCTAAGTATTTCCAACTGGACATTAATGAATGAGTATTACAATCAATGTATAAGCAACGATTTAAAGATGGAAGAGAAACGGAGAAGGGACAGAGAGTTTGCTGACAAAAATGCACAACCCACTCTGCTCGAGACTCAATCTTGCGCTGAGGAATTAAATTTCCGACAATCTCCAGCCGAATCGATCAGCAATAAAGGCCTAAAATTCGATACAAGTGGTAATCGAACGTTCAGAATTGGATATCCGAGTTTATGTGATGAAAATTAAACCGAAATAATCGACTGCGCACCTCGGCAGAAATATATCAATCTACAAACTCATTATCCAAACAAGCAGATGTGCACATAGGCTATAGCTATTGCTTCCAAATGTAAACGTTAGCTTCATCGCTGGCCACTCCAAGCATACTAAAATTAGTGTAATTATTATTGGCGGTCAATGCAATCATGAAACGACGACAGATCATAAAACGACGAACAGAATATAACTCTTCATTGAAATCCCCCTTTAGCTTACTCTTCTTCGTGGTTCTGCTCAGAATAATTCACGCTCTGTTAACTTCTTGCCTATTTAGGTTGCTGTGAAAGTTATATTACGAGCTAGTGCAGCTTCGCACATGGGTGGGGACAGGGGAGTAGCAGGACAGAAATACTTCTTTGTAACCTTTTCTACACCAGAGAGCTAGTGGGATTATATCGAAAGCTTTAAACCTCTTTCTTCACTAGAATGGCTACCAAGAGTAGAAGAAATCAGGGATATACGGCACACAAACGTAAACGTGGAACCCTGGCAAGAGGGTGTTCTACGTTGCATCAACGCGCACTGGTACAGAAGGCATAAAAGAAGGAAGAGGGCATAAGAAGATAAGTAGACAAAGAAAAGAGAAGAAAGCACAGTAGAGCTGGCACGAGTGTTGGAAAGACAGGTGCTGGAAAGAATCTTTGCATGACAAGATAAAATAGGAGCTGCCGTGAGCATGGGCACAACATGTAAGGATAGAAATCATGGTACTACAGAACAAAGATCGTCAGCATCCGGAAAAAATGAACGTAAAATGAAATCTTAAACGCAATTCACAACATCGGAAGGGCAACACCACTTATATATAGACAAACTCACCAAGTTAATATCGACGGTTTTCTTCCAGTTCTGTTCATCGCCAACGCCGGCGTTGTTGACCAGCAGGTCCAGCTTGCCGAGCTTCTCCTCGGCCCTGGTCCAGGCATCTGGGGATGTAGGCAGTACTGTAAATAACAATCAAGCACTAAAATAGCTAGAACGCCTCGGTGGCGTATGACCATCACCCGCGGTAGGGGGCAAAATTCAACGAAGTCATTTTTGATGAACGAGGCTAGGGCACAGCCTCATTCCTTTCCAGAGATTAGTTCTTCAATAACATAGGAAAAACTAGAACGCCCCGCTCTCCAGACGATCTGCCGCGGTGGAGGCAAAGAAAGTTCAACGCAGTCATTTTTTATGGCCAGCTAGGTTTAGTAATTTGGCATGGGTCACATCTAGGTCAACTCGCCAAACTTGCTACAAAAAATTACCGTTTGAACATTGATCAACTACTCCTTAGACCGCTTATTAGATGGAGAAAAAAAATATAAATATATATACTTAAATCTTCAACGAAAACAGTATCACCTGTCTTACTTCGTTCGCTGGTGATAAATATTGTATTAAGATAAACGTTAAAGAATGTGCGTCTGCCGATGTAAGTAAGAGAGAGTAAGAGAACGCAAGGTAAATCTTTAAAATTTTATTCAAGTGGAAAGAGCGGGGATAGATGCTATAGGTGGGATCAAGATCTAGGTATATCCAGGTGAACAAGCTTACCACTCGCAAAACCTACCCATTCAGCTCCCAGTCTTCATGCAGAACAAAACAATCACCCTATTATATAATAGGAATGGCTTCTCCATTGTAGACTTCTCTAACTCAATAGAACTCACAACTTTGGAACCTCTTTACTTCTATAAAGCAATACCTAGCCTCACTAAAATGACTAAGGCTGTACCTCTCATTACGGTCCACAGCTGAATTCTGTCTGTTCCATTCGACTGTACCAGCTCTCTTCCCCGCGCACAATGATTGTACCACGACTGCTACTTCCAAACCGCCCGACTGTACAAGCAGTGTCATCGCGACCGTCCAATGTCTCCCCGGTCATTCGCATTTTACACCTCCCACCTATATAACATCTGTCCCCGCTCGTGTTACTTAAAGAAAATTTCATTTTTAGGCTTTTTTATTAATGATGAAGATGGGGAATAAATTTCTCGTAACGTTAATTTTTTTAAAAATTCAGTCGACACTGGCGTATTGATTAAATATTGCGTACTAAGCTGTTGATTTAACTAGTGTCCATCTTCTACAGATCTTCAACACTTGCTCAGACCGCACTTGCAACCCGCCTGTTCGAAAGTTACAGAGGTGCCGGTAGAGAATATGGCCTACCTGCGGCCCTATAAGTTCAGTTAAGCACTTATTCAGTCCTAACTGAACCGAACCTATCCTCACCTACCTATTCTTAACTAACCTAACCCCATTTCACCCAAGAGCCCAAAATTGACGTAGCTACCCGAAATTGAAAAAATAGGTGGTTAGAAAAACTAGACCTGCCCTCACCTAACCTACCCGAAGTTATGAAGGGTTCTAATTCGACTGACCCGAAATTAATTCGGGTTTTCCGGCAATACGGCCTAAAAGGTGGGGTCATTGGGTACGTGTAAATTTTAGGCGAGGGTGACATATCCTGAGGTTATCTAACTTAACACATACTGTCCGGTTGGTCACTTACTCTACCGTAACTTCTGCCTGGATTATGTGGATATTTGGCAACATAACAAGAATGATAGTATTGCCTCTTCCAGTTAATAGAATGAAAAACTGATTAATCTAGAATAGGAAAATGTAGGAACTCGCAATAAATTTTCGAGTAAGCGCCATTTTCGATGGCTGAGCACACTGAGTTGACATTTAGATACAAATCGTAATTTATTATTATGCATCAATTTCACAATCACTATGTAGTATATAAACAATAATAAAATTAATCTTGAGAGAGGCGAAAAATAACTAAATAAAAAATAAATAAAACTAATGAAAATAACGAGAGTCCGTCCGGACAAACACAGCCCGCTAGGCCATGACCATCCCTCGGACAGACAAATGAGGAAACAACACAGACACACATAAAAGCTGGAACTATTCCAAAACACATTTAGATTGAGATCAAAGGTAATGTCCCTAAGGCTGAGGAAAAATTCCGCCCGTACAGACGCACTTGCTACGCTATGCACCATCACCCGGAGAGACATACAAAAACACAGCACAATGAACATTGTGGTGATCCCCATGCAGCAACACTTCCGCTAAAACAATAGGGGGGCCTTAGTCATTATTATTGAAACAAGCCATAGGAGTGAGCATTCTTAAACCAATTTCAAGATTCTCTTATAACAGAGATCTCCGCTCATACACAAAGGGGTGAAAAAATTAGTAGGTATACAAAGATTGTGCAACCAACAACGTCTACACAATGTCTGAATAACGTCCATGGTAGTCATATTATATACAATCAGTAACTTCGTAGCATCCAATTGGTTTTTTGTATATACATGTATATGGAAAGTTCCACATCTCTATACTAGGTGTCAATACCCTACGTGCACCACAGGAGGAATAACTAGTCGATAATGAGCGCTTACAACGCCAAGAAAATTATTTTCATTGATATATGAACCAAAGAAAACTCCAGGAGCGGAAATAACAATAATATGCTTTATTAGGTACACATAGGGAATGGTACACAGGAAACAGCTTAATACTAAAGTTATATTAAATACTAAGATCAGGAAATACAAACAAACACAAACATTACAAACTACACTGCATTGCGGCCCACTATTTGGCCCCTGCTCGGGAATAGTATGCGCTGCCATCGGCTATACATGTTAGATAGTTTGTAGCCAGGCCCGTTACGGATCACCTTGAGTAAGGCGTTATCAGATTTTTCTATCCTGAGCTGGAGACTCA
>LQNS02278170.1:2223729-2235919 GCA_001587735.2 Parhyale hawaiensis | reverse complement strand
GACCTGACGGTTCTCAATACTACTGGCATGATCTTAGAAAGGAGGACAAATTTTTTAGCAAACGACCTTTTGGTGGCGGATCCCTTATGATCTGGGGAGCATTCTCCATCAAGGGCAAGGCGAATTTGGTGACGATGGAAGGTAGACAGAATGTTCAGAAGTACACAAAGGTCTCAGAAACTAGTCTTCTCCCATTTCAAACTGATAAACATCAGCAAGAAGCGGTGATCCAGCAAGATAATGCCGCCATTCACACAGGGAGGTTGACCACATATTGGCCTAATGCCCATAATATCGCTACTTTAGCTTGGCCTGCTAAGTCACCCGATCTAAACCCAATTGAGAATCTTTGGGGTATACTCTCACGGCATTTTTACGCCAATGGGAGACAATTTCAGGAAAAAGAGAGCTTGTGGTAGACCATAAATGAATACAGGGAGGCTATCCCTGAAGAAATGCTCACTAATTTAATCAATTCTATGAATGACCGATGTGTACAGGTGTTGCAATCAAAAGGCAACGCTTGTAAATATTAAGAATTATGTTTTTTTGCTTTCATTGTTTTCTAAAATACAATTTTTTCCACATGTGCTATGTTTATTTTCACCCGATTTGCACCCACAAACTATTATTTTCGTGGTAAAATTTTGAAAGGACAACGAATACAATAATGATTATAAGGAATCGGTAACTATAGTGAAAGTAACATTATTCAGTGAAAATTTCAACTATATTGATGCAGTATTTTTAAACTTATTACAAAATTTCAAAATGTGCTATCATTATTGCCACCACTTTATATCACCGAGCACAAAAGTCTATTTTGAATAAAAATAGCACTAAATTCATTCAAATACGTAACATATAAACACCTTACACCGGGATAAGTAAGTTAGATCAGGTACTTGGAACTTTCAGCGGGAAAATTTCAAAATCAGAGGAATTTTAAAAGTTTTGAGCTTTCTCCGATTGTCGCTAGATGGCGTTCTCACGAGTTATGGTAACCTTTTTTTATTTTGTGGTAGCCCGGATTTGGCGTGATTGCAACACACCCCTGGTGTACCTACAAACAGAAAACAAACGGAATAATAGATTATCACATAAATTTGGTCACTTGCTCCTTGTAACACTTCAAAAATTTCCTACAAATTTCAAGAACAGTCGTTTATAACTTTTGGAGTTATGATGCAGAGTAAAAAAAAAACAAGTATACAAACAAACAAACCAAAACGGTAACCATCTGTTGCTTGTAACATACGTAACAATCCCTGTAAATTTTGCGAGAATTCGACTATACCGCAACTTATTGAGTAATCTTGATGACAGACAAGCAAAAACAAACTCTTCAAGGGCACGGTAGGAATGCAGTTATACGCAAGAATCACACATTCTTCAGTATAAGCTAGGGGGTATCAGGAAAAAGTCAATTTTGGTGTCCTTAAGTTTAGCTTTAGCAATTATTGTGGCTGAGCCATGGCTATACGAATTGGTGTATGCTGCGGATAAAGGCATTCTTTGCTTCACCATGAATAGCTTGTTTTAGCTTGAGGTCCCGTCAACCAGAAAATATATTAGGTACTGACGTTTGTTTCCGTCTAAGGCATGACCTCTGCGAATGGTTCAAGCGTGAAAGAAAATGTGCAGGGAGCGCGTGGTTATGGTTATTAATTAAGTAGTGTTTGATCAGCGAGCCCGCGGCCGTCAATGATGACGGCGAAGAAGCTTCATCAACACCTCTTCACAGCTCACGTTAAATTGTGGTTCTGATTCGGCTATGCAATGAACCTTCTTCCTTCAGTTTCAAAATAGCGATTTGTTTGTCTTGATGGAGATGTTATCCACAGAAGTCCATTCAATGGATACGGTAGGGTACGCAGCAACAGAATTGCCCGATAGGAAAACACGTTTGTGTAATTTGACTTAAATTTCAGCGTGGCAACAAAGGATATATCGGCAAGCGATAGCGCCCAACATGGAATTTTTAGGCAATTTTCCAGTACCTACTTATGTAGTTACTATGCCGCCCCTATATACCGTACATCGGAAAAATGTTTATGACTTTGTAGTAGGACAGTGAAGGAAGAAGAGCAAGCTCAAGCAAGAGAACTTCACGCTTTGCTTTTTAATAATTTTGTAGTCAAGATAAGCAGCGTTTAAGTGTCCAATTCCACATATACAGAGAAATCTTCGGTTAATTTAACCAAAACTTTTTATTAATTGTAAGGCCCGAAGAAGACAGTTCTTTGAGCAGAGTTCACTATGCTCAGAGAGAGCTCGGTAGTTAATGTACAAATAACAGAAGCCGAAACACTTTGATTTTCGGAACTATTAGAATTTGTTTGACTGAAGCATTTTGTTAAATTAAGTACAGAATTCTTTTCGTGCACTACCAGCCAGTGTTAGCTTGGCGACGATTGCACCGAGTGCCACCATTTCATTGTCTACTTTGTTTATCCAGGACGCTAAATATACATGAATGCATGTGCATATATGGAGTGCAATAAATCGGGAAACCTATGAACGGAGGGTAGCCGTGTGTATAACACCAGAACAGCGAATCAGGAAAGAAATAGAACGTAACATAAGACTATTAGTATAGGCTAAGCAGGGCTAAGACAAGAAAATATGGAAGTTGTCTACGAACGAAATACAGTATCTCTAAGCCTTGGCAAGAGCCTCAGCTAGGTAGGTAGCTTATTGTAGGGACGATTCTCCACAACGTACAGTATGTACATTACAGGTTAACCCTTATCATAACGATGCACAGGGCACGCGTGGAGCACGAGCAAGCACAATTATAGCCGTACCTGCAAGAAGCCTTCAACGACGAAACAGTTACACCGTGAGTCAAAGTTATTGATAGCGCGCGTGACAAGACTACATAATTATGATAGCGGTATAAGAACGCGAGAACGCGCAGCAGCTCATATCTATAGCAACACCGACAGATGTATACATGCTAAAGCAACCAAAATATTACCTGCCATCTTAGAGAATCATTAACTTACTACAGTGCACTGAGTGAAACGGAAGCGCTACTGTGTGGGCAGCGGTGCACGTACAAAGTTCGCGCAGAATTCAGTGCCTTGTAAACTCGTGTGGAGGAGGTCGAGCTATGCTGCGATCAGGTAGTGTCTTTCAGCTAAGACTCTTCATTGCTGTTTAAATTTTGAATGTGTAAGTTGAAGCTATCCTCGTCGCGAATCGTATCGGTGTTGCAACAGAGAGAAAGGAAGGGACATGTGGTAGGTATAGGTTGGTAGGTGAACCTACGCACAGATGAATACTGAGCTTATCCAGGATATAATTTAAAGTGTGAAGAGGTGGTATTGTATATAAAATCGCGCCACCAAATCAAGAAAGAGGCATGAGGAGCTTCTAGCACTACATCTCACTGCTTCAGTCTTCAGTCTAGCCTAACATCGAACAGAATATGATTAGGTACACTGAATTTCATACTAAGATCGCTGGCAAACGTCGCGTTGCTGGCCACTTGCACAGACAAACACACACGGAAGCGCTTAATTACTCACACCATTTGCCACAAGCACCAACAGTGCATCTCGCCGGCGACTAAAAATGTACACTAAGACTGAGCTGTGGCCGTGAGAGCGACGGTGTTTCTCGCAATATAAGCGAACAGTGCCGCAAGCAGGAAATGAGAATGACTTCAGCTTTACGCCATGTGATGCTCTTGCAACGATGCGAAGTAACACGACGTACATAGCTGAAACTATAGTGTATACATACATATATGTACATACTGTAGCTAAGTAGTGTATGTTTTTAAAAACTCAGGGCGCCGTATTCTTTAATTAATGTGACGAGCAAGGCCTTTGAAAGACCCTAGGAAAATACTGGTTGCGGTGAAAGTTAAAGCATTAAATCATAGCGTCCCGGGATGCACAAGCGTCAAACTTCCCATGCGCTATGTGCGTTTGCGACTACTCTGGGTACGCGCATCGGTGTGCGTGCGGGCGGCGTTCAAGTTCGTGTGCTGTGCTGCTCGCTGTATCGTAAATTCGGTTAGGTTAGGCTAGGTTATGTTAGGCTAGGTTAGATCAGCTAACGTTAGGTTAGCGAAGGTTAGGTAGATAAAGTTAGGTAAGGCTATGTTTGGCTAGGTTAGGTTAGGTAGTGCTTATTGTAGTTCTTCTGGTGGTTGCGACGCGGCAAGAAAGCTTACTTGAACAGTGATGAATGTACACAGAATGGCGAATTTGACGCCAGTTCCTCCCGGGATGCACACACGCCAGACTCGCAGGCTTTGGAAGGTTTAAAGGATAACCAAAGTATTCTAAATTTATAGGCTCGCACACAACTCGTGGCCCTTTTGTACATAGTAAAGATGTCTCATGTGATAAATATTTCCCATTTACCCTATTGACTTCATTGTAAGCGATATTCAAGCAACTGAAAACATTGTATCCATATTTATTAACTCTAAACAGGTTATTTACAAACACCATGATTGTGCGAGCATTCTCGGTATCGACGGCGGTGCAATACTACGCCGAAGATAATCGACCAGCATTGTTGATACTAAATAGCTTTTCTCACTATATAATATAGATAAATTTCGCACTATATAATATACGAGTCCAAAAAGAAAATGAACAGTATCAAATCTAGAGCACTCTGAGAGCGCATACCTCCGCCAAGCGAGGCAACGGTAGCGAAAAATTCAAATTGGTTCTGAAACCATAATTTTTTTGTATAAACTCCAAAATCTAACCATTTGTGCTTTTTGATAGTAATAACAGCTTGTGCAATTTTCTTGAAGATCCGTTCATAACTTTTTGAGTTATACTGTTAACAAACGTTATGACAAACATGAGTCAAACATACAAACGATCAAACCGATCAGCACTAAAATTTTATCATTTATGTCCTTTTTTTAACATTACTAACAACCCATATAAATTTCAAAAAGATCCATTCATTATTTTTTGAGTTATTGTACTAACAAGTATAAAATTAAAAACAGTGACAACGAACGAACGAACGGATCATTGCCAAAATTTGGTCAATTACTCTTGGTTATATACCTAACAACTCATGTCAATTTCATGAAAATCCATCCATAACTTTTTGAGCTACGGCATTGAGAAAAATGAGTCACACAAACAAACAAACAGATGGACATATCTTCACCAAAAGTTAATCATCTGTTCCTCCTAACATACCTAACAATTCCTGCAAATTTCGTTCAAATCGGTTCATAACCTTTTGATTTAGCTTGGTGACAGACAAATAAACACACAGACAGACAAACACGACGAAAACATAACCTCCTTGGCGGAGGTAATAAAAATTTAACAACTAATATGATGGGAATCAGCAAAGCAAGTCATTGGTCACGTAAATTACGCCGTGGAATTGCTGTGAAGCATGTGTTGCACAGGATTTACATTTTTTAATGAGTTTTTTCGAACGTTCTTGCTCTCTGCGCCATCCTCTATGTTAAGAAATCTTAAACACCTGTAACTTTTTCGTTACTGGAAACTATCTTTTAAACATAGGCTACCTGAAATAATTAAAGTCAAAGTTGTGTCACAAGCATTTTCAAGCTTGAATATCGATAAAAAAGAAGTCAACAGGGTAAATGGGCAATGTTTATCACAAGCACCATCTTTACTATGTTCAAGAGAGCTACGAGTTACGTGCGAGCTTATAAAATTTAGATACCTTGGTTACCCTTTCAACCTTCCATTCAAATCCTGCGAGTTTGGCGCGTGTGCTCCAGGGATGGCCAGAAGTTAAAGCAGTAAATGAGGTTTTGGGATGGCCACAAAAATTCCATTAGGGGACACAAAATGAATGAGTTTTCATTCACTCAATCTACGTCAGCTATGATCGGATAATTTTAGGCTAACAGTCGACAGCTCAATAAAGTCGACACGGGCGCTCTAAAGCCTCCTCATTCCTACTCTAAAGCGGTTCACGAATAGGCCTAAGCACCTCTTTTCGGTACAGGGATTATTAATAATAATTAATATGGCATTAACTTTAAAAACGCCGACATAGGGATGCCTTCACACCTCATTCACAAAACAAGAGAAGTCTGAGTGATGCAGTCTTCATGATAGTGAAGAACTTCAATGTTCTTCTGTACATAGGTAATTAAACGGCAAAAGTGTTACCAATTCCGGCCGACTAAAAATGTAGAACCGAAACTGGACGGGAGTTGAGACCTGTTATGTAGCGACTGGTTCTTAACCCATCAAAAAACAGTTGAACATCAATGAATAGTCAAACTGAATCAGAATTTCAAGTAAATAATTGCAAATATATATTTTTTCAGTACCTAGAGTTATGTACGCTTAAACAGCATATAACAAACAAGCAAGCAAGAATTATCTGTCGTTCCTCTTCCAAACAATCTATATTTAATGTAAATAATGGAAAACCTGCATGCTTAGTTCACTTGGTAGAACAGTTTAACCAATTTGACATTCCTCGTCAAGCAAGCTAACTTTTACGCAAACAAGCGAAAATCAGCAGTTTTAGTACATAAAAGCAAGTCAACTAAGAAACAATGACGGTAGCGACTCCCGACTGGAAAGAAGTCCAATTTTTTTTTTTTTTAGTTGGACGAGATATCCAGAGTTAGCGCGCCGACCTTTCAGTGTCTGAAAAAACGTCACTTTTACAGGAATGTCACCATTTCTATAATTGGCAACGTCCACAAATATATAAGTACAGTAGGTAGCTACTACATAAATGGGTAACCATTTCGGGAACCAGTTGATCACATACAAATTTATTTTCTCAACTAGTGACTGTTTCAACACGGTCGAGTCAATGCTCGGTCACTGAAGAAGAGCGGCACCACAACAGCACTGCACAGTAACTCCGCAACTAGTTTCCTGTCTACCCGCACACGCGGCTTTATATAGCAAGCGGCCCGCGGTACACGCGTGCATAACAGCGATGGCGTAGGCATTTTGGACAGCGACAGCTCCGGAAACCCCTTCTATACCCAGCTACCGGAAACACTAGCTGTTGCCCATAAAATAACGAACTGCACAAATAGGCTATGCTATGCAACTCACTTGCGATACTGCGGCTAAACAATATGAATATCATTTAGCTTAGGCCGGTGCCACACAATACAATCTGACGCTCAAATTAATGAACGGACATTCAGCTCGGGCGTCCTTCAACTTGAATACTCCCCAGTGGTATCTTGCTATCTAACTTTCACTGGACATCAGGACAGCACACAAACTAAACATCCGCTCATATGTTGTGTGTGCGGTTGTAGAGTGTGGCTCCGGCATAACGTGTACAGTGTACACAGGAGCTCCTACGGTATTAGAGAGGCGATAGTATACAGATGGTGGATTTTTACAGCCACAGTAGCAGAGCAAAACGGTGCTGTATCGGCGACAGTGTTGTGTGTGTGTGTGTCCGCCCTCTGCGCCCAAGGAGCAACATCTGTTCATAGTTGAAGGCTCAGTGCATGTCAAGAGAATTGTAATTCAACGTTGTGCCGTGCAGTGAGCTATGGGTTTCCGCAGGAGCTCTATTTATTCTTCTATTCAGTAATATAAGGTTGGAAACTAAGTTCTTACTTTTTTAAACATTTTGGAATGTTAAGACCTGCAAGAATTTCGTTTCCAATCTAATACAATAGATCGTACATTAGTATTGCATAAGCTGCTTTTGCTTTATTTTTCATGAAAAAAAATCAGATAGGTAGATATTTCGATATGGAAATTCAACAGTGTAGTTCTGGCGCTATCTTGATGTCAACGCTAAACGATCATAAAAAATGAGGTTACTTTTTCGCACCTTTGATAATTACCTTGATATTGACATAGGCAGCGCATTACTGCAACAGTGGAAGTGCGTTCAAATATTGTTGACTGTTGATTTTAAAGGAAATATATAAGATGCAGCTACTCGCGCCGTGCTCCAATCCCTGTTTTCTTGAACTCATAGTACGGCCATTCGTTACCAAACCTGTGGTCGACTTGAGCAGCAAAGTGGTATATGATTTCGTGAAACCTTGTCATACAGTTTATAAATTAATGCGGCAAGTGTGTGGTTCATTCTTTCCTGATGCATTATTCCAACTTTGCTTCACCGGTACCAACATAGTTAATCTAGAATCTAGAAACGTTGCGTAAGACGATAATGAGCGATAAAATCTAGGGCGAGATCACTCCGTCTCGCCTGCTATGGTAACTAATGGCCGGTATACAGCTAGTTTGTTTAACGAGTTCACTCATCCAATCATCCGAAGGTGTTCCCATGCCGTAGTTCGCTGCATTCTACGTAATACCGTATTTCACTCCAAATTATAAGAGACATTCGTAACTTACCTCGTGACACTTGCCGAGGACACGGATTTTACAGGGAATGCTTTAATAACTTTTTGTGTCGTACACGCAATTGTGTTGAATACGATGCGACACAACATTCGGGAGAGTGGATGAGACGACGCGTTCAAAAGAATATATAGCCACAGTCTGTGCTACGCCGGCTAGCGGTATTATACACTCAACACAACGGTTCAGAATGTAGGTACAAGACATTACAAAGCATGTAAGTGTGTAATTCCCCGCAATAAAGTCATCGGTTTTGAAAGGTACACATTTCCTGCAGAGACTTACATGGGGTCAGCGTGTGCGCAGCGCAATGTCCGTCGGCGCGTTCGTTCACTCACAAAGAATTTCTGTAGCTAATGTCAACAAATGCTTCCACTAAGCATGAGCTATGAAAAATTACGTATTACTTTAAGGAACTGTTGGTGCTTTTCATGCTCCTGACTAAGTGTTTGAGAATGTAGATTAGACGAACATAGGTACCTATAGTCACTTAGAAATGTAGCATTTCACCTTTTATATTCCGTCCGTAAGGATCGTTCGGTCGCGTTTAAAATTGGCAGTAGTGTAATATCAGTCTTATACACAAATTAGTCTCTCAGAGTTACAGTAGTAAGTGCTTTAATCCAGATATATTTTCTTGCGAAGGTGATAGAAGAAAGTGCTACATATTGTAAACACTAACACAGCATATGCATGGCAGATATCTTAGTCCGGATATAAAATAGTTTCTGACTGAACTACTAGTTAACGTAACTAAAGAGCGGTGAACTAATGAACGGGAAGTACACGACGCAAATGTGCGCATGCAGGCGTAAGAATAAGGTTCATACGGGTAGCAAATAGTTGAAAGTACCAAGTTGCAAAGACTAGTTCCCGGAGACAATAATAACTACGTGACGTCCATCCCTAATCGAATTTCTGGGAGCCCCAGCTTTAGGGGCGGCACTGGAACTTGTAAATTCCAGTATTGTCCTCATAATAAAAAGCTTAGTGTAATTATTAAAATGATTTGTATTCATTATTTTCATATTTTGTGCCCGCTTCTTAAGAAACATAGACCAGAATTTGAGCACTTCATTCGATCATGCAGATATTTGAGCTTGAAAGGCAGTAGCTATCATGGCTACGGTACGCTCACATTGCATATAAGCTGACTGGATTTGCATTCACGATTACTGCAGTGTTTTACTCAAGATTTCACTTCTGCCTCTCACAATGAAAGACTCACGTGAAAGTAGAAGGAGACTGGATAGGGAACGTAAAACAAAAACGAGACTACTACAATCTGAAACACAAACGTGCTACCAATGGAGTGAGAAGACGCATCTATGCGACACAGAAGCTACCCCCACAGGTCCAAGGTCACGACCCTTCATGATCCTCCCGCATTGGCCTATGTTAAGCAAAGCATCGATAATTGCATCAATTTTGTCACGCACGGGTCCATTAGTTATAAGTATAATTATGATAGTCCGCTGCAGAGATGAGATGATGAGGGCGTAGGTTTAGTGTCCGTACCTCTGCGGTTATGTCTGTTCGGGGCCTTCATCTAGTTCTTGCCCAGTGTTATCGCGTGAGGTGGTGCTGTACTGCGGCCTGTGCCTGTTGCGCAGAAACTATATAACAATTATATTCCTAACTAAACCCTGAAGTGTCCAAATTTAATTTAGGGTTTCTTATAACACAATAGCACAGTTATACACGTCGTTTTAAAAAGACTATGTAGGCAGTGAAGGGTTATCCTGCTACCTCCTTATCCATGGCACGAGCACAACCGGTACGATCCAAAGCGAGGGAGAAAGGTGTATGCAATAGGTATACGGTATGTCGAGCGACAAGTGGAACTCCTGTACGGAGATGAGCAGTTGTAGAGCTTTCGAAGAAAACATTAAGGCATTTGGTTTGAAATTCATCAGGGCTGGTGCATAGTATTTCAACAGGTTATTTAAATGTGAACCAATGTGCTAAGCGTCGTCCCTGCAACTATACTAGTTGCATGCGCTGCTCCACAAGTAAACCCACATTAATAAAAAACTGAACATGAATCCGGGTGCCTACGTCCGACTTTCACCAGTGCTATCTGTATAGAGCCAACCTAATTTGTCAGTTTGAGTTGTTACAACAGCACTTGTTACAACAGGAAAACTGTAGCAGCGGTTGAGTTTTAAACAGTTCTTTGGGCAGTTTTGTAATGTGCAAGCTGAAGCCGTGACAGCGTATACCCGGAATACTTGAGTTGGCTCTGTGCCGTAAGTGCTGACTTAAGTCGTACGTGAGCACCCATATTAAGATGACCAAACTATATACGCTTTAAAAACACGCTACCATATTGCAGTTTATTCATAGGTTAAATAACAGCTTGCAGTCATGGTTCAAATGCACGCTCACTTACGGCATGTTTTAAATGATAGTTCGCTGCACAAGACTGTAATGGGTTAGCCACAAAGGTCAGTCACTCTTTACAGGACAAAACTGGCCTCCGCTTCCGCACCGCCTTCGCGCTGTGGCCACAAAGAGCCTAGCGATACCTGCGACGTTAAAGTCTGTCGGACGTCAGAGACGCTACCTACCAATTTTTTCCCGACAGAATAAAACACAAATACCGTATAATTACTGAGGTACCGAGTAGTAATTATTGTTGTGACGTCAGAGCTTGCCGGATCCTGGATGGGTATTGGGTAGACGTCAGTGACCCCAACACACAATTCTGATTTAGATACGGTACAAGACAAACCGTAAATACTGTGGTAATCAATACTATATCCATATAAACATGCGTTCTGATTGAGTTCTTTCTATCCATATCTTTGAAGGTTTCGCACCTTACAGTATGTATTACGAGAAAGGAGTACACGTTGTGGGAAACAAGGGCTTCTTTTTCATATAGCGTAAAAAGAAGGAAAATTCCTGTATATAATTTTGAACGCGCATTGTTGACAGGAAATCAATTAACTATCGCAAACTTTGCTGAAACTTACCGGGCTTTCGCCATATTAAATGTAGGTAACTGTTGCCAGTTTTGCGTCACGAGTCCACTGTGTCCCGGATCCCTCCTTGTAAATATTTTTTGCTAGTCACGGATATGCGCCAACAAAGAACACATGGCAGGTACAAGTTTAGAACGACTAAGCGAAATTGAAGCTCGATCTAGAGAAAATAATCCATTCGTTGTTCAATTTGTTGAGTTTTTAGGTTTGTTCAATGCTTGAGAAGTGCATCAATACAGAAAGTCCTCGTTATAAATTAAATCGTGTTTAATTTACGTAGTCCTTGATTTCGGTTCAAATTTTTTAGTTCCAGCTTGTATATGTACTCGTGAATCTACAGTAGCATGGCTAGGATGGGATGACCTAGAATTAAAAACTTGTAAAAAAAAAACGCATACGACGACTACGCCCTATAACGAGGAGTTCCTTTCATATACGAAACACCAATCAAGTAAATATGAAACAACAATGTCAATATGAGAAGCAGGCTTGGGGAGTCGGCTGGCGAACGTCTGACTCAGACTCTGACTCTGTAAACCTGATGAGCGGGTCAGTAGGTATGACTGAAGGGACAATTTATCACGCGTATTATCCCTTGGCTGAAGGTTCTGACAAGTGCAGCAACCTTGAATATTCTGCCATCCTGCAGTGCGTAGAAGGTATTTTTACAGCTCTGTTGGACAAGGCATGACTGGCCACCATCTTCAAGTGCTGCCTACATGTTACGGGGTATGGAAATGGATACCTATAATGGGATATTGATAAATGATTAATTGCAAACGAATGAATGATCCAGTTGATCATTCTCGGAAAGTAGCACATGATAGAATTGTACCTATAAAAATAATATAGAAAGAAAACATAGAG
>LQNS02278170.1:2189676-2202284 GCA_001587735.2 Parhyale hawaiensis | reverse complement strand
CAACAAAATTACGAACTGAGACGTGCTGTTCTCAATCTCCCAACTGTGCGTGTTGACGTTGAGAAACGCGCTACAGTATTTCAAATTGCAACTCTTCTCAATAAACTTCCTGAGTATTTATTAGATCCCATTTCTGATAATGTCTGAAAAAAACGTTTTAAAGAATACGTCATGCAACTTTATTAGCTTTTGTTTTTTGTTTTACGTTGCCCAAAAAGTTTGTTAAACTTTCAGTGGCTACACAGATGCATTATTCTATAGAGTATTACTACTTTACCAAATACTTGTAATATAAAATGTGTTTGTGTGTAATAAACCTATCATAACCTATCATGTAAAGAATCTGGTAAAATCAAACGTAATTAATTAATTAAATATTAATGTACGCGAAAATGTTAGAATTTGATAGATCAAAGTAATTAAGGAGACTTTATTAATAATGTATGGGAATGAGAAGAACTAATTCGGAAAGCAAAATCTACTTATTTATGAGAGACAATTCACGCATAAATAATCATTTAGGTTCAGGGCATTCACGGCATTTATCGCATTCGTAGCATTTACTGAGCTGTTGTTAACAATCGCTGGGAGTGTATACCAGGGACGGCTGGAGACCATCGCATTTATTGCTCTCTGGGATAGTGGATTATTGCCAGCGACCAAAACATTTGAAATGCTTGATCGAAATACGCTCAAAGATCGAGGCGAGCGATGCTGTTGTTGACCACAGATGTTGAAAAACATTAGACGCTCACATTTAAGAGAATAGCACTTCGACGAGCATTCGTCAACGTCAAGAAAAACCGCTGTACGGGCAACTACTCAAATTTCCGAGGGCCGAGAGAGTAGGCTGGGGAACCGCGAGCCGTCAACGTGATATAGGGAAAGAAATTAGCGTAGAGCGTGGCGATTGGCCACTAAAAACAGACTGGCGACAATGTAGCTAGGAAAGCTTTGACCATTCAGAGTGTAGAAAACTACATGGTTGCTGCCTATGCATGTAGGCTCACATTGGTAGATTTAACGAGAAAGGGACGGACTTCCGGCAAATTTTCTGAGGGGAACGCGTAGGTAACACTGAAGGGCGGAGAGTTTTTTGAAGGGTCGCTCAGTTTTCGAGAAGCGATAGCGGCGTTAGTGTTGTGAATTACAACTCCGCGAGTGCTAATCGATTATCTTTTGCAAACAGCGTTATCGTATGTGAAAAGTTTTAATTCTTGTCGCAGAAGAATTTTTCTAGATCACAGCCAAGAGCATTGTCTGGTAATTGATAGTCATTTCTTTTAATTGTTATTGGGACGATCACATCGAGAAATTTGTGAGAAGCTTACAATAATTGTGCCGTGTGCTAAAAGTTTTTCTTTCTTTAATACCGTACCTACAACGGCACTTAACTGGGTCGCTACGGCAAAGGTGCCGGAGCGATATTTATAATGTTTAGTAGGGCTGTTAGACAATTTTTTGTAGTGGAGAGATCCGTGTTTTCAAATACTGGAGTTTGAGCGGAAATACGTCGCTTAATTTTGCTGGTGGACACCACTAAAGGAGAGGGAGCAGCGGTAGCCAATTTGAAAACTCTGCTGTTTGGGGTACAAGAATGTGAACGCGAGCATCATTGACCTGGTTAAATACTGAAATTTGCATTTGTAACGTAACTGTCAACTAAATACTGATGTTTCCAAGTAATGAGTTCATATCATGAATTTATTGACTTATGAGATTGAATTTGTCAAATATTGCAGCATAATGCAGATGCTAAAAATGGTGATTAATGGGAGGTATTCTGATTTCCCAACATAGGGAGGATTAACTGATGAGTTGGACTGAGAAGACTGCATTAACATATAGATTTGTCGAGATCTTCTACTTTGTGGCTGGAATTAAGTGCTAACTGCCGGCGTAGCCAAGGGTGGAGCGAAAAGCAACCGGAACTCCCAACAGAGACTGTCACCATTTAAGTCTGCCAATGATGCTGGCGTTCACATATTTCACGTATCATTATTGTGTCAAATGCTAGGTTATGTATCGTTAATGTGTCAAATGCTACGTCGTGTAACATTATTGTGCCAAATGCTGGGTATCTTATAAACGTAGACGTTCTATCATTTCAAAGTGTCGCCCTTCGTATGTCCGCCTCACTTATTTACCGTGTTACCTATATCGCAGTGTAGGCTGGAGTTTTCATTAACGTGTTTGGCATAGAATAAATAGAGAACGTAGAATTTGGAACTTAACTTTCTCCCACAGCTTAGAAATTTGCGGTAATTCAGCGGATGTTCCGAGTGATGTTGAAGGTGAGATTCAACGTTCTAACGCTGTGCATGCAATAGATATTAAGGCTTCATATGTCTTTAACGTGTCCTCTTCACTCTTTCTGGATCGCAAGACATTTGTTTTGTTGAGAGCTCCGTCTCGGCCACACACTGAGGCACATTCCATGCATCTGATGCTTTTTATTGTGCTGTGGTCAATTTAATGGTGAATTCCTTTCTTTTTGAACAGTTGGTAAATTTCTGTAGGCGATTAATCAGGGCTGCAATTAGTTACAGAACCTCTGACAATGCAAATTTGTTCAGGGAAATTCAAGAATTCATGTGCGAATTGGTTCTTGAAAAATTAAGTGTTATTAACTGCAAAATAATAAATTTGTAGGCGTATTTGAATTTTCGCTATTCAATCACCTAATCAAATGATGCATTAGATCTATGTGAAATGTCAATATATGAACAATTACGGCGTCAATTAGCGCCTCATTCATAATCCCTGTTCAGTACGTTAATGGCATTGATGTACATTTACATAAATACTCACAATTATTGTATATATACACACGCGCATAGGCAACATACACACACAAAGACACACGTCATATCATTTTATCCTAACAAATTGTTGTATACACCTAACTGTTGTTATCAGCATCGGGTTGTAAAGCATCACACTTGACACCCGTGCACAAATGATTATGATTATGGATATGGTTATCGCTGTACAGTGTCAAGTCTTAACCACATGTCAATAGAGCAACTTTCAGCTTGTAGATTTTTTCTTCTTATATGTGGAGAATACAATATGGTATAAACCTATAGTGTTCATGTACCTAACTAAATAGTGTATAATCCTAAAAAATATCAGACGAAACGCGTAAAATTTTGGACTGGATAATGAACAAGCCTTCAGAATCTGTCAGAAAGATGCAATGGGACGCTTTCAATAGGTACATAAATACCAAAGAATGGCATCGTAAAACGAAGACATACATAGTTATTAGCACTCCCATGTCGTATCAAAACGGTCATTACATCCAACAGGGATCATGCAGGTACGCCTGCTAAGCGGCGCATTTTTGCTTTACGTGGACCGAACTTCAAAAGTAATTATTTTACATCGTCACCGTTAAACGTCGTCTCTTCTATACGTACGTCACCTCACCCACCATGAGAACAGGCATAGAAATGAACATCTATAGTAAATTTTACACAGCCTACAACACCCAACTCTCTGGTCACTTACGTATGCAAACTAATCTAGCGAACAGCAACTTTATAGTCTCAAAATAGGCACACAAAAAGACATAAAACTTCATATATGGAGCATGAATACTCGAGGAGGCTGCCCGCAGTTTCTGCAGACACATAGGTAATGCACGTACATTGCATGCACTAATTAGGGGAGCTACGTACATATATACCTCGCTCGCACTCAAGGCCGACGTCCAGCGCAACCATTCTGGAATTCTGGGAGGCATCGAAACCGAACCAACAGAGACAATTCTAAGCCGATACTCAAGGCCGATGTCTAGTCCACTATTATCGCTGTACCCAAATACAAACAGGAGCAATAAATTTCCATGCTCACACTCACGGCACATGTCCCGTCCATACGGCATAATTGTATCGACGTGTAAAAGTACGTGATGTTACCGTACATAAACTCAAGGCTGCTACGAAGTCCATTAGTCAGGTAGGTAGTTTCAATCGAAGCATAGAAAATACGAGCTGCTACAACAACGCACTAACTCAAGGTCGACGGCTGCGGTTCCCCTGGTGATGTTCCGATAATATATATACAAGCATCTTTATGTTGCCATACTGGAATAGCAGCAGGCAGCGCTCCCGTCACGACTTCGCAGCGAACTTACGACAAAAATATATATTTCTACTAACAAGTTCTCCGACTTGTACGCAATAATTGGAGCGTCTCCGAAGAGATAGTGAACTTGATAACGATAAATTCAGCATGGGTTAAAAAAGTTTGCAATAATATCAGATGGAACGTTTGCAAATATGAGTGAACTTAAAAGCCCGGGAGTTGGCAAATGGATAAAATTTATCGATAAATCTTGGGCACGTTTACGTGAGAATTTGCGGTCCGATGACAGGGCAACGAGTGAGATTATAGGTTGCGTAGCATGCATGGGTCTCCCACGCATCTACAACATAATGTAGGGGAGCGAAATAGGGAGGGGAAGGAGCTTAACCCTATCTGCTCCAAGGCGGTACAAAACTGTACCGCCCTACCGTTTTTCGTTCACAGTTCTGCTCCCATGTGATATTCAGCGACCAAAATTCCATGACTTTTCCTAATTGGTCATGACTATCAATAAAATACTAATATACCCCCACATTAAAGCCAAAAATATAGATAAATATAAATATTTCAGAAAATTAGATGATAACATTTCCGTGTAGCTTTTTTTATACAAAAAGAACTTTCAAAATTATCACTAAAAGACGGCAACAAGGCTAGAAATGAAATATAGAAGCGATTATACGTTTAGCTTGTGAAAGTATGAAAATTGCTGCAGATGTGCTGCCGGAGTATTCATCCAGCACTTTCCGGAGATATTTTCTCATATTCGAATTTAATTGACAGTAAAACTACTCTTACGCATCATTTTTTCAAAATTATATAAGCGAAGAAATAGTTGAATAAATGACTTTTGAGACTATGAAGAAAAAATTCAGATATTGATGAAGTTAGAAGCATTTTCAGTGGGCGGTACAAATTTGTACCGCCTTGGCGCTCAAGCTGCTGAAAATTGGTAACGCATAGGGTTAACTCTCACAAAAAACGGCAGGTTGCTACGCTTTCAAAGATAGATATATGTATTATTGTAAACATAAGTATAGGTAGGCACGCACAGAGACCACTTAATTAAGTGGTTCACCGTACGCCTGGAATGCATCAACTCGAAATTGTCTTGACTTCCATGACCAACAAGACTCTCTTTAGCTTATTCAGGAAGAAACTCTAGCTCAACTACATGCAAACTTCTATATAATATTTATGATATCAATCATTACGAACATCGTGTACATTTGTCAACATTGCATTCGGTGCTAAAGTCTCACGAAGGGTGATGGTTAATTTAAGCACAAATAAGTTGAATAAATTCGTTTCCATTACTCCGTTTCTAGCGACTACAAAAGAGAAGCTCACTGAAGCGGGCAGTATATCAGCGTTAAAATATCGTTGTACGTTTCGGACTTCGTGACAATCGCTGTAGCTATTTCGGTCTGAAGGTTACGGTATTTCGCCATCGCATGAATTCCAACATTGTTAATGCCAGAGCTAAAACACAAAATCTTAATATTGCCACGAGTAAAGTACCAATATGAGTCTTGGGTATCGTAACAAGACTAGACTGTTCATACACACCAAGAAGCCCATACCCAGAGACAAGTCGAAGCCAGCGCTTCGTCCGGTATCAGCCATCGCCATACAAATGTTTATATACAAAATATCAATGAACATCTAGCAGGAAATTGCAGCCATGGGATGACTGTGCATGCAATGAGTACAAAATGCGAACATACAAAACTTTACAGTAAGTTAAAGTACGATGAAATATCGTTTACGAAACAAGTACGTAGGCTACTCTCGCACAAAACATTCAAAATACTAATACGGTACGGAATACAATGAAATGACGTGCCAAAAAACAACCATAATCGTTCCCAAGTTCGGTCAACGTACGCATCGGCATCGGTGGCCATGAAGGCAACGGATAATCGTGATGCCACTGTCACATTAATCAAAGGATCTGAGGCGAAAATGTTAGTCAAGCGCACCGTTTTGGAGCTCGTTAGGCGAATACGTGTAGTATAAAGGCCTCCATTAAAATCAGACATCAGGATATGCTGCTCGATGAAAGAAAAAGGATAAGTCCGCTCTGAGATTAAGGTACGGTACCTAACTTAGGGGTATGAAAGAGTGCTACGTAGTCCTTCATTAATTATATAGAGACATGGGGGTCACTATACTGAATAATATATAACAATGAGAAATGCCCTAATACCCAGTTCCTGTGTGAATTATTTAGTGAAAATGAAGGCTGTGTAGTCCTCTCAGAGACATCTGATTACGGTTTAGATTTGATAGGTTTATTACACACAGACTTACATTACAGCAGGTATTGAAGACCTTCGAATTACAATACACATACAGTAATATATCTGCATAACCTATAGAAAGGTTGTGAAACTCTTTGGGAAACAAGTAATAACGATACTAGTACAACTGCATGATGTAATTTTTATACCGCTTTTTAAAAGCGTTACCTAGCTATTAGATACTGGATTTAATAAGTACGATGGTATTCTATTAACAAGAGACGCCGTTTGGAAAATAGTTGACCGTTTATCTACAGCACCACGCACATTCGGAAGACTGAGAATGGAGCGTCTCATTTCGTAGTTTTGCTGGAGTATGAGTGAGCCGTAATATTGGGTTAGGATAAGGCACTGCTCTGAAGAGGTGAAATGTCAATTAGGCTAGGCCTATTCCGGACCTATATATTGTTATCCCCTGTACTGTAACTCACTTCGGGGCAACTTCAGAAAGGAATCTATTCAGCGCTTGCGGGCTCCTCATAATGACATATTCCGCAGATTAATGAATGTGCCAAGGTCTAATAGCGCAAGTCCGATATTTGCTCAAATATACACTGATTGTCTCAAAGTCAGGACCAGGAAATGTGCATGGAGCCTACAAAACAGGATTGAAAACTCCAACAACTCATTAATAAAAGCCACCCGTAATGGCCCTGGCTTCAAACGATCTAATATGCATATACGATGGCAGCGCCTACTGTTGCCTGACGGAGGCCAAGCAATGGGTCGTAATTATTATGTCTAATAGGCTATGTAAGATCACTGCGATATGTGGAGTGTTTAACCTAGCAATAAGATACATTCTCCTGTGTACCATATATCATTCCAATTTTGTAATGTCTATGAGAACTTAATAAATATTACTATAATTAATATAGGAGGATAGTTATGTATGAGTGAACGGAAAAATGCAACCAGTGAATAGTTATTCACATCTTGAAATTATATATCGAGAGAATTAGTACCTATAAAATTAGTGACTGTGGAGTCCTACACGCCATTCATATTCTGACTTGAAATAAATATTTCACAACCGGTAGCACGTATGGGAATTACCCAAATGCCGAAGTCTATTTCCGAACAAACATCATTATTTGATAGGTGAAAACAATAATCCCATCAAATAATAACTGTTTGTTCGGCAATAGAGTTAGTTCGGCAATTGGGTAATTCCCCTATTTGATAACTAATTATTTTATAGGTTGTACAGGGGGGGGAGGTTTGACTTCCCCCATTACCGGGTAACACATTTAGGCTATGTAGATGGACTAAAATATTCCTTAATATGTTGGAGAATATACGTACAATCTTGTCTTCCCTACCCCACATCGAGTCAAGGCTCCATTAAATGCCTGGCCATGTGCACGATGATATCTCTTGAGTTCGGAGCCTCAAAAACAACACTGCGACGATAAACTAAAGTTACAATGACGCAGTGGGTGGGTCTGAAGACAGGGTAAACACGGGCACACATCAGGCTAATGCAACACATGTCATAGAGTGTTAGGTATATATATATATATACATAACTAGATCCTAGCCTATTACACCTCTATAGACAAGATTTAGCAACAGCCCGTAAAATGTAATGGTCCATTAAAAAGGTGATAATGTTGATGTGTGGAGTCACCGCCTAGGCGTTATGTTCACACATTGGCCGCATGTGCGCCATATGGCGCACCGTAACCTATATTTACCTCCGCTAAGGAGGTTACGTTTTCGTCGGGTTTATGTTTGCCTGTCTCTTTGTCTTTCTTTCTGTCTGTCTGTAACCAAGATAGGCCTAACTCAAAAAATTATGAACGAATTTTGACGAAATTGACGGGCATTGTTAGGTATATTAGGAGGAACAGATTATTAACTTTTGTTGAAGATCCGTCCATCCGTTAGTTTGTTTGTCTGCCTCATTTTTCGCAATCCCATAACTCAAAAAGTAATGGACGGACGTTTATGAAATTTACATGACTTGTTAGGTAGGTATATTACAAAGAGTCTATGACCAAATTTTTGTGATGATCTGTTTGTTCGTTTGTATGTGTATTGCTGTGTTTAATTTTATGTTTGTTAGCCCAATAACTGAAAAAGTTTTGAGTGAATCTTTATGAAACTTACAAGAATTATTATTAATGTTAAAAGACACGAATGGTTAAATTTTGGTGCAGATCTGTTGATTCGTTTCTATGAATGCATTGTGTTTGTCATAATGTTTGTTACGCAATAACTCGAAAAGTTTTAACTGGATCTGTATGAAATTTACAGGAGTTGTTGATAATGTTAAAAGGCAAAAATGGTTAAATTCTGTAGCAGATCGGTCGATTCATTGCTATTTTTGACTTGTGTTTGTCATAATGTTTGTTACGCAATAACTCAAATAGTTTTCAATGGAACTTTATAAAATTTTCAGAAATTGTTAGTCATGTTAAAATACATAATTCATTAAATTTTGGTTGTGATCGGCTTCTTCGTTTGTGTGTTTAACTTATGTTTGTTAAACGTTTGTTAGCAGCAAAACTCAAACAGTTATGAAAGTATCTTGGAAAAAATTGCAGAAACTGTTAATACTATTAAAAGGCACATATGATCAGAGTTTGGAGTTGAGGTGATATAAAATAAATCATGGTTTCAGAGCCAATTTGAATTTTTCGTCAGTGTTGCCTTACTTGGCGGAGGTATGCACTCTCAGAGTGCTCTAGTTGGTATTGCGGTTAACGAGATGTAGGTAGTAGGTGCGTCTTCCATCACAATAAACGCATAAGTACAATACTTGTTAGACAGACTAGAAGCAACGTATACCGTAACACCGCCAGTTATACGTATAGAACAATCCCTTGATCAACTGTACTTTACACAGAAATCTGTAGTGAATATAATCATAGGCGCAAACAAACACATTTGGTTGTGATGATAAAGGACGAAAGAATTCTTGCATAACAAATTTCCTAATCCTAACAAATCATTTGAACACTTTCGTTTGACAAGGGATGCAAGCTCGGGCGAATCAGCCGATGTGGTGCCGAAGTAAACCCAAGTCAACAGTTGCCAACTTACCATACTTACCACATAGTACTCGGGTGAATCAGCCGATATGGTGCCGAAGTAAACCAAAGTCAACAGTTGCCAACTTACCATAGTTACCACATGGTAACGCTGTGGTAATCATATACCTAATACACACGGGAACTCTTTTTTCTTAGATAGTATGCCCCTTCCACTGAATGTCTTCCCGTGGTAAACTCGTTTTATAAAATGAGCTGTAATGGCGCTAAGAAACAAACACGTTCACGTAGAGGAAGCTATGCCGTATATGAGGGCCCTAGAACAACTGGGGCGTACGTGACAGGTTTTTCAAAAGTAGGGATTTTTTTGCACCATCGGATAGCTAGTGCACACTGAGACCTGTTGCTCTATATGAAAAGTCAGAAAGGCGTAAATGCGAGTAGAAATGGTCGTAAATCGTATGTAAAGTCGATTATTTTGTACCTTATTACACCAATGCATTGTCTTCAAGTGGCTCTTCTGTAACTATATTTTACAAAGTGTCGCTTACGCCCCATAGTTTTACGGACCTCATATGATATAAATAAATTCCTTGAATGTACCAGGTAATTCAATCAGGAACCATTTAATTTCTGCGGCTCAGAAATTTAACAGCCATTTGTACTGTTTTACTATGTATGGGGAATTTTCTTCTTTGGTCCTCACAACCAATTGTGATTGGTTACAGCAAATGGTTGCATCAACTATTGATAGATTGTTCTGTGTGTAAGATGGTAAGCAAGGTAAATTAAATAATAATGTAGCTACATACTCCCATATTTATTCCTGGATCGCTACCAGTGCGGTTGCCTATAAAACGAAGAAAAAAGGAAACAGTAGTAGGTATGATGAATACAATACCTCGCAAGCTAACACGGGAACGACATACCGTACAATGCGTACGGTAATTTAACTCTCCGGTCAGATATATTCAGAACTCTGACGGGATTAATTGCATCCATGTGGAGTCGGAGAAATCTTGGGGCAACGAGCAGGAAACTGGCCGGAACCAGGAGTCGGATTCGAACCGCTAGAAATCATATAAGGATCTAAGGAGTCGGAGTCGGACTGTCGCAGTCCATACAGAATAGGTACAGAAATTACAAAGACAATTATTTCTATGAACAGAAGTTTCGGTGAGTAACATTATATCTTTTCAACGTGAGGGGTCTGCTTTGGGAAAGCGGTCACGGATATATGAACGAAGTAGGTATATGTAGCTGGCAGAAAGCTCCCATCGAATTACAGAGGACCGTCAGGCTTGCCTCTCGGCCAGCAAACTTAGCCTCTGCAGCAGTGGCAGATAGGGCTATACTGGCATGCAGTACATATTGTGGTCATGGTTCCGAGAATTAGCTACATAGCGTTTCCATGAGTATCAAATAAGAACCGAATTAAAGGTAGTTGCAAGAAAGCAGATCCTCCAAAAACAATACCTATAACCTGCCAGGCTGGGCTAACCTCTTGAGGGCTGGAACATTTCAGGAACTCTTCTAAGGTAGGGACGTGTGTTGGGCTGGCCCAGAGTCGAAAGGGGTAAATTCTAAATTGGGCCTGAAGTTCTAAATTAACCAAATATTAGGCAGTCTTAAGTAGATACGCAGGAGTAGCTCGTATAAATAACTGCAGCAAGGCTCGTCTTTTGACTCGGCCGCTGAGGCCGCCGTTTTGTAAGCCTTGGTGGAGACTTGACTTCTGTCTCCTTCAATGTATGTTCTGTAATACTACAAAATACAAGCAAAATTGGACTCTTCGTTTGAATCCAACCCTTCAGCTTTTAGATACAGCATAATTCAGGAAGGTCGCTGAGCATTTAACAGGAAAATCAGCAGTTACGCATCAGATTTAGTCCAATCAGCTCCGCAACGGTGGTCGCGTCAGATCTCAATTATGACTACTCGTTCATCTTCAAGATATCAAAACACCATTAGCATCAGCGGCAGCGTGAAAAAAGCGGAGATGATCAATTGTTTCTTTTATATGTTATTACCTGCAACTCTATCAGATACAAATAAAAAGGTGCTTCTGCAGAAGCTTTTTAGGAATTAATAGAGCAGGCTACGATACTTGTCTCAACATAATTCGTGATTAATTGTAATTTGAGGTAACGTTGCTGTATTTCGTAGATATTGCTTAGAGTAATTCTGTACCTATACAATTTAACATTTAGGCCTGCCGTACGCCAACCCCCTCAGCTCAACAGTTACCGTACTAACGTATGATCCGTGCGTACTGAGTACATAGGTATGCGGGAAGTGATTTTTTCTTCTGATAGCTGCAAGAGAAGCGCGTAGAGGGCATCAGCCTACACAGGAAATATCCCATAGAGTAAAGTGGCCGAAATTGAAGGGCTTACGTTACGGTGACAGCTCAAGGATGATATTCTTGGCGCAAGGATGACACCCTTAGTGACAGCTTATCGCCTCTGCACTACGAGAGCCATGCAGCCAAACGGCGGGAGTAGGTGACCGATCGCTGGGGCCTAAAAAATGTTCATTTCTTAATTATGTAATCGAGCATTGACTATATATAGCGACAACTTCTTTCTAGTAATCGTATAAATAATTCACTGTTGTCAAGAGGGGGTACCATACATAACCTCAAAGCCTGCAGAACACGCAACCCAGTAAATCTGAGTCCAGATTTATTAACGTTATAGCAATGTAGGACTTACTGTTGTAACTTTAATTAGAACATATCTACCTATGTATATGAAAGGAACAACGATTTATGAATCCCACGCCTGTAATTGTAACTGTTGAATGGCACGGCATGGCATAGACTACACTATAGCCTACCGGTCTATGAGCGCCCGGCCAAGAAGAGAACTCGTCGCATGCTGCGTGAGCTCTCTTACACCAAGGTTTTAACTTTTAAGCTTGGTAAATAAACTTACAAGGAGTAACCATAAGATATAAACGATGCGGGGCGAGCTCTCACTAGCTTGTATCTAACTTGATAAATCAGGGACCTGGGCCTGGACCCCAGGGACAAAGATACAATGGGGTAGCAATAACTCTGCAGCACGTGCGTAAGGAGCACGTAATTCTAAGGGTGCTTTCACACCAAGAGCGAAGCGGCGCGGCGCGAGCGGAGCGGAGCGGCGCGGTGTTAAATATCTTTTGGTATTCCTATGCAGAAACGCTTTGCCTTTCACACTGCAAGCGGCGCGGCGCG
>LQNS02278170.1:2153503-2184046 GCA_001587735.2 Parhyale hawaiensis | reverse complement strand
TCTGATTACACAGTTCGATTACTTTACGCCCCTTCAGACGGTCTCTTCCATGGCCCTCCGTACGTACGGGAGAAGGTAGAGGCCTCGTGGTATAGGTCGGCCACCTCATAAAGCGGGTGCTTCCCGAAATAGAGGGGGGGGAGTATTGAGAGCCTACCTAACGTTAGAAAAATATATATATATATCTTGTCAGTCGGAACTGCGGCAAGCCGCAACATGTCCAACGGAGACGGCACTTAGGACCCTCAATCTTTCGGCAGGTAAAGGGCCCCTCCAGCATCTACCCCTGGGGCGGATTAAAAAAATAATGATAGTAATAATGAAATAAAATAATAAAAAAAGTAAACTAAAGAAGAAAAAGATGTTGAAAATAATGTGATATATACGTTGCACGTTGGCGTAATATTGTGATTCCTCTTAGGACAAAGATAGAATACAATTACACTTCAGAATAAACATAGTAAATCTACAAATGCGCTGCATGTAACACAACATGAAAATAATCATAGTAAGTCAACAAATTCGCTGCATGTTACGCCACAGTGCGTTTGTGAATATATGACAGATTGAATATAATCACACTTCACATGATTTATAGTAAATTTACAACGCGAAATTACACAGCAAATTAAATATAGTATGTTTACAAACGCGTTGTGTGGTACGCAACCAGTGTATCTATTAGTATTGATATTTCGGATGCAAAAAAAAAAACTAGTGTAACAAGTATAAGTAATTTACATTTCTATTACAGGCAGAAAAGTATGCCTCTTTCAGTTAAAGAATTTTAGCACTAGTCATGTGGAGGGTTTTAATTGCAATTATTTAATAATATATGAGTCTTCATGCACCACGAATAGGTTACTCTAAGCCACTACAGAAACAATATCTGAGAGCTTCTCTGAATTGGTGGTTTCATGTTATGCAGAAGTACAAGTAAACTAGGCAAGGGCACAGTAAAGGGAAGGCAAGGGTCTTCCTAATATAGAGATAAGTCAACGGAAGCCGTTATTAAACGAACAGATTCGAATGCGAGAAGGGAGCGTGGGAGTCGTGAGACAAACTCAAATATCGTTTGTTTCTTTATGTGCGTATACCCAACGATAACCCTATCTGCACGAGGCTGTGCTTCCTTGCTTCAAGGGCTTTCTTTTCCGTAAAATTTATTGGGAAGGAAAACGTTTGTTGAAAAATAAGATAAATAACCAACTGACATGTATGAATAGATTTAGTTACCATCAGTAGCTCAATCGCAACATTACATAAAGGAGCATATCCTAGCGAGAGGTCGAGCCCAAGCTAAAAAAGGACGTTCAGAAATGTATTGCGTCAGCGATTCTTTCATTCGTAATCACTGGGAAGCAGAAGTCTTAGGGTGGGGGGGGGCAGTTGTCTTTAGGTTGTCTATCGATGCAACACTATAGCCCGGAGAATTTGTGATCGACTGCAGCCGTGTACTTCTCTGACCCAAGCGGGCATTATCTGCTGCACGAACCAGTGCATGTGAGTTTCCTAATTGCGGTGTGAGGTCTAGGCGACCTTGCCTTCAACTCAAGAAAGCGCCCGATTAGATGCCAAACAAAGGTAAGATTAATGAATAAGCAGTGTCACAAATTTAGGTCTTCGTTTTTGATGGCCTGTTGTGATGTTTGAGAAATAAATAAATGTCATGTCATGACCATGCTCTCTTACTGATACACACAGGTCTTGTGGTGCCTGTCGCCAACTGCTGGATGGTATTTGTATATTCTCCAGAAACACGAGTAGCTACCCTCGAGAGCATAAATTGTGGAACGTTCTTTATAGCCCTCTTCATGACGTTGTGGTGGGCGCTACTCAGGCTTAGGCATTAGGCAATGACAATGTTGTGTTGTTAAATGAATTGCTTGAAATATCGGCCCCCACTACAGCTCTCATACTAGGCTATATCAAGTGTCATTGGTAAAGTTTCGAATGTTTATTGGAATTTTTAGTGAGTTTAAATTAGTAAAGCTGTCAGCCTTCTAGCAAGATTTTCGAACTCACAAAGTTGAAATCACTTTCACCGATATTTTGTCCCACAAAACTGAACCATTGATTCTTTTCAGCTCTTGTAGTTATAGCAGCTATGAGACCTTATATGTCTGTATATATTATGAGATGCAGACATTCTTGACTATGAAAACACAGATGTAAGATGAATAAGAATGTTACGATAATCTATATAATAAATAATTGATATTCTGAGTACATATATCTATGTTTTCACATGTCATTTAATTTAATTTATTTATTAATCGTCGTGTCATCAAAATTAATATTTTACACAGAGTCTTACTACGAAAATGTTTCCAAATAGAGAAAGGAGTAACTGTTCGCTCTTCAAATTAATTCCTATAAGATCGCAAAGAATATTTAGTTTGTAGCAGCGAGCCCTTGCACTATGTCCCCGGCCACTTGACATTATACTCAAAGCTGTGACGGACGAAATTTATAGGTGAGCAGATGTGTTTACGAAAGTTAGAAGCGCACAAGGGCTACAAAGTTACAAGTTCGTCGAGTGCATGGCTAAAATATTTATTTTGGCTTGGACAGGGTGGCTGTAAAGAAAAAATCATTGTCCTGAACATGAAACGCAGATGGGTGGATGTGGCTAAAATTCGTCAAACAAAAGGGTAAATTTTGCAAATACTTAGTTTAGAGTAAGTTGAAGCTCTGAAATGATTGTGTGTTTTTTCCAGAGTATAATACAGCCACTAGAGAGACAGGATACCTTTAGGGCAGTCTCTTAAGGACAGGTAAGTTCTCAAGATAACGCGATTGGTCTAATATGATGAGGGGTGGATCGTTAGGCTCTAAATCTTAACCTTAGGGCCGAGCAAAAAGCACCGATCATTATAATTTGAAATATGATTGGATGAAAAAAGTTTAGAGAGACTTGGAGGTTTCCAACTAAGTCTGATTCAATGAAAAAGAAGTCAGTCTCAGGAAGGCATTAGTAAAAGTGGGATTGCGCGACTCCCCTCTTTGGTGGATCACCCCACAACGGGATTCACATTTCAATCCCTCAATTTCGGTTCAACGTTTGAATAGGATTGTTCTATGTCCGTTGTGGATCCTCTACGGGAATGGATTTCTTGTTTCTCCACTGCCAAGTTCTTTGCACAACACATGACGGTATTTTCCTTGCGTCATCCTAGTGTTGAATTTTCAACGTTGTTATCTCGGCCTATCTATGGGAATGGGCTTGACCCATCGACAGTCTGTGTGTCATCAATGGCACACAGAGCCGTTGCTTCTTGTCGGAATAGTTACGATCAGCAACTTCAGGATACAGCGCAGCAATCTCTAAAATACAAGTGGGGGATTTTCTACATCGAGGTTTTGGCTCATCTTTTAGCAATAGGCTCGTTGTTTCCACCACAGACTGGATGTGGCATCGATAGCTACCAGATGCAGATCATACTGGTCCAGGATTCTTTGTTAATAAACTTCATCAGTTCTTCAATGTCTAGGATTCGGCCCCACTCTACTAATGAGCTTGCGTTCTGTCTGTAATAGCTACGTTCAAGAGCTTTGTAAACCAGCACGAGGTGTCACCTTATTGTATTGTCCTTCAATGCCGCGATCTTCGCAACGACCAGTCATCGGGAATATAGAGTACTGTACTTATCTATTGCTGAAGGGACCGGCAGTGTTTAGTTATGAAGCGTATTACTGCGATTCATCGAGTTTAGCAGTTACTGATGAACAACTTGGGACAGTTTGGCATGCATCGTCCGGAAAAAATTGAGCCTCGGTGAGCATTTGATCATCCGTGCCATGGGAACATTGAGGGGTGTTTGTATTCAAAGGATAATTGGAACTAGACCATCTAAGACCATCACCCGCGGTAGGGGGCAAATTCAACGATGAGTCATTTTTGATGAACGAGGCTAGAGCACAGCCCCATTCCTTCCCAGACATTAGCTCTTCTATAATAACATAGGAAACTAGAGCACTCTGAGAGCGCATACCTCCGCCAATTGAGGCAACGGTAGCAAAAAAATTCAAATTGGTACTGAAACAATAATTTTCTTTGTATAAACTCCGAAATCTAATCATTTGTGCCTTTTGATATTAATAACATTTTGTTCAATTTTCTTGAAGATCCGTTAATAACTTTTTGAGTTATACTGTTAACAAACGTTATGACAAACATAAGTCAGACATACAAACGAACGCACCGATCTGCACCAAAATTTTATCATTTATGTTTTTTAATATTATTAACAAACCCTTTAAATTTCATAAAGATCCATTCATTGTTTTTTGAGTTATTGCGCTAACAAGCATAAAATTATAAATAGTGACAAACAAACGAACGAACTAACGGATCATTACCAAAATTTGGTCATACACTCTTTGTCATATACCTAACAACTCATGTTAATTTTATCAAAATCCATCAATAGATTTTTGAGTTATAGCATCGAGAAAATTGAGGCAGACAAACAAACAAACGGATGGACATATCTTTACCAAAAGTTATTCATCTGTTCCTCCTAACATACCTAACAATCCCTGTAAATTTTATCCAAATCGGTTTATAACTTTTTGAGTTATCTTGGTGACAGACAGACAGAGAGACAAACAAACAGACAGAGACAGACAAACACGGCGAAAACATAACCTCCTTGGCGGAGGTAAAAATCACGACGCGTTCTCCAGACGCTCTACCGGGGTGGAGGCAAATTTGCTGCGGTGGAGACAATTCAACGCCGTCATAAGTTATGGCCAGCTAGGTCTATTTTTTATTAGCATGGGTCACATCTAGATCAACTCACCAAACTCCCTACAAAAAATTATGAAGATTGCTCAAGTCCTTCGACCACTTATTAGGTGGGCAGATATATATACATATATATAGCGATCTTGGGGTTTAAACGTAAGCGAATCTGACTAAAAACGAAGTAAAGTGTCATCAGCGGAGGTTTGGTGTAAGCTTAAACACCTAATGAACCTCTAGTCTACGGGATTCTCATCGTACGCTTCTCGACAGATAAACGCTCAAAACGGGCCGTTTTTGGCTTGATCCGTCCCTATCCCTGACCGACTACCCCTAGTCTAGAGTCCCTTCGATGAGCTGGCTCTCGGACGGTTAAGTCAGGCCAGGACTGGTTCTGCTAGCGTTCGTAAGTGTTTTTACTGCATTTATGTGGGTTTTTAGTGTTTTATTGGTTTCGAATTTTTAGGTAAAATTTTTTTTATGTTATAAGTGTTTTTGTTACTTAGCGTCAATCTTTGATTGGGCTTACTTAGCGTCAATTTTAAATCGTATATTTCGATCGTTAGAAGAGCCAGTCCTGGCTTTTTACCTAATCTTATGAGAAAAAGCTCGTTGGACGTTAGCAGAACCATTCTTGGCCTTTTACCTAACCTTACACGTACGTATTCATTGGCCTGTAAGCTATTATACTTAAAAGCCTATTACACCAATAATTACACTTAACTAACCCAGTTACATCTAAACCCTTCATTAGCTATGTATATATATATATAATACATAAAAAGAGTAAAACAGTGCCATCGTATCTGAACTGTAGTTTAAGTGAAAAAAGCAAAAAGGAAATAATGAAAAAAGATCAGACACCACCAGAAGCAATAGAAACATAAGTGTGAGGTAGACTAAGACCTTGGATAGGTCATTGCACAAATTATCTTGCAAGCTGGGTGGATGCGAACTTGAAACGTGCTCATTGCAATGCGGATGACGTGACATTGTTCGTGACCTTCTTGGTTTGTTGAGAATAGCTGGCCACACCTCCCTAGTGTACAGATTAATAAGTGTCCTTGTGAATTTTTATCACCAAATTCATGTTTGCCCGTTAGACTACACACTACTCGGTAAACTTTGGTGATCAAAGGCGATTCAGTGCGTTCAACCGTGAGTTATCATTTACTGTACAAGTATTGCCGAGCCCTGCGTCATGATCCTCTGTACCATAAAGCTCTGTTTACGGCAAACCGATCGTGAGTTGTGTTTTCATCAAAGCCTCTCAAGTCTTCTATGATAGGAAATATGCCGTTTCACGTGACCCGTGGCTGAGGTACTGTTTTTATTCTCACGAAACTCAGTAAAGCGATAACACCTCTAACTACGAACATCATTTACTGAATATCAGTGTTTTCCTACAGCGTGTTGCTTTCAAAATTAATTATTACGAGCAAATTAGAAAGTATTCAAAGTTTTATTCCATCACGTATTCTGTCTGTGCGTTGCCTTGTGAAATGAACGAGCGCATTAGGAAATTTCGCTAATTTCAATGATACGTATTTTCGTTTATCTTTTCCTTTCGCATTAAAATCTGTATTTCTTCATTACATTGCAACTTCAAGGCGCCAAACACATTCAACAACCACAGCAGAACTGGAATTCAGCAGGTTACTTGATTATTCATTCATTTATTCATTCGTCGTTTTCAAAATGTGTTATTTGCATTATTTATCCTTTTCCGTGTTTTAATTAATTATTTACGTCGTCTGCGGGTTTGCTCGGCTCCCAAAAATATGGCGTCGTGCTTACACATATATAATTAACTATATAATTCACTCGCTTGTTATATATCTCAATTCGCTGTAACAGCATCTGTGTAAGAACTTATTAGAAATCGTGAAAATTCATTCACTCCTCCTCCTTAGATGATGGGATTGAGTTCTCGTAGCCCAGCGCCTAGCTAGCATCTTACCACCATTTCACGTGTCTCAGTTTGTAGGCCTATAGGTACTATCAACTAATTATCAATATTGCTTCCAAAGAAAAAAATAATAATTTTTTCTTTGCAGCATTCCTCTGACCACTGGTGTACAGGATTAACGTTGCAAGTTTGTCTGATTATCTATAATAAGAAGAATAACTTTGTTCCTCATATTCAGCTGTACGCATACAACGGACTTCGACTTCGTACGTCCTCAACTATCGGTAGAAAAACCTGGCCGAAGGCTAGTTGACGTGTATAATGTACACTCGTACGATACCTGTGCATGTACGGAAGTTGAATGATTGTGGATAGACGGTATGAGAGCAGGCCCTGCGATCATAGGTAACTACAAATTTCAGCCGTAAATTAGACGATTTTATTTCAATCTAACAAATAAGTGTGGCTTTCCATTAACAGCTTTGAATAGAATTTCACGTGGTCATCTCAAACTTTTACCCTGGAGACAGCTATACGCTCACGGTGTATTATAGTCTTAGCACGGAACAGTTTTATTAAGCCTCAAGCACAATCGCCTTGGGATTAACGACAGCAAATTAATTCCCAGGGGGAGAATCAAAATCTCCTGTGACTGAAGTTCCAGACTAGGTAAGGAAAATCCCCTTAGACTATTTCCCTCAAAGAGGGCGAATAGAAGTTGCTTTATTCAAATTAAGAGAATTATATCGAGGAGCTTTGTGTTTATGGCAGCTCGAAGTCACTAAGCGGGAAGTCACACGGATGCATGCCAAGTTATCTGTAATTCTATCACGACCGAGAGGATGACTCCCGACAATACAGTCACATTCACTTTAGTCCCTGACTGAACTGCAGATACTGTACCCTGGTATGGAGCAGTGCAGCTCCTATGCTTTAGAAGCCCCGCGTAGCAGGCCCCGGGATTTGAAATAATGTAGTCAATTTAATTAATAAATTAATTCCGAATAAATAATCCCAAAATTACGTAATTTAGTCAGTTTAGATAATAAAAACAAAGGAAAATCCAGTTTAACACGCAATGTAAAATAAATATATATATATATATATACATACCGTATTTTGCTAAGGCCACTCGGCCGAGACCGACTCATTGCAGCGGCCACGTACAAAAACCTGTTCCTTATCTTTCACTCAGACTGCGCCACACCCACTTGCTCTTACACTACTAGTACTGGGTTACCCATGAGCAAGCGCAGCGAAGAATGTACCTGCATGCCTTGCCCTATACCCAAATATGTACCATGTACTCAGTAAGCCCGTTACTCAAACTGCCAAGTGTCTCGGATCAACAGCTGCCCAAATCGAACACTTCTGAAAACATTAAAATAAGGGGTTCAGTACTGTAGTACAAACTATTTCCTTTACTCGAACGTTCCAGTCACAGTGTGTGCGCGTGTGTGTAGGTGTAGGTGTGTGTGTGTGAGTGTGTGTGTGTGTCTGCGCTTGAACGACTGCTACTTGGTACAGACTTCAACTCTCTCCGTGCGTTAGTTGAACTTTTCAGATAAGCAAATCGCTCCTAGAATGACATTCAAGCAACAAGATCCCATGGTGCATCACAGTGAAAAAAAAAAACAGCACAGCGCAGCTCTCACATGACCAAAGCAAAACCACGCATGACGTGGTAATATATTTATTATATTTTGTTTCCTTATCACAGACTTCCATTGTACTCGCTAAGATAATTTCATCAACTGAGCAGTTCTGTATGATATAGAATCGAGCAAGTAGCATTCACTCAGAAGATTCGGCCATAGGAGAACGGCGGAGGGGCAAGAGAGACCTATCGATTGGCAGTAATTAACGTCAGCGATTAGTTATGTCGTTTCCACCATATCTATCTAATAATTTTTCATGTCACATAGATATAACGATAACACCTTGTAAAAGATCAAAGCGTTGAATACAATTCAACTTATCCAGACCAGCGCACATCCTTGGAGGTTCTGAAAAGACAAACCTCGACTGCTTTTAATAATGTCGTCCCAATCAACCATGGCTTCATAATGTAAAAGAAATGTGGTGCAAGCATTAGGCCTCTCAGCTTCTTTTTATATCAGAAAAGGTCTTTGCACAGAGTACAAACATATACTTGTCTGATAAGTTATCAGAAATTCGCCCCTGACTAGTGGGAAAAGTTGCAGCTGATGGGAGTCGCATTGCATCAGTGGCCTACTCTACAGAATCAAGTGTACTACTGCACTAGCAGCACCTCCGTTGCTGCGCTAAGACATTGGTTTTATCGTCAGCCTTATATAGCTAAGAAACAATAGATTATGAAAGCCACCATGCCATCGAGAAACTTTTGGTTCGGCTTTGCATTTACCATCGTGTTCGTTGGGTCCATCATTGGAGTGGTGCTGGCCAACATCAAAAGGTAAAATTTGATGGTATAAGCATTTTCGTCCGTCAGATGACGTAGCTGCTCTGGTGCACGTTAAAATAGTAACGAAAAGTGAGTAACAAAGTTAACACGAATCACTGGGCTAAAACAATGGGGTCCATAATAATTACAACTGCTCTCGTTCTTACCAGCACAATAACAAACAGTGAGTAAAAATGTCGACGAAACGTTGCATGGGTTATGAAAAAGTGGCAATGGTGGACGAAAACAGAGAGCTAAAATCTGCAAAACAATTCATGCTTGTAATATATTTATTATATTTTGTTTCCTTAGCACAGACTTCCATTGCACTCGCTAAAATAACTTCATCAACTGAGCAGTTCTGTATGATATAGAATCGAGCAAGTAGCATTCAACTCCACAACTATCCGTGAAAATAACTGAACCTGCAAAACTTTTCGTATATTCGGAAAATTTACCAGGATTGTGCAGCAACTTTTTTTGTGACAGAATAAGATTTCTCTCAATGTATGCAAAAACAATGTGTTTTCTGCCTACTATATAGGATAAAATAATAGGATGTGTTCGCTTTCAAAAACGTGTACGACAAATAGACAAATCTGTCTTCTCTCTTATATTAAAATACATCAGAATAACGAGCTATGTTTTCCAAAAAATATGTCCAAATATAATTAAATATATTCTCTGCTCTATAAAAAACAATAATGTAAAAACTATTGCTGTCAAAAGTAGAACGAAAGGATGAAAACGCGTTTCTGTCAAATATAGAATGAAATAGTGAAAACAGTTTCTGTTAAATATAGAGACATAACAACCAATGCGCTTTCAATAAAAAATGCCAAAATAATGAATGTTTCTGCCAAAATTTATTAAAAAAAATAACATACGTTTTCTTCTTTATCTTTTAGCTTTCTGATGATGGGAGATTGTCAATCCCGAAACGTCAAATTTCAATGAAATCTATCTCAACTTTCCTGTCACATACATGCCAAAATAAAATATCTTTTCCATCAAACTTACACCAAAATAAATCCAAAACTACCTGTTGCAGCGACGGATTCCTGGTGTTTGAGGACGAGCCACCCTTCTGGCAGTTGGAGGTGGTGTACCAGGTGTATCCACGGTCCCTGCAGGACGAAGACGCTGATGGTATTGGCGACTTGGCAGGTGAGGAGCCTGCGCAGAAATTTATGAATGGAAATGTATGTTGTTCTTCACTCATTACCAGAAGCAGGTATCCAGAGGGAATGAAACGAAGTTTTTTTTTATCTGCAGAAATTGGGGCACAAAATTATGTTGAACAGATGACATTTATGTTAAAGAGTATATATTTGTAACTATATTTCAAACTGAATCTGGCGCTCCAGATGCTGGTCGGGTAGAAAATATAATTCTCCCTTCCCACGAATCACTGAACTCGGCCATAAGAAGTCATATTTTTGCTTCCGCCAAGTAAGCTATCTTTTTGTCTAGTATGCCTACTTATTTGTTTGTTTATCTCTCTCTCTGTCTTTAACCAAGATAACTTAAAAGTGATGAACGGATCTCCAAGAAAACTACAGAAGCTGTTATTACTGCCAAAAAACAGAAATAACAAAATTTTGGTAATGATAAAAAATTCTGGCCTCACGATCTATTAAATTTTTCCGATGATATTGTTTTTACTAGGTGGAAGTATGCGCTCTCAGAGTGCTCTAAGTTCATCATAAAACTCTGAATTTGTTGTCACTTTGATATCTCATCTGCGGTCCTATATTCTGTCTGTTTTTCGCTTGCTACGCTACAGAAGGAAACGCTTGACCTTGCGATTATAATACTAACAGGTTAACCCAGGGGGTGAAGCCAAGTTGTACAGTGAATCATGGGCAATGAGGCGTGTGACGTCAAAAAGTTCAAGTACAGTAATTCGCCGCTGTTTTATATTGTTTCTCCATCATTTCATTTGGGCCTCCAGAATGTCCTACATGTCCTGCATCTCTACGGTTGCACAAAAATATGTATCAAAGCATCCATCAACTTTTTTAGCTCTCTAAGGAAAAAATTTTATAAAAACGTTGGTTAAAAGGCTTTTAAATGAGCAGTTGAATTAAACCGGCAAATGCCCGCATGTATCAGAAGCACTGTTAGAGCCAAGTTTATCGTCTTTAAAATGCAATAAATCAAGTGAGTTTTATCTAGAGTAATTTGGCATTCTGAAGATGGATTTATGTCAGTGACCGCAATGTTTTCGATTTATTTTCGTCTTCTACCAATGATCTGCTATTCTCCATAATTTAAAGCCGCTGCAACAAAAATTGGCTCAATGCAAGCGATTGTACGCCAAGATAGAAGAACTTTTAACAATATTTAAAAAAAAAGTATAGGACAAAAAATTGCTTTCCTTCCGGGGAAGTAACATTAAAGCAAAAGTCTATATATAATACGTAAAAACCATACAATTATTGTTCGGTAAAATTAAAAGAAAAACATCAGCTACTGCATACGCTGCGCGTGTTACAGCAGTATAACAGCAGGGTCGCGTCCGAGTTGCGTTAACTAACTTGCACAAAAGTTACCTAACTGTATTCCCCACACCTTAACTGTCTAACGGAACGATGTTGTTGAAACAGGCGAATGTCAAATCTATTATTTTTCCAATGATGCTGTAGTTCTTACGACTAGGAGAGGCGGATGTGTTAACAACGCGTAGGCGACGGCACAGCTTAAGGCAATATTTTACTGAAACTCTCCGACCGGGTGCGTGCCTCCTAAGAATAAAATTTTATCCTTCAGAGAGCTAAAATAAAAAGTTTGTAGATGTTTTGATACAGATTTTTGTGCAGCTATAAAGATTGTAGGACAATTAGGACACTCTGGAGGCCCAAATGAAATGATGGAGAAACAATGTAAAAGAGCTGCGAATTACCGTCCTTGAACTTTATGACGTCACACGCCTCATTACCCATGATGCACTACAGCTTGGCTCCGCCCCCTGGGTTAACCTGTTAGTCTCATAATCCTTGGGAGATGATCATCTTCATAACAAAGCTCGAGTTATTCAGAAGATTGCCCAGACAGCGAAAGGTGCACGAATGTAGGCGCAATATGAACTTGTTGTTAAGTTGGGGAAAGATGGAAAAGTTACAGAAAGATCTCTAGTGACATGAACATCCTATTTACTACAATTAAATAATTCATAACAAGATTTAAAAGACTTGATATTGCTGAGAACAAGTGCAGTCCAACTGATCTTAGAAAGATCTTTAAGATCACAAAGAATGTTTGGACGACAGAAATAAAAAAAAATATCCAATGGCCACCTAGAAAGATCGTCAGATTGATTTGCATTTATCAGTTCACGTAACTAAGCGAACAATAACAAGGAATGAACGTCGCAGAAAGAGTCTATTGTTGCTCAGCGCAGACCAGGAAGATACCACTCCGGTTGAATCGGCACAGAGATGCAAGGCTAAAATTCGCGGAAGAGCATGAAGATGAGCCTCATTCTTATTGGGAAAGCGTTTTATGGACGGATTAAGCTAAGATTGAGTTATTCGGTTGTAATTCTCATAACCATGTACTAATGGAGGAAAGACGGCGCAGCGTACGTACTAAATAACACAATACCAACTGTCAAATTAGGTGGCGGTATAGTATCATGGTCGTTTGGGGTGGCTTTTCTAAGAAAGCTGTTGGTCAACTATCAGTTTGCGACGATACAAGGAATGCAGCAAAATATAAACAGCAAAAACATGAAAATTTAGTGCCTTCTTTGGGCTCGCCCCTCATTGGATTTTCCAGCAAGCCAATGATCCACGCATACGACTACGACTTCGAAGAAGTGACTTGCTGAAAACAATTTTGACATCTTGCAGTCAGTCCCTGGATTTTCATTCCATGGAGAACATGAGGCGACATTTGCTAACTAAAATCTGGGAAAAATGGTCAACAAACATCAAAATTCTATAGAAAATTTGCCAATAAAAATGGAGCAAAATACTTACCAAAGCATGCGAGTCGTTAAATGAAGGCTACAGGAAGATATACGTTGTTGTTGAAGTTAATACAGGTTTTTCTACAAAGTATTAACTAGAAATAACATGTTGTTTTTTTCCGCTTTACGATTATTTCACTTACCCCTGAGCATGAAGGTATAAAGGACTTTATAACTTCATGCCCCTGAGTAATATGGTATTGTGAAATTTTTCTAAGTGAATATCATTTATTTTATGATAATTGACAGTATGCAATCGTATGCAGTAAATCCGTTATCATTTTGTTCAAGTAATACACTACATACCACTATAACTATTAAATATTTTCATGTGCACGAATACTTATTTCCTCCACTGTATATGATCGTCAAAATATGGTGATTTGTGTCTCTCAACATTGTCAACAATTCCTGTTAATTTCAGAAAAAATTCCTCCATAACTTTCTAATTACCTTGGTGACAGACAAACAAACAAAAATATAACCTCCTTGGCGAAGGCTATAATAATATTCACTGATGTATTAAAAATATGTATCAGTTTCACAGCATGGCAGCCCCCAAATAGAACTCCTTCAAACGTGATGAAAATAAGACACAGTTACACAACTCACACTATGGCTGTCGTGGTCGGTAATATCCACGAAGCAAAGAATGCAACTTTACTCTCTTTGCTTCCTGGTATTTTCACAGTCAAACATTTATTGTAGCATGCGCATCGTTGCTGCAGTCCTCCTCTAAATTATTTTCTATAAGAGAAAACTATCCAAACGCCGCTGGCTACAGCCCAAATGCTGGCAGCAGAGTGAGCAGACAAGCAGTGTTGTCTTGTAACTGGTCATTTTGAGTGGTGGTCAGCCGACTCTCTGGCTTAAATTGAAATACATTGTGCACAAGTCTTTGTACTCTATTCCTGATATCGTGTAATCTGCGAGGATAGTTTCGCCTAGCATGCCCGTGTCTACTTGTTATGATTTTGTTATACTTAGAATGTGTTGAAAACTGTGAAGTTTTCTTCATCGACAGAACGTTCCTCACATTTCTTTTTAGGGGATACTCCTAAAAAAGTTCAGGTTGCAGGACTGCCTGTATCTGCACAGCGAGCTATCCATCCCGTACACTGACACTGTATACAGTATACACAATATGTATTATGTAAATGATGTCGTTTTATACGGCAAAAATATATCTGTGATATTTATGTGACACGTGCCGATGATGATCGAAAATTAGATTTTGACTGAATATCGACAGATCAAGCTTTTCTTAGGTGTACACGCTTAGGGTATATATGATTAGGAGCCAATAGGATAATGCCTTCGGTCTTAACTTGTTCCAAACTTCAGACAGGTGCGATGGCTGCGGCCCGTTAAATTGAGTTTTTAAGTATTGACTCTGAATCGGTTAACCTTGAGGCAGCCAGAAACTCAATCTTATTCAGTTACATGGTGTTTTCAGGCTTCAGCCGGCTCAATGTACCGCGTTTCTTCTAACACTTGCAACACGATTCAAAGCGGCAAAGCCAAAGCTTCTGTCCGAAGTTTCGGACAATTCAAGCCTCGACGGCTTTATTTTGGCACCCAATTGTACATGACTTTGGTCAATGTACCTTCAAGACTCATAGCCAGACTATGGACGTTACAGCTCGCCTTCTCAGTAATCCGAGTCTGCACGTCAACTACATGTTCTTCCAAAAGTCTATGTACTTTACAGCCCACCCTTGTAGTCAACCCAGCATACACTTCAACTGTGCCTGAAATGAAGCTGGCCAGTCCATGCAGTTTTCAACTCACCCTTGAAGTTATTCAAGAGTAGACACGCTCAGTTTTGTCCTTATTGTGAAGTAGAGAAACGAATTTATTTCAGGTGCTTAGCCAAAGATGGCAGAGAAAACTGGTCTGAAGAGATTATATCCAAGTGAAGGAATACCGAGCGGTGCAGGGGAAGCTCTTCAAGTAATTAAAAGTTGCGCTGAGGAAGTTGAGAGCAAAACTAAGAAAAAGAAAGTAGAGTGGTGGAAAAATAGCGTAATTTACCAAGTCTATCCTCGATCGTTTAGTGACAGCACCGGCAATGGTGTTGGAGATATTAAAGGTGAGTATGGTGTCGAGTGCTCCATGAAAGTATAGCTGTTGCCTTAAGCTCTCTGATGACCCCAATAGGCTTCTGCTAATTGGTGTCGTAGATATTAAAGGTGCGTATACTATTGAGTATTCCATTGTGGTATAGATGTTGTCCTAAGCTCTTCATTCAATGAAAGTAGAGAAAGAACTAAGTGAAAATCCCGAAGAGAGTAAATAGGGGAGACAAAGTTGGACGGTTGAGCCGGCAGAGCTGCCACGCCGAGTAGAGGGGGGGGGAGGGCTACTTCGCCCGAAGTGCGGGGACGACAGCCAATTAAGGTAGACACTAGGCATGGGCGATTGGCCGCTGACATCAAGCCCTCGATGCTTGACTCTTCGGAAACTGGAGACGAGTGCCGCGACTTCGACCCAATGAATTGAGCTCTAAGCATTGACCCTTTATTAGTTAGCCTTCAGACTTCCAGAAACTGAATCTTGCTCCGTAAAATGGGGTTTTCAGCCAGTTCAACGTCATCGGATCGCTTCCGACATATTCAACACGATTCGGAATTACAAAGCCGAAGCTTGTGTCTGAGTGTCGGAATATTCAAGCTGCACAAGTTTCATGTCAACGCCCAATAGAACGCACCAAATATATTGTAGCGAAGTAGCACAACCTGAGCAAAATGGGGCTAAAACCTGTGACATTTTGTTAATAATAATACATAATAATAATACATATATTACTCATCTCCCTACGGTGGAAAGTAACATAGTCATTTTTCAATAATTTTCTATAATACTGCCAGGCCGAAGAAAGGATTTACCCTTGAACTGAGCTTTCACAGTTACCTTAATTTTTCTTGAAAAGGACGGGGCCGATTTTGATCATTCGTACGCCGAGAAACGTTTTAAGCAAGTGACGCGCTAGTCAAAAGAGCGAAGGAGTTTCTTCACTTCCGTGTCCGGGTGCGTTGCTGCGTCAAGTTCAGTATCGTAAAAAAGTGCAATGAACTTTGAGTTATAATTCCCTTTAAGTTTGAGGAGATGTCCATAACTTAATTGATGGCCTGGTTGAGCAAACTGAATTTGACAATTAACAGTTTAAAGCATTTGAGGTAATTTCAAAGCTGTGTTAACGAAGGCTCAACAAAACGTTCAGAAGATTAGCTGAGGAAATTCGTTCTACTGACTATGGGGTGTGTACACGATATTAGCATGTAGCATCAACTTAACCGTGAAAGTCTTTACAATTTCGTCAGATAAAAAAAAAATGGCCGGGAATGCATAATGTCAGTGAACAAAAAGAAAACAATATTTACAAACATACATACATACAAACATAGAAGCATTGAACAACTTGCCTTACTTTTTCTCTAACGAATGGTCCAGGTTTCATTATTTTAGTAGGAAGACATTTCCTTTATTTGAGCGTTTTTAATATTTGCAATCGAAGATGGAAACAAATACTGCTCTGCTGTAACTTCTGTCGCAGAATCACTGCCACGTGCATATGAACAATGTCGAGCTGGCAGTGCAGTATGTTCGCCAGTTATTATATAATTATCTTTTTTTTTTTTTCAGGGATAACAGCGCGCCTGCCATACCTATCCTCTCTGGGTGTGGGCATCGTGTGGCTCAGTCCCATCTTCACCTCACCTATGGCCGACTTCGGCTATGACATAGCTAATTTCACCGATATCGACCCTATCTTCGGCACCATGGAAGACTTCGACACCCTGTTGCAGGAAACTCATAACATTGGTATGTCAGATTTCTGCAAACTATGTTATACTCGGTTATGTATAACGTTGGAATGCTAGTTTTCTCTTAACGTTGGTATAACTATTAGATCCGTTTTCACCTCGTATCTATTCTATCAAAACGACAAAACGGAAGTCAATGATGTATAGTAGAATTTGTTTTATTTTTTAACAATCTACCTCTAGTCTCGACACAATATTGTGGGCATCTCCTGTGCTTGCCGCATCCAGTATCCCCATTCCCTAACTCTTTGCATGCTTTTTTTTGCTATATCTAATTTCAAAGTTGCCTCGCTGCTGCAGGTCTAAAGCTCGTGATGGATCTTGTGCCCAACCACAGCAGTGACGAGCACGAATGGTTCCAGAAGAGCATAGCAAAGGAGGATCCCTACACAGACTACTACATTTGGGTGGACCCCAGTGGCTACAACGAGACGGGCAGCCCACTGCCTCCTAACAACTGGGTGAGATGGTAGATTCTGCCCGAAACAAGATCTCCCTAACCGTTTGCGAACTCAAGTGTCGAATTTATCTTTTAGATTTCGTTCACAAACTACATTTCTTAAATTATAATCGGTTAATATCGATAGATTTGTCGATATTTTAGAGAACCTACAACCCGAATATGATCTTTCGAATTCTATACTTTGGTATTTGATATTATCTGCAAAATTGTAATGAATTCCAAAAATTACATTTTCCAGTAAATTGTAACATACTTATAGCTTAAGATATATAATTCTAGCTATAGTGAAGGATTTCTGAACTCATCAAGACTGGTGGAAGTTGATCAATGAAGAGCGACTCAACAGAACTTGCGATCATTCAGCGTTACGTTGCGTAATGTATTCATGCAGGCATACGGTATGAAGGCTGCTGTCCAGGAGAGTACGAAACATGAAATATTTTAGATGTCTAGTATAAAAGTTTCAGTGATCGTTCTTACAACTTAACGGGAATGAATATTGTACTTAGTAAACTACCGGGTTTTCAGTGAGAATTTGAAGTTACTCAAAGTCAAGAAAGATATTTGATACATTACCAGTGGTGCTCGTCGTAGCGCAAGTGCTGCAATGGTAGCTAAGACTTTGAACGATTGCTTAGCGAGCCGAAAGCGCCCCCAATGTGACGTAATGGGAAATGATGGCAAAAAACATACCTCATTTAGCGCTCTCATGGGCAACGGTCAGTTCAATGAACGGACGCTCGTATTGCGACTAATGAGTTGCAGCTTAGCATGTGAGGTTAATTAAAAAATCTCCTAAATTCTTTTATGGAATTTACAGCGGTAAAAGAAGTACTATACAAAACAATACATTCATTAGTGTTACCGACTCCGTGCTAGGAAAATCACAGTACGAAGATAATGTGAGCGATCTCAATGAAATCGGATAGACGACATAAAATTGTGGATTGGGTCAGGTCTGGATAATATATATTGCTTTCATAACTACAGACTCATCGCATTGCTTTCCTGCAGTTATCAGTGTTTGGAGGATCAGCGTGGAAGTGGAACGAAGAAAGAGAACAGTTTTACCTTCATCAGTTCCTGGACAAGCAGCCTGACTTGAACTACCGCAACCCTGCAGTCCGCACAGAAATGCAGGTACTTGTATCTTGGTGCTTATTAAAGTGATTATAATTGAGCAGTGGACTTTCACGAGACCACATCAGTCATGAGTGGCGTCACAGTTTGCTACAGCTAATAAGAGGAGTCGACCTTCCCGTGCGGGGAACTTCATAGAGTGCGATTGGTTGTCGTGGTTTGTGACGTCACATGCGGCTTTGATTTTGTATAGGTAAAGTCAACATGATCGCACCCCCAACTGGGAAATCCACACACACCCAGACACTCTTGTTGGTGCTGTAAATATAGGCCAACAGGCTCCAGAAGAGTATGCGGCTGCACTCGATCACAAATCGTCTATACTCGCTCTAGAGCTATGGCGCCAGTGGCGGAAGGCTCCATGAGACAGATCTGCGTCCCTCCACATTCCCCATATCTCTCTAAGGTCATGCAGATAGTTGAAGAACTTAACGGGTTAACTCATAGCTAGACCATTTTAAGACGGTTCTGCGCATCTCCTCGTATGACGTCGGGTGGAGCGAAGTACGTCAGTGTTGCGCAAGTATCAATAGTATTTTTAATTCATTTATATCATTATTTCCACTGCAATTGGCCGGTGTTGATGTTTGATTGTTTTGAACACGGAAAAAAAAAAACTTGTCGAAGCTTCTCATTTTTCCTAAAGATCAGGAGTAGCGACAGAAATGGATTTTGGCAGCATAAGAGTATACTGCTTTTCGACGTCACCGGTAATATCTAGTGTACTCCAAGTTTTTTTTTTTTTGCCTCAGCAAAATGATAAACTACAACGTAGTAATTATGAGTAATTCAGTTTTTCTTTCCAATTTTCCCAAGTAACCACAGACAGCACTAGTTTTTCTCAAGAAATTATGAAAATTTAAATAAAATCTTTCCTATTGAGGCCGTAAACGCTCGTCTAGCAAAGTTGGCCCAAACTTACGTTTTTATGCAAAAATTGAACGACAGCCTTCGACTGGTTAAATATTTTAAGATTGAAGTAGTAGCAAAAACACTCCTGCTTTTGACAATTTGTAATATTTTGATGAGAACAGCTCTTTAAAATACAAATTTCATAGGTTCAGTTCACAAATTTGGACGTTTAATACCCCTTCGATAATACGTATGCAGCTGTAGTTTTTTTTCTGTATGCCATGTTCTTCCGCGGTCATTTTCATGACGGCTGAGGGCACTAGTATGCAAAATGATAATGTGATGATAACGAAATAAGCCTTTTCAGTACTTAGGAAGCCGTAGCTATGTTGGTGTAATTGATTTCTTCATCTTGCAACCTATTTGTTTGACATTTTATTGCCTTATTTCACGCAAACTGTAAACAGCTGTGAACGTACAGAAATGATTACCCTATAAAGCCAGTAACAGGCATGAACTAATTAACGCAGTTTGCTATCTAGCGCTCCACCTGACGTCACTTCTGAAAGAGAGTGGGCGGGGCTTAACACTCTACCTTCGCGCAAGTTAACCTGTTACGTAGTTCAGCTATGCGTGTGAGTTAACCTGATACGTACATAGTTCAACCATTACTAAACCCATAGCAGTACGCTGACCGGATGCTGACAAATCACGTCAAGCTTCGCAAAGAACTTGTCCGTCTGTAAAAGAGGTTTGAACTCGTAACCTTAAGAGTCAATATCAGAACCCTTAGTGTGGTACTGCTGTGAACCGCATATCAAGTGTGCATACACTACTTCAATATGGTAAAAACCTCGAACAATTCGGAACTCGAGTAAAATTTTCATGTAAAATTTACCTCAGAATTTAACCAAATCTTCGCAACTCGATCACATGAGCAGGAAAGGATGTTCCCAGTACTTTAGTAAAATCGGAACCCAACCCGAGTCCCGAAAACCAAACTCTGTACGAAAACCGAGTTTATACATTATCCACGTCGGGTGCCGATGATGCTAGCGTGAGGTGCCTCTCTCGCACCAAACTAATCCCGGGTAGGTCAGCTGTGAAATTCAGGTTGCTATAGCGACGTCATCTGATAGTGTGCGCAGATTTAAGTCTGGTGATGAGCGGGGCCAACATATCAAGTGCATGTATGCCTACCGAGGCAAGAAAAAGCCTATATGGCATTAAGAATCAGAATTGAAGATCCAAATTCGAATTTCTCTACACGTTAATGAATGAGCTACAGATATTCAAGAATTATTAATCTACCTGCAGTGCTACTGATCGAATTAAAGATTTTAGTCCTTTCAGACAGCGTTTGCCGCAGAGATAAATATATTATGAGCGAAATTTTATCCCGTGAAACTTTTCATCTGTATACATATCTATCGAAAGGCAAATTTCGTAGTTTTTTTTTTTTTTTTTGCTTTCTACGAAAAACTCTACATTCATCCCTACTGCTGCAACTTTCCATTTGAGTGTCACAAATTCCTTTTGTATCAGCGTCAACATGATGGCAATAGCATAGAGTGGACCAAAGTTCAGGCTTTGGTTTCTCGCTGGGAATAGGGCTCTTAGTGCGTCTACTGCCTAATACTTTCTAAACTAGACGTACTTCTTCCACAGAATGTCATTAAGTTCTGGGCAGACAAAGGAGTGGACGGCTTCAGGCTGGATGCCGTGAAGCACATGATTGAAGTGGAAGACCTGTCCCAAGACGAGCCGTTGTCGGGAGACCCCAATGTGCAGGATCCCAACCAATACGAGTATTTGTACCACAACTACACCACCTTCCAGCCCGAGACGCTGGACATTATGAGACAGTGGAGGGTTCTGCTCGATGAATATCCTGACAGGTAAGGCGAGCAGTTCTTTTATATTGTCGACCGCCTCGACGAGCGTTAGGAGAGAGTAGAAGATTAGGCCATTAGATATTCTAATAATTATGTAGAGGGAGTATTACTGCTGTGTTCGACGTTATGAGAGACAAAAGGATTCTGCTCGATGGATGTTTTCATTGGAGAGACGAGCACTGACGTTACAGCGCGGGAAGAATCCTTGAGGATGTCTTGTTTTCACCATATCTGTGTGCCACTCAACCCGTCCAGCCCTCTGTCAAAGAAGTATCTGTTCGGGGTAAACAGTCCTTTTCCTAGTATTTCTTTTGCTCATAACCTGTTTCACGTGTTGCCTTGACACGCTGGGTAGAGTTTCTACAAATTTTGCTCTACCCTCCCTCCCCCTCATCTTTACAGTTTCCTTCCACATCCAGTCCACTGAGGCGGGAACTGATGGGTCGCGGGCTAGGACGAACGTCGATTCCAGTTCCGCTGTGCGATATCTTGATAGCGTGGAGGATTCTACGCGACGAATATCCTGATGGGTGTGGTGGGCATTTTGTCGATCAAGCTGTTAAATTGAAGCAAAAATTTGTGGTAACGAAGTTGATGGTGATTACTATAGATATTGAAATTTTGGGACTCCGTTACAGGGGCAAATTTAATGCTAATAGCGTAAGTAATCTGGGACAAATCGTGGTAAGATTACAACAAGACTGACTGATTTTCTTGCTAAATCACACTATATTTCTCTTTGACTGCATGGACTCGATTATGCTAATACACAGGATATATAGAAATGCTGCTTGTTTCGGGACATCAGTTCTATGGTTGCTCGACTCATACAGCTTATGCAGTTAACGTATTGTACCCGTGTACGCCACGCAGTTGATCTCCAAACTTTATGCTGTATTTCATTGTGATACTACCTGCAAGTGAAAACGGTACGACTTTGTCAACGTAGCGTAATAGTTGCCCTGAATCTGGATTTTGAGATAGTGCGGTGAGTGGTTGATGAAAGACGTCCTAATATAGTTCAAAAAACTGTTTGAAATTTACCCTCTACACGGGTTATCAATTTGAAAATGTGCAATATAGTTTCTGATGTTACTGTACTTCTCACGTCGTACAGGTCAGGAGAAGCAAACATATTCGGGAATGGATTACGTCAACATGGCAACTCGAGGGCTCCTCAAACTTGAGCCAACGCCATGGAGCTAATTATTTAATAGGAAAATTAGCGAAAATTTATGTCTTTTCTGCAGTAAGTTGCTGATGGCCGAAGTGACATACGAAGAGTCTCAGATCGACATGGTGATGCAGTATTACGGTACCGAGGAGGAACCCATTGCTGATTTCCCCTTCAACTTCAACTTCATTGACAACTTCCACAACAGATCCGACGTGACGGGTCACGCTCTCAAGCACACCGTCACCGAATGGTTGGACAACATGCCGGAGGGCAAGTGGCCCAACTGGTTGGTGAGTGGCGAATTGGCGAACTTTTTATCAGGGTTAACTTCGACAGACTCTAGAGAAAGTTAACGAATGTTTTATAAATAAGATGTACTTCAACAGACTCTTCAAAAAAGGCACAGTGACTGTTACTCTGCAGGCGAAGTATTGAAAAAAAAATATAAAGTGAAAAAGAAAGAAACAAAAGCAGCTACGCGGTCGCGTAAGATATCAAGCATCAAATCAATCTAATGCTGAAATCTTACATTTTTTTACCGTCTTTGGTGCCTTGGTTGGACATGATTCATATCGCACATTCGATGGTTTTCAGCTCGGTAATCACGATCAGGAGAGGATAACCACAAGGATGGGGAAGGATCTTGCAGAGGCTTTGAACATGATGACGCTGCTGCTCCCAGGGACTCCTGTGACTTACTACGGGGAAGAAATCGGTAATATTTTTATTTGTTCTCTTACCTCCATGTTTGCAGCTGTGCCCAACATATTAGGGCACAGCATCCGAAGGTACTGTACATATCTTAAAGCTAAGATGGATAGAAAATTGCCAGTAGCTTGTACTGCACTTTATTCGTGAGTTCGCTGTACCAATGCTTTATCACGTAACCGGTCGCTATATATCCAAACTGCAATGTATTATTAATGAAATACAGATACGACTTTGTTCTCAAGATGCATTATACATGAATTTCATGCAAGCCACTTATACTTGAATTTCACTCACCAGTATAAAACTGAAATAATCCTGTGAACACAGTATTAGACAAATGTATTCCTAATTGCTAGAATAAGGGTAGAACGGTCTCTGTTATTGTATCAATTCTTCAACATCTTGCAGCGTTCAAATGTCGCGTCAACTTTCTGGATGCAAAGAAGCTATGAAGTCTTGTTATTTCATCGAAAATACCACTTGAATAAAGAGAATACGTAACAGATTTTGTAACTATTACCAACAAATAATGGTGCGCGAAATACAGAATCTTAGCCATGCAGAGATCCATTGCAATTACAGTATATATATTTCAGCTCCATAACTGTAAAACAGCGACCAACTTTTCCCCATAGTCTTCTTCTACCATTTTGTTGTGAAACTCTTAAGAGGGCGACGCAATTTCCTCCATAGTCTTCGTCTACCCTTTTCAGGGCAAATGGCGTATAACACAAGGAGGTTTAATAGAAGTAGGTAACACAACCATATTCAGCGTATTGGCCACAGATTTTTTTCTTTTTTGTTCTTCGCTGCTTGTCCTTTCACACTAGCCACAGGCACCCAGCCATCTCATTCCACCAATCAAGGGTCCTAGCTGTTTGCGTAGCTAATCAGTGAATCAGCCAAGATGCAGCCTTGCTGGAACGTTCAGCTTCCGATCTCCGCAGCCGTTGGTAGCTCTTTCAATTAAATCTCCTTGATATGACAGAGTGATCCATTTGCTGCAGTTAGTAAGTCTTGACATTTCTTAGTACGGCCTCTATCTTCTTTTGCTACTGACAGGCATGGAGAACACATTTGTATCGTACGAAGATACTCAGGACCCATTCGGGTGCAACTATGGACCTGACAGGTACGCCGAGTTTAGCAGGGACCCCGAGAGAACCCCGATGCAGTGGGACACCTCCAACCTGGCGGGCTTCACTTCAGGCAACAGTTCGTGGCTCCCCGTCAACGACAACTACCTCACCCTCAACGTGGCAGCTCAGGAAGATGCCGAGCAGAGCCCCCTCAAGACTTACAGGCAGCTCACCGAACTCAGGAAATACGATGTCTTCTTCTCTGGCGAGCTTGCTTTTCCTAAGGTTACCGATGACATCTTTTCCTACGTCAGGTATGTAACCTACGTAAATTGACATCAATAATGTAACCCTATTTTTCATTTTCTGTTTGATATAAACTTCAAATAATTTTGATTAAGATTCTTGTACATGTCTTTTGAAGTTTCTTTATAGTTCCTGTAACGGTGTATAATGAGACATTAATTCAAAAACTAATATGCAGGCAGAGACGCAGCGCTTTGTAACAGTAAATCCAGTTAAGAAAAAACTCAAAATAAGGTTACTGGTAACATCTATCCATATAAGTAGATGCAATATGAGTATTTTGTTCCAGTAAAGAACAGTACCTGCCGTTGACGGTTCGTACTCACTGGATAATTTTATTGCAGGAAATCCGATACATAATGCGCTGTCTTTCCAACATATCATAAATAATACGCGATGCTTTGCTAAATAAAAATTTTATACTGCTGGCTACAACTAATTTTTACTTTGGGATGGTAGAGTACATATATTTTAATTTATAAAGACAAATTGCGAGAGCCCACCCATCCGCAGCAGAAGAGTTCTAAAGGTCCAGGAGCCACATAACGCACAGTGCGAGGTTTTAGAAGCATACCTGTCTATAAGAATATAGAATAGCAAAGTAGTTGGATAAACATATTTATAGCTCTAGTCGTTGCACTGTAGTGTTGCATTTACCATGCAGGTACATAACTGGCAGCCTCACCTACCTTGTGCTCATCAACACCAACGAAGAACCGATAACCGCCAACCTCCACACCGATGCCAACTTCCCCTTGGAGGACACGGCCATGGTCATCATCAGGTCCAGCACGGACACGCGCAACATCACTGAGCCTGGGTGAGATCCACGAGGGCAAGAATGATTTCTCGAAACATACGTGACATCATCTTTGAGATGAGAATATCTATAGGAAATAGAGAATAATTGACTTTCACTGCAAGAGAACAAAGCTACGCGTGACGCCATAGCCGTCACCATCTGTTGAGCGCTGCAGCAGGTTCCCCCAAGAACGAGAACAACGCCTCTTCTAATTGGTTATGACGTCACACACTGGCTTTCTTTGATCACGTGCGAGTGCATTGTTCTCTCTATTCATTATCAGGGTAGTCTCTGCACTATTCTAATTGGAAAAACTATCATTTTAGGATATCAGTGTAGGTAAATAATATTACCAATTTATAATCTCAGCATTGGAGAAGCATCAACTACAATGTACTGTAGCTACTCACCGAAGGAACTGCGGGTAGAATTATTGTTGTTGCATTCCGTACAGGGCTGAACTAAGATTAGGTTCTTTAATACAACACACATCAAGTGACTCTCTTATCATGTAACCAGCACCGCAAGCTGACGTCACGGGCTCTCAGCCAGTTAGCGGTTGCAACTTGCTCCCCACTGCTCTCTACACGGAGAAGGTCGTACCTCGCAAGTGCTGATTGACTGAGAGCCCGTGACTTCGGCTTGCGGTGCTTGCCACGTGATAAGAGAGTCACGTGACTTTTGCTGTGTTAAGCAACCGGATCTTAGTTACGCTATGTATAATGTTTACGCTGTGCCATAATGACTACCACAGATAGTATGGTTAAGTCACCTAGCAGGACTGTTCTATAGTTATGAGTAAGTTAAAAGTAATGTGGTGCCGTGATATGTACCACGGCATATGCACAGTATTTGGAATGAGTCACAGCCAATATGCTTGGCTCATTGACCACAGCCATCCATACATAGGCACCCGAACTAGAGAAGCACTCAGAGAGCGCATACCGCTGCCAAACAACACAAGTTAACGAAAATTTAAATTAGTCCTAAATACAGGATTTCTTTTATCATCATCAATATTCGATTACCTATCTGTTTCTCGTAACATTCCTAGCAGTTCCTGTAAATTTCTTAAAAATCCGTCCATAACTTTTTGAATTATATTCTGACATACAAAAACAAAGATATAGACCAAACAAACAGACCCACAGATCAGCACAAAAACTTGGGAATTTAGATTAGATTAGGTTAGATAGGCGGCAGAAGACGAACCAACAGGCCCATTCTCAAAGAGACACCGAAACTTGCGCCCCGGCTTTCTATGAGCTATTGCCATTCAGTGAGTAGGATATAAACGAATCGGGAAAGAGAAGAAGAGAAAAAAAAGAGGAGGGAGAAGAGTCTCAGCAAAAGAGACGATCACAAATACATGAAATTGTGATCAATAGCCGCTGATATGCGGAGTTAAAGATGCCAGACAGTGTAGTCGGAGCGGAAGAGAGAAGAAAACGGATTTAGGAAGCCCCTGGGGCTTTAGCCGTTAAGAGTGTGCGACTCCTGAAGGAGGAATCCCTAGCTGTAGGGGATTTTGTGCCCAGTCCTGTAAATTTCACTAAGTTCTGTTCATAACTTTTCGGGTTACGTTTCTTAAAAAATCATAAAAACAAATATAGAAAGAAACAGACCAACAAACACACCAACAGATCACAACAAAACTTCACCGGTAGCTGTTACTAAAATTTTCAACATTTCCTATAAATTTCGTAAAGATCCGTTCATAACTTCTTGAGCTATGCTGTCAAGAAAAACAGGACGACAAGCAAACAACGGATGACCGGATCTTCACCAAAACTTGATCATCTTTTCCTGCTAACATGCCTAACAATCCCTGTAAATTTTATGAAGATTCAAGACAAATAATCAAACATACAAACCCCGATATAAACATACGCTCCTTGACGGATATAATTAGACGAAATAGAATATCGCCAAGCAACAAAAACAAATCACAGAACATCTATGAATATTAGCTATTTATATTACACCTATGAACTGTGGTCTTAATTATATTGTAAATCATAACCGTCGCGCTTCATTTTCGCCGACAGTAATCGCATAAAAAGTTTCCTGTTGCAGAACCATCTTGGACTTGAGTGAGGTGCCGCTGGTGGGCGGAGAAGGACTGGTGCTGCAGGTGTTGCACGAATGAGCTGAAGTTTCCCTCATAATTTCCCAACTTTTTTTCCAACGGTAGAGACTATTCTTTCTAAAATTGTATTAATTGTATTACTTTCACCCGAATATAACTGATCGGCGAATCAGTTTTGAGTAATATTGCTATGTGTTGAAGTAAACTTCCACAGTGAAGCGAAAATTGCTGTTTACAAGAGTTACCTATTTGAATCTTTGCCTAAAATTATCTCGCACATCGCGACATGCAGTAAATATGGTATCTGTTTATTTTGCAAAACAAGCCACGTCGGTAAAGTAATTTACTACTGTGCATGTCTACAAACTTCATTCAGCCCTTAAGTTCCCTAAAATTTTTGGGTGCTTTTATTTAAATACATATTCATGTATACTGGAGGTAGTGCAGTCTTTTACGCACACACTTAAAATTACAACCCCAATCGCTCATACATTGTGATTGCGCCAATCTATCAAAACTAACACTCACTCGCTTTTTCATCTATCAAGGCTGCTTCTTCAATGCAAGCAGAGTAAACTATGCCGTTAAACTGTCCGTTAAGCGATTGTCAGTCATAAGCTGCATGACGGGTTATGTTGAATACATTGTGTTCTACTTGGAGTTTCCACTTTGACCTATATTTCTCTGTTCTGCTGACCGCCCAAGCGTGATGAATCCTTCCCTTTCGAAATCCGTCTAACTTCGCTTTTAGGCCAGCTAATTCATACCAATGTGAAGAGTAATTTTCCCTGTGACGCAATCTTTTTGGAATTCGAGCACAAGCCGACTGTAACAGCAGCAATAATAACACCTAAAGGTAAAGTTAACTTGACCGCGCCCTCAACATTGAAACCTGTATGCACTGGTTCGTGCTGCAGATAAAGGTTAACTTGTACCAGAGGAGTAAGTACGGCTGCAGTCGAACACAGGTCGCTGAGAACAATGGCATTAATCGCAGAAAATTCAACGACCCGCGCCTCCCTGCCCTCCCCATCACTGAGTAAGGTATAGGCTAAGTGCCCCACGGCAGCTGTGCATATCCATGTTTTTTTTTTTTTTTTGCTGAGTCAATGTTCCCACCGTCGTATAAAGAGCTCACGTGTACGGTTTGGCATCAAACCTAGTTCCACTGGAGCGTGACACCTGCACGTAAGTCTGCTGCTACCGTGGGTATAGCAACGAAGTGACGGTGCCCAAATTACAAAGATATATGAATCTAAAGGCCTGTCTAAGCTTTAATCTTTTGAACCTGTTCACCTATCCAATCGTATGAATGTTTTGTAGTATCGTTGCGAACACAACTGTGTGTACGCCACAAGAAGTTATTGAAGTGCTGGGCGTCCAATCAGCTGCCCCGACAAGCGTCGCCAGACATATTACGGCTACATCTTTAAGTTTAAAGTGAAAGATAACTCCGATAACAGAGCCATTTTCTGCGGTTTCTACGGCACAGAGACACATTCGGCCTATTGACTGAACGAACACGTTTAAAAATTTACATGTAGACCGGCCCTTATTTAACAGTGACTCGGGCCATCAAAGAGTTTTCTGTTACAGACAGTTATTGCAAAGTTTGATAGTTCAGTTCAGGAAGCAAAGAGCGTAACAGGAAGAAAAGTTACCTTCGAAAAGTGACGTCATCAATGACGCAAACATCGAAGAACATTACGACTGAAAAGGCTATGAATATTTTAATTATTTTCGTCAAAAAATCGTCAGCAATTGCAAATTTCTTCCCTTAAGCGCTTAACTAAACCAGAGCACTCTGAGAGCGCATACCTCTGCCAAGCAAGGCTACGGTTACGAAAAATTAAAATTGGTTCTGAAACTATAACAAGCATTATGACAAACATGAATGAAACATACAAACGAACAAACCGATCTCCACCAAAATTTGATCATCTAGCTATGCCTTTTAACATTACTAGCAACTTCTATAAAGTTCATAAAGATCCATTCACTATTTTTTTATTTATTGTGCTAACAAGCATAAAATTAAAAACAGTGACAAACGAACGGATCATTATTAAAATTTAGTCATTTACTCTTTACAATATACTTAACAACTCATGTAAATTTCGTAAAAATCCGTCCATAACGTTTTGAGTTTCAGCAATGAGAAAAATAAATCAAACAAACAAATGCTCGAATCTTCACCAAAAAAATAATAATCTGTTCCTCTTAACATACCCAACAATCCCTGTAAATTTCGTTAAAATCGGTTCATAACTTTTTGAGTTATCTTGATGACAGACCGATAGAAAAAAGACAGACGAACAAAGAAACCCGACGAAAATATAACCTTCTTGGCGGAGGTAATGACTGCTGTTTGCACCAGCCTTTGACTGCACAATATCACAAGACTGTTAGTTTAAATTTTTTCTCAATGTGAAGAAATGTCCCAATATTTGTCGGTAGCAATTGCTGAGCACTTGTTTTTGTAGCCACAAAATTTCTATTGAGAGTTTAAAAAAACGGAAAATAATTAATTAATTAATTTGTCCACTTTGCTTTCGTCTAAACCCGGCTATATAACCGTAGAATAATGGTAAAGTTGTTCAGTTATCATTTTTGTTAAGATATGTTTGCCTTACAACTACTGTATATTCATTACCATTCGCCATACAACTATATATACCATCGTTCATCAGCAATTGAGTATGTGGTAAACGGTACTCCAGAGGTGGGTAGATACGGTTATTGTACCTCTTATGTGCCAAGTAGCGAGCTTAGTGCCAAGCTTAAACAAGAATATTGGTTAATATTCAATCATCTCATACCCTTTGAGTGGAGTTTTTCATTATTATTTCCATAGTTTTCAACCTATTTTAATAGCAATATGTAACAAATAGAAATCTGGTACTTTTTCGTCAAAATCTGGTACTTTTGTATTGCCAAATGTGGTACTTTCATCAATATACGTTCGGCAAGCCTGGATGTGACACTGTAAAACACACACATTCAGAGAAGTCCGCGGCCCGACAGCACTAGTCTGAACCCTGGACATTCTCGGTGATGGTAAGTGATGGTGACGTGTACGCGCGGTGCGTGTGCGTGCGTGTGTGGCCCCACAAGTGCCGTGCAGTTTATACGTTGCGCAACAGAGGCT
>LQNS02278170.1:2121112-2138927 GCA_001587735.2 Parhyale hawaiensis | reverse complement strand
AGGCTACTTCCCTGTGAATGTTACGCTCATACTTTATGACGTAATTTGGCTTACGACCATAACGACGGCGCAGAAGCAAGCCGCGGCCTTGGACATGACGGAAATTAGAAGCAATATTTTCATCAGCAAGCACTTTTGGCACAGCTTACATACAGTATGTTAAGAGCAAGAGGACGGTTCGAAGTGGTGTAAATTTTAGTCAATGTACCAGTATAAGGTATCGTCAAAACGTATAGATTAGTTGATATATTGCATACCTACAATGCGAAATGGTCGAGATATCTGTATGTGTATAATTGAGTAAAATGTAAAGCATTTGCACGAGACGTAGATCAATGTATTCCAGCACAAAACTGCAAAACATGCATACATATTTCAGATATATGCAGTAAATCAGTTTGCAGTTATCTTGTCGCATCTGTTAATGAGACAGCAAAATCCGGGTGCAAAGATTTTTTTAATTATCTTTTTCGAAGTACAACCTTACAACTATCAATTTTGCTCGACCTACATACTTCCTAATAGCTTCCTGAGCGTTGTTCTAAGCTTTTTTTTAATCTCTGTTAAAGCCAAATAATACAACGGTAAATACTTTGTGACAGCATTTTTTCAAACATTTTCTCAGATATTTTCTTTTCTCAACAAACCAATGAGGCAACCAACCGTATTGAAACATCCCTTTCATAGCGTTATTTTCTAAACGTGTTTCTAGACACCAAATGCGACAGCCATAAATTTTCAAGCAGCTTATGCAGAATTTTTCCGTCCTCTCTCTACGCACTAAATGAGGCAACCACTAATACGAAGTAACACATTTTCGACGCAGTTAGCTCAAAGGTCACTCCACAGTTGTTGTTGTTGTTGTTGTACGTGTCTTCCATTACCCCCGAAGGTAACTGTCTGTTTTGCTTTCATTTTCTCTGCAGGTGAGGCTGATGTATTTGCTTTCTCAGTAGGAGCCAAGGTCGCCGATAATTGCTGCTGGACAAGAGATGTTTTCCAGGTAAGGCGAAGTGCACCTCCGAGCTCGACAGCTATTCTCTTACGCCCTGGTTGAGGTCCTTCCTACTATAAGAAAATACATCTATATGGTGCTACTAGTTTGAAAAAAGCTAGAAGTGTAGATTCTTCTTAGCTCCGTAAAGAGCGTAAACTTTCTTAACAGAAATGTTTCAGCTGTAGCAGCTTCAAACTTCATCATTATATGCTGAGTTTTCTACGTAAAATGCAATGCCAACGAACCCGACAATTCTGCATTTCCGATAACTTTTGTACCGCTTGCATGGTAATATTATGAGGGCATTGCTGGCAGGAGACCTCGAAGGTGGTTAGAAATGATTTACTTTATTAGCTAAATGGCTGGTAAATTCTAGTAATAAAACTCTCCCAGCTGCAATTAGAATTAAGCAGCATCGTTTATATGTATATTTTTTAGAAATGCTGTTTCTAATTGAAGTGCATTCCGGCGTCACGATTCTTCTTTTTAACCCGCAGCACAAACCAGTGCATGTGGGTTTCCCAGGTGAGGGTGTGGTCTAAGTTGACTTTACCTTTACTGAGATTCTCCGTGCTTTAGAAAATATCCTGAACCTGCCATTAACAGCAAAGTAGCTAAAATGAACGTTCTATCTTAGCTGTATAACCAGTAAAATGCTAAGTTACAGATAGGGTTGAAACTGTAACAGGGTTGAGCTGCTGCACTAGATATTTTACATCACATTCTACGAAGGCTCTACTTTTAGATAAGATGCAGTGCCGACGACATCGATAAGTCCATTTTTGGGTAGAAGCTGAGCTGCTCCACTCCATCTGGAAATATCCCGAGAACGTCCCTGGCATGACTGTAACCAGAATATTCGTCTTGTCCTCATGTTCATCAACCTTCAAAAAGCGATAATGTTCCAGTTGTAACCAAGTTAAGCTGCTCCATTAGGCACCTTATTTTTTACGGCTGCTTCTGTGACGGTGTTTGATATGTTGTACAGGGCAGAGTTCCTTCACTAATTGTTCTAATTGTTACTCATTTAAGTGTTTAGATAAGAAAGTTATGAACCACTTTTGTTATTATAACAACGTCATTGCCAGATGCTAAGGAAAACCTCTGACTCTTTAATATTTAATTATATTTTTTATATGAAACCTCCTATTCCTGACTTCTTCAATCACTTTCAGTCTCTCCTTGCATTTGAAAGCCCCATTAGTCTTTACATAATGTATACGTTTCAAAGGTATTGTAAATAGTTCTTATGGATTCATTATGTCTGAAAGTGATTAAATCATTCTTATAGATCCCTTATGTTCAAAAGGAAGTACACAGTCCACATAGAGCCTTCTATCAAAAAGCCTTTACTCATTATGTTGATCGAGCCCTTTTATCCCAAAGAAACTGTACAAATTCTGTATATCATTAATATGCCAAACTCAGAACAAGCATCTCTATCTAAGCTGGCGAACCCAACGCTCAAGATTAAATTTCCAGCTCAGTCAAATTTATTCAGCTTAAATTATCTTAATAGAAGTTGGCGGATGAAAATGCCCTCGGACATCCAGGGTCTAGAAAGCTGCAAAATTATAAATCTATATGCCAACTGATAATTTTCTCCGCACGTTAGTATTAACGCAGTTAATGCGCACAGCATCCATATAATATCTATTGCACGACTTTACTTTGTTCTTTCTTTTGAGCGAGGAGATCACCCTAATTAACTATTCCTTTAGAATTGCACACACAAATTGCACTATAAAGAACTTGTCTGAAAACAAAAATACAAAGGAAATTATCCTTGAATAGCACTGCTGTTGTATTGGTGCAGCACGGACGCTGCAGATGGCTTTCCCCTACACCGCTGTGTCACGGCCAGACCTGGGAACCTCTACTTCCGGTAGGCATGTGTGTTTCCGGAGTGCTCAGAGCATCTAGGTACGTGCAACGACTAGGTCTAATGGTAAAGTTGCTTCTTAACTGAAAGTTGCTCTCTACACACCTGACTTGAGACTTGCCCAGTAAAATTTCAGGCAATCAGTCGATGTTACCCGAAAGTGTCTGCTGCATATGCATAAACTATTTTGAATAAGTATTCTTTGTTTTGTCCGCAATCTTCAAATATGGCACAAAAAACACGAGTCTCCGAAAGCCAAGTAAGACTCAGTTTAGGAGCAGACAGCAGTTCGCACGTCGTTGAACTCAAGTACGTTCCAAGAGTAGCTTAGCTACCGACTTTCATTGTATCATTGTAAATCGGAACGACGTGTTAGAAGAACGTCGGCTCATAAGCTGAGCATGCGATTACATAATATCGCTCCGGCATAAACAAACCTTAGGTAAATGTAAAGTCCAAGTGAGCTTGACCGTACGCCCCCCGTGGGAAATTCACACGCACTAGTTCGAGCTGCCGCTTATATGTCCGTTGATCCTGGCTTGCAGTTGATCACAGATTGTCAGAGCTATGGCGTCAGAGACGGAAGGGTCATGAAACTGCTGTGACCCCCCCCCCCCCTCATTGCAGGTGATGGTTAGTGCCCCCACAATAGCTTCTGAATGCTGGAAAATGTGAATAAGCAAGCCAGGCACCACAAGAATCCACCTGCCTGGCAAAGAGGGTTGATCCTCGAAGCTCTAAAATTCTGCCACTACAACGTAACTAGCGGAGGACCGGAGGGCGCTAAATTGTTTAATGGCGGACGTACGTGACTGTACGTGAGGCAAGGCACAGTTATCATGGCCGCCTGCTCCTCCTTGTTGTTCCATTGTTCGCGGTAGTAATAAGCTGAGAAAATATTTTTTTTTCCTGCACGGCGACCTTCCAGCTGCTGAGGACACACAGAGGTGATTTGCTCGCCGGAGCTTACGTGCTCAGAGTTCGGCAATGCTTCACTGAAGTTGATTTATTCTAAATTGTCGACGTTATAGCTTATGAAGCCATTAGGTCATAAGTTAATTATTCCTGAAAAACCCTTAGCTGTCATTGAGATTACACGTATAGAACCCTTATGCCTAGAGAGGTTATTCTTGTAGAGCTCTTATTTCTGAATGATATCAATTTTCCTTATATCACTTTTATGTAACAAGAATTGTTATTTTTACCGATCTCTTATTTTCCAGAGAGATTATTTTTCTGGATTATTCTTATGAATAAAGTCCTTATAGCCCAGACAAGTTTTCCTTTGAAGGCCTTAAACCTAATTAAAATCATTCTTTTAGAACCCTCATACCTTCCGGGGCATTCGCATATAGAGTCCCCGTGCCCCAAAAGAATAATTTTTTTGAACACTCATTTAAGTCTATTATATCGAACCTTCTATTAGTGTATTAGTGATGGTACTTGATTATCACTATTGGTTTCTAAATGATAAAAGTTGAGCAATGTCTCTTGTTCTGAAACACTTGTGATTTCTTCATTATAAAGTCCAACAATAATTTTTAAGGGGAGTTATCATAACAAAATAAAATCATTTCGATTAAAGAATAAAAGGAACTTGTGAAAGAACTGGGATAGTGAGTGCAAGGACAAAAGATTATGCAGCCATGCTCATTTGCTTAATAAATGGAAGATTAGTTCTCTGCATTTCGCGGTCTACCACTCAGAGGCACACACTGTAAACAGCTTGAAAATTAAAATAACATAAGAGTCTCTGTGCCTGCCCGTACAAAGGGAAGGTTGCGTAATGAGTATCTCATTTCGCCATTTTCGGGGGATACATGCACCTTAATGATTCTGAATAATCTCTGAGAATATCTATATACATATAAGATTATGATAATCTTGTTTATTCGATTGTTTACTCGCATGTCACCGTGCACACAATCATCGCTCCAACACATTGGAAATAAACTGAGAGGAGCTCGGAGACTTCAGGATAATAATGTTTCAATGTCCAGTTTCAATTCATCATTATTATAGCTCTGTGACCACTGCATCGTAGATACGGTTCGGCTGTACTTTTATTTCAGGAAAATATTCCTCTTTCTGTATTTTGGTACTCGAAAAATCTGGCATAACCTACACCTAGTACATGAATCGAACAGACGAGAATGGAATACTTAAAATAGGTTTTTAGCGAACAACGAATCACATGCAGTCTAGCATTAGATAAAATCACTAGTCATTCAAGGATCATTCACACTAAATATAAAAGCTCGTACGGAAATAAGTTTCCGGGGTGGTCTCACTTTCTTATTTTCAAGAAATAAGCTCACCTTAATTAATACCTCCGAAATTCCTATCAGTCTATACAGGATAATATGAACAGTCATCCAGAGATAATTCAAAATCTCTATAAAAACGCACCCGAAAACGTGTATTCTTGAAACTCAAGGTCGGCAGGCTGGAGGTGTCCCTCATATTGGGCGGCGCCCTTCGTAAAAACGCCTGAACCGCGCGGACTACGTGAGCCTAGCGACATCCTCAGGCACGGAGCGTGTGCATGATACCGGCGCATGGTAGACAGTAAAATTCTGTCTCTAAAACAATGGCACATGCAAATTCTTATTCCAAAAGCATATTCACGGTATTTCAGGAGCATCGGCATTTTTAGCTTGTTCGATTCGCCATCTGTAAATTGTGATATAATCGTATTCTGGATTTGATTGCCATTCAAGTGTACTAGACTGGCTTTCCTTCCGATGTTTCGAATTTTAATCTCAAACTGGATTTAGTTTAGCAAAGCTTGGGCATTGCGGCTGCGCAAGAAAATTATTCTTTTCATACCAACTTCTTGGATCACGGAATCCTAAAACTAAATGTAAGAAAATCCATGACTGCGATCGCATGCTAGAAATTACTTCGAAGTTAATAAACATTCAGCGATCGACTTTTGGTAGTCCGCGATCGCGGAATCGCTTAGCAACCAGCGGTGGATATTGTAAACTGAAAACGCATTTCAATATAACGTAGTCAAAAATTGCTCTACTCCTTCAATAAGTGAAATAGTTCCCTGAAAGTAAACCTGAGTTCAAGCATTAATTTCAAATATTCCTACGATTTACCACATCGTGCACATGGTAGAAATACATAAGATTATTTCGATTAATTCATCACCTGATAACAGTGGCGGCCTCAAGGGGAGCATGGAGGAAGGCGCGCCCCAGTGATGAGCGAAGCCTCCATAAGCCCCAATATTATTACCATTTAACCGTCGTACATTTTTGTATATACTGTGAAACCCTCCACAAATTACTCCAAGCCTCTTTCAGCCCCAATGCAAGCCGTCACTGCGTGGCAATAACCAATAGAAAGGTGACGTCACAGGCAATCAGCGCAGTCAAATTTCGTCGGGTGAGGAACGTACAGACACCTGATCGGCTATGATGTCACCCAACTTTAATTATCATGAGATAGCCCATTTTAGTTCAGCCATATACCGCACAAGTTGGGATTGCGATTCTAGAGCAGTATATAGTGTAGGAAAGGGGTGCTTGGCTTTGTTTACTTAAGCCAAATGGCCTTTGTTCCATTTTTTTAAAAAATCGATTGCCCTCACAAACGTTCATTAACATTAATTTATAAATATTACTTTTATTAAAGTGCTTCTTAAAGGATAACTTCATGTATACACTGACTTGAAACAAATAACTAATCTTCTGTTGGACATGATATTGGGATTGTTGTTATAGTTTTCAAAGAAAATAACAGCACTCAGCTCTTGATAATTATAAGCCGATAATGGTTGATTAAACTGGCGCCAGCAGCGATAGGGCTGAGTCAGGAGTTACAAATTCAACGCCGGCGTTTTTTATGCCCCCTCACTCAAGAATTTTGGCATTTTTCACATCTAGGTCAACCCTCCTGACTGCTTCGAAAAGAATGTAATAACGGTTCAACTCCTTCTGCCTCTTTTTGAGTGGCCAGACAAACAAACAGACATACAACCGTAAACGGAAACAGCATCACCCCTCTCTCTTCGCGTGCGAGAGATAAAAAGAAAGATAGAAGAGAGCAGGAGCGAGAACGAGCGACCAAGCGCAGTTTGGTCTGTGCCATTAAGGGGACCGTGCAACTGAAAATGTAGATTTCTCTCACTATTTCCTTATTCTCCACTACACACATCGGACAAATACGTAGGTAAAGTTTTAGGTAGCCAGTGCAACCCTAAGGCGGTAAAACAAGGGGCGGGGGAAGTACGCCTTGTTTCAAAAGTTCTTTTTATTTACTTCCTGAAGCATTTTATTATTGAGCTGATCTGCATGAAACTTGGTAGAGATATGTAAAATCAGAAAAAAGATGGGTTAGACTAGTGTACTTTTTCTCATTTTCTGTGCAGAAATAGGGAAAGTTCACGAGTCTAACCCACATTCTTTTTTGATTTTACAATTATTATTATTATTGAACATTTATTTCTCCACAAACCTGTATCAAGTTTCATCCAAATCGGAACAAAAATAAAAAATTTATTTATTCATTGTTTTCCTCCAAAGGGTTATAAAGAGTTTTTTATTTTTGCCAGATTTGAATAAAACTTTGTGCAGATATGTATAAAATCGAAAAAAGTGTGGGTTAGGCTCCTGTACTTTTTAAATTTTCGGCATTGAAAACGAGTAATTCAAAAAGAGCGGAAATATCGTTTTCCGCTGTTTTTTCTCATATTTCTATTTTCGCTAAAATGTACACATCCAAATTTCTATTTCTTCCGAAGTTGTTACCGGATTTTCACCATTCAAGTGTCAGAACAAAAAGGAATGTATCAGCTAACTCGTAACGTATCCAGAATTCAACTCTGTTCTCAAAAATTTTGTACATGATTTTTTTAATATCACGAAAAAACAAAGACAAATGAAAATTCACATATATTTTCAATATTAGATAGAAATAAAGACAGGAACAAAATAGTCTTAGAAGAACGTTTTACGTACAGTAACAAGGTTTCCTACAAATAGAACCGTAAATAAAAAAGATGGCCCAAAACTTGCACGGTCCTCTTAATAACTACAGTTTATTGCTGCAGTTTATTCACCCGAGGGGCCCAGCCACCAGAAGATGACCCGAGCGGAATGCGTAGGTCAAAAGTTTCCGTGTTGCTGCCGAGCTTCCATAGACTCATACAAGACGCCTATAATTAGCAAGTGATGCGGCAAGGGGGAGTTCTGGGGTCGCGCTCGAAAGCCAAGATTGAGAGCCAATTCCTCGGCTCTTACTCTCAGCATTGCTGCACTTATCTTGATTTTGATGCAATTGACCTCCTCAGCAGCGTTATAAAGAGTTCATGCTTCAGTATCAGGGGATTTTTCCAAACCAACATTTTCAATCTCACGATATGAAATTAAAGACAAAATATTTCCGAGATTGCCTTCACGAAGGCAGAAATATTCAAATTCAAGAAAAATTCGACAATCGAAACTCAAACCGTATTGGTCGCACTTCTGAGGTGCGCATTCCGATCAAAACTGTTGGTGATGCGATAGCCACAAAGTATTCTAATAGTTTCGTCGTCCGAGTGGCGAGAGTATTCAACAAAATGCCTCGTCACATTCAAAATGTCAGAGACTGCGAAATTTAAACACTTACTGGACGCATGCTTACTGAAAGTGCCAGATAAACCTGCTGTAAGCGGCTACGTGAACTGTGAGGATAACTCGCTGTTAGTCACCCCGCTGGTCACGGACTGCAGCATCACCTCTGCACAAGATGGGCGGCGTGTGTAACGTCGGTCGCCTGGACCTTGTCCGAAGTATCATCAAAGGTATCAAAGGTAAGGTATCGTGGGATGGTATTCCCTGATCGCAGGACCGCATAACGTCAGCACTGCTTCTCATCCCTGTCCCTAATTACACGTCTCTTTAAAGAACATAGCGATTAAAAAAGATATATATTACTTTATAGTGGGAGCTTATGTAAATATGTACACGCAGCATGCTCGTTGGTGAGCTTCAGAGGTTGTATTTTATGTATTTCATGCCTACTACTGAGAGTGTGTTGCAAATATTTAGAAACATTGTTGTATGAAGCGGAAGCGGTGCTGGCTAGGTAAAAGTGTTGTCTGTGTTCAGACACCGGCCTCCAAAATATAGATTAGATAGCTGGCCGTAGACAGACCAACAGGCCCATTCGCAGAGTACAGCCGGGACACACGCTGCAACCCTCTATGAGCTACTGCCATTGCGTCAGTATCATGTAGACATACGCCTGTTTGGGAGCCATATGGGGGTATAGGAAAAAACCCCGGGAGAAAAAAGAGCCCCGCCTATATTATCTAATGTATGTTTAGTGTATTTATTAACACTATTTAATTATTTTGAAGTAAGTTACATTAAAGTGAATAAAATTAAGTCGTACTAAGATTACCTAGCCTAAATTAACTTAGCCTAACCTTACCTAGCCAAACCAAACCCAGCCAATCCTCACCTATTCTAGATTATTTTCATCGAACCTAACCGAGCCAAGCCTAATGGAATAACACCTAAGCAAACCCTACCTATTCTGACCTAACCTTTCCTAACTTACTCCAACCTAATTTATTCAAACCTTGCTTTATCTAACCTCACCTAACTTAGGCCGAGTTCATACGTCATTCATATCAATTCATATCGACCGTGAAGATTGAACGCGTTCACTCATCCATTCGTCCGAAGGTTTTGTAGCGTCTTCTACAGCACAACTTTGTGTACGCCACAAAAGTTACTAAAATATTAGCCATCAAGTCAACTTTATCTGCACGCGTCAATAGGCCAGTTACGGATGTCTCTTCAAATTTAGAGTGACGTAAATTTCAGAAAACGGTGCACTTTTCTGCTACTTCTACCGGGCACAGTTACACATATGCGGACAAGTAGATGAGCGAACGCGTTGCTATGAATGACGTGTGAACGCGCCCAAAGTAACTGCACAATATAGAACGCAACTAAAATGCTTTATTTCTTCCTATGAGGAGCGTTGTGTAAAATTAATGTATGAATACAACATAAAAAGTTACTTGTGATTGCATGAATACTGAGAACCGGTAGATAAAAATGATGAACGCATTTGAAACTTTGTATGAAATTGCTTAAAATACAGCTAAAACATCTCTCCGAAAATATTATTGTATATCAGTGTGATCGCTGAATTCATGTGTCTAGGTAACAGTTTAAATATTCTCAAGGTTATTGCTGATTCATCAGCGCTATAAGTGATCTTCTGATTTACAATCCAACGTACCTACATGTCTGAGTTGTAGATATACTTTGCGGTTCCGTTTTTTTTAAAATCTATTGTTGACCTGCAGCCTTAATTAGCTAAAAAGAAAAATGAATAAAAACTCCAGGATATGCTCCATATAAATAATTAACAGCACAAGCATAATTTTCTTTTTTGAGGGGGAGGACAAGTGTTTACTGGAAGGACTTTACGACCCAGTTGTTGATCGTTTGAGCGATGTTTAGCTCTGGCGCCGGATTGCACTATCGTCGTTCGTGAGGATTTTGCGTTCAAGAAAGCTTTCTTGCGCTCGTCACCCTAAAGATAAACACTACCTAGCCTAACCTAGCCAGACTTCCTTACCTAACCTAACCCAACCTAACACAACGTAATCTAACCTAACCTAACTTAATCTGCAATGCAGGGAGCAGCGCAGCAAACGAACTTGAACGCCGCCGGCACCGCCGCACGCATGCGATTCATGTACACAAAGACGCGCACAAATCGCCGCGAACGACGAGAGTGCCGCCGGATTGCATCCCGCAATCTAAGGACCTCTGGTTCACACGTCCCTCAACGCAACGTGTTAAGTCAAACTGATGGAGGCGGTGGGTTAATTTATGGAAGCAGCAGCAGCAAATGCGGGAGACGGAAGATGAAGCACGTCCGATTTTTCAACGACCCGCGTCATTCAGGTTCATACCAAAATCGTTAATTACTCAATTTATCCTCTATAGCGTTTTCAAATCATGAACAAGTCGAAAATAATGTTTTTTATCGTCATTTTAGCCATCAGAATCACTGTATTTCCGTTCAACACAAGAAAACTTGTTGAGCTGAAAATATTGTACTATGAACACAGACGTCAAGGAACCCCAGATGATCGTTCTCCGTTGATTTCCCTTTTATCGGTTTAGCAGGCCATAAATATTCTAGAAATAGGCTGTTCCTCTCAAAATTAGCCTATAAGATTATCAGATATGACATTACTTCTTTGTGAAGAAACGAGATCATGAACCCGGAGCGTCATTTATTTGAATGAAAGTCGGTTCGACGTGTAGGACAGCAAAAGTTGACTCACGGCTCGTGTTCGTTTTCGGGACCCAACGCGTTACGTTGAGGGTCGTGTTTAATAATAATAAATTAGACCACTCTGAGAGCGCATACCTCCTCTAAGCAAGGCAGCGGTTACGAAAAATTAACATTGTTTCTGAGACTATTATTTTCTTTTGCATCAACACCAAAATCAAATAATTTGTGCCCTTCAATAGTGTTAACAGCTTCAGTAATTTTTTTTTTTTAATATCTGTTCATAGCTTTTGCGAGTTATATTGCTAACAAGCATTATGACAAACATGAATCAAACATACAAAGGAACAAACAAATTTGCATCAAAATTTGATCATTTATGCCCCTTATATTGCTAACAACTCCTATAAATTTCACAAAGATACATTCATTGTTTTTTGAGTTATTGTGCTAACGAGCATAAAATTAAAAAAAAACTGTGACAAAACGAACAAAGAAACGAACGGATCGCTACAAAAATTTGGTCATTTATTCTTCATAATATACCTAACTACTCATGTAAATTTCATAAAAATCCATCCATAATTTTAGAGTTATAGCATTGAGAAAAATGAGACAGACAAACAAACCAAACGAAAACATAATCTCCTTGGTGCAGGTAATAATATGACTGCATTAGTAGCTCCAGGTTTTAGTAGAAGAGTCAAGTGGCTGTTACTTGAAGGGCCACGGCCTCCCACAATACATTCCATCTAATGACCTACGCCTAGAATTATGTGAGCGCTCACAGTTCACAGCTTTAATAGTACAGTACCATGAATTAGTATGCGATATCGCCTTTGCAGAAAAGGAAACGAAAGTAGCAGCTGCTCAAGAGGAAACAGCCTAATAGATTACATAACAGTATTCCATAACTATGTAAATATGATGAATATTTATCAATTTATGGTTTACACAAATTGCCCATTTTAATGGGACAACGCCAAGAAAATGTAAATAACTTTTTATCAAATGAAGGCCTGCCGGTTTTCTGTATGCACCCATGGTAGAAAACGACACAAAAAAAAACATGGGAGCCAGTTATTCGCCACCTTCATTTTTGCCAGTCTTATAATTCACCACTTCCTGCAATTTCGCGAAGCTGTTTTCTGTACCTGCAAATTTACGGTCGATTACTGCCGTGTTCACCCGTATTTTTCAAAGCACGCGGTTAGATTATCAGCTAAAAGACAACATTTCAGGTACCCTTGAAAATAACTCGCGATGGATCAATGTGGTCGGACATTTATTGGTAGTCCACGATATATTCTCCCATGTTTTATGCAGTTCTATTATCTGCGTTTAATTTTTTTTTTTTACTTTTCACATAATCGATGTATGCACCTTTTATTCAAGAGAAGAACGCCAAGTACTTGGAATTCAAATTTTGAACATCTGTAATAAAACTGCTTAAAGAAAACGAGTGGGGGGATAGAATATCGAGCCTTACTTGTATTTACGAAAGAAGTCGGATAATTAATTTGATTCTGACACGTAAATTAGACAAATTCCTACTACTGGTTAGTAGTATGGAGTTGGCTTTGCTACTATTGGAAAGACATCAGAACGTGCTCGTGTTCCTATGCTCAAAGCAGCGCCAGGTCAATGGAAAATGTTATATTTCGCATATGCAGATTTTTGTATGTAATAAACAGCACTTTTTTTTAATTCAAGAAGAAAAGCTCACACACAGCGTTCATATTCTAAAACACATAAAAAGCATACGAAAAAGTTCCAGGTTTCTTAAAAAATAACGATACTTCACAATATTATTGATCTCCCAAAGGCATGTACCACTCACACTTGTCTGTCTGCCAAATAAAATCATCACTATCCAAGTATCCAGCAGCTCCAACTCACCAACAACAGCAGCAGCAGCAGCACTCCGCTCACTATCTTCACTATCCCTCCGCCTCTACTCAAAGCAACAGTAACACTCCTCACTATCCAGCCGCAACTCGTCTATGGCTATTGGCCGCAGCCGAGTACCTGCAGATTGAGGCCCAGCGATCCACCACTCCGACCGGTTCCTACATGTTTTTGTGCTCCTACTTTACTCGCTTACAGAACTGCATTTATTCTAAAATAGTAAGCGGGTTCTAACAACACTACAGCAAAGCAGGCCTCTGGAAGCCCTTTCCGACAAAGTGTGAACAGATGTAAGCCCGTGTATGGCACTCCTACATTAGTAATATAAGGCCATACTGGATACCACAACCAATCACGCTGCGGCAGGTTTTTCACCACGAAAAGATTGACTCCTCTGATTGGCTGGGGCGGCGGTGACGCCAGGCATGCCTTTGTTTTGATCACGTGGGATAACACTGTTCTCTCTTTCTTGGTCCTAGCAGCGGCAGATTGGATAGAACATTGCGATCACTGACTCGTGGTCTGGGCCTTTCGTCTTCAACACCATCGCTCTGACGATTTGTGGTTGACTGCAACTAGTAACTCCTCTGAGCCTAGCGTGGATATATCTGCATCACGAATCAGTATAAATAGGTCAGTTTTCTTGTTAGGGGTGTGCGTTCAAGTTGTTTTACCTTTATCCATCCCTTTTTTCAGCCTATACCCACAGAAATAAATTATGTGGTTGATAAAGAAAACAAAAATACAATGTGCAGATTATCAGCATCATGAACGCTTAACAAAAACCACAGCTGAATTTCTGCAAATTTTAGTAATACCAGAAAGTTACTGACTTTTCTGGTTGTAAAGCTGATAGAGACAGTCAGCAAGAAAGTATAAACAGTCAACACTAGTGGCAGTTTGCTGTAGAAAATAACAGCAATATTCTTTGAAAAATATACTGAGCAGCCGGCAGCATTACGGAAATGCGGCATTTTACTGCCATTCTCTTGAAATTTATATAATCCACAATATAATAAAACGCAGTTGTTGGTCGCTTGCTCCCTTGCTCCAATGTTGATCCGTCTCTCCGTCACGCAGTTAAAGAGCTTAATAGGAGAAAATTCATGTACTGTAAAACAAGTTGAGATATCCAAGGAGCTTCTATAGAGGCTCCTTGGAGATACCATACAATTTCAGCGCTCGGAGTACCGGTGACAAATATAGCTCTGGATCTCCAGCCTCTGGGTCCCCGCTTTCATTGCTCAATGATATCGAAGCACTTGAATCTTCACACTCAGTAGACGCCTTTTTATATTGAATTTACATCGCAGCCAAGTTTCGACGCTGGATGTATCCACAATACGGTAAGCCTTGGGCATTTCCAGTGAATTCTTTTGACTGAGCTATTATTTTCTTAGTGCAGCTTAACGCTTGATCAATTCCTAGCTATCGCAAAACTCATGGTTGTACAGCTTGCGTTTCACTAATGGAAGATCAGGCCTGCAGGGATTAGACCTATAATACAGCCAAGCCTGTGCTGGGAACCGGAACAATAAAAAGCTCAAACACAAAATTCTTGCTGTCATTTTTGACGGCTGGGCCCTCTAGTATAGATATATGTAGTTGTAATACATGAGCCTTCTGTTTTTAACATCATAGCCCTGACAATATATAGTATAAAAAATGTGTATATTTTACCACAGATTTGAACAATAAGATATTTCAGTTTCATGTAACAAAATCGAGACAATAATTATTATTATTATTATTTGTCAATGAAATTGTTACGATTGCCGCGCTATAAACCTTTAAGCATTTATTGTTCTCAAGAAAATTACAATTGTTCTCTAAAGCTTATAAGTAACTACCATAAAGAAGCATCAAATCGAACGCGACAGAAAGACAGTCAAAAAAAGCTTTTAATTATCTTAAAAAAATGCAACATTACCTGCGTGAGGGACTGCATCATTTGCTTTCTACGCCAGGCTTGAATTCGAAAAAAAAAACTCTTCTGTATGCTTAATTTAAAATTGAGTCTAAAAACCAATCCGAGTACCGTGCTGGAATATCCGAAATTTATATGTTTTCGAAAGCAAGCGGTGGCCTGACTAAGCCAGAACAGAAGTCACGATCTCCAGCTCTTCTCTTCACATATTCTCCACCGACACCGAAGCTCAACCAACACAATGCGCATACGATATCCAGTGCAGAACTGGACTATTACGTGAGCCCCCACTACTTGTGGACCCACCAAAGCCAACATCCTTCCGTAAAGCAGCGTCCTGTTCGGAAAAAGTGCCCAAGGTCGTCTTCCTAAACATCGCATGCAGACGTGATTTCGGGCAGAACTGGAGACATCCTCCGCTATGACAGCTACCCTAAAAAACTGCCCCACAGAAAAACTTGACCACAAAAAAATACCCAATTTACCGCATAGTACACTATTCCAAGACCTAAGTGCTGCTCGTAACGTTGGATTGTGAGTTACGATATTAGCTGAATTTAGTACAATTGCTTTGATCACGATGCTGTATTCTCTATATGTACTTTTATTATACGAAAATAAGAAAATACCTACTACTGACTCATGGGATTTGTAAATGTAAAAACACAGATTACTAACTGATGATATAGCACTTAATTTCAGATTTGTTCATAGATTTTGTTATAAGTGGGCACCAACGACTATTTGCCGCCAAGGATTAAAAATAAATGGGGTTTGCGCTTACGGTTTTTTTTTTTCTCTACTATTGTGGCTGGACCGCAATTGCCGCAAGCCCCGATTATTTAAATTTACTTATATAGATTTTTTCTGATCGTAGGAATGGTGACACTCATAATCTGCTCACAATGTCTGAAGTTGTGCATATTTATAGATTCAATTACCTGAGGCCCCTTGAACCCGGTTTGCGATATCTGCATGAGCTTGAAAAGTAAGAGTACAGTTCCGGTCTTAGGCGATACTGAAATCCTATTCAAAATATCCGTAGATTTTTTACAGAGAAAAATTGTACAAATGTCTGTAGGTTTTCTAGCTGCATGCTGATCAGTTACTAATAGAATAATCCAAGATCACCTTCCGCCCGTGGAGAAATATATGATAATCAGTAACTCCAGAAAGCTGTAAAGCTTACTAAATGAAATTTTTAGTCAAGAATTTGAGCCTTACTTAACGTACCGGGATACGAATCCCATCTTCAGAATAACTTACAAACTAACAATTAGCAATTCTATTAGGAGATCATGGGTGTCGTCGGGAGGAGGTCTAATAGAGTTGCTAAGAAAATATTTTTACTGATAGGTTGTTAGTTTGTAGGTTATTCTGAAGATGAGATTCATATCCCGGTACGTCAAGTTTTAATCTCGTCGACTTCTATTTAATATTAGCTTTTCTTGGATTTATGTTCGACTGGCAGGCGAAATTAATACTTTAATTCAGGCTTGACCTATCCCGAACTTTAGATAGGAGCACTGATTTTGCTGCTTTGAGTTGTTTCGCAACGGTTAGAAATAACCCAATTTCTTTCTGTAAGCTTGAAAATCCATTTTACGGGGCACACGATTTCATATTTAGTAGTCAAAAAGATAACCGAATAAGGGCCAGTTCCAGAAACTCTATCAAGCGGTTGAAGCTAGCAGTCAAATACACCTCTCTGACATTCCAAACAAGTCAATTCCCATATTTTTAATTTTGCTGGCGTTTCGAAGACAAATTTACTCAACTCTATCAACAGTCTGGTTTATCAAATTTTCAGACAGTTTCATGAAACAGAAAAGGCTCGAAAGCGTATCAATTAGCCCCGTGGGCGTAAAAGAATAAGGTTGAAGTCAGTGCATTTCGGTGCTCTGGGCCCGGGCGGCACTATCGTCATTCACGACCACTTTGCGTTCACATAAGCTTTCCTGCGCGCGCCACCACTGAAATAAACACTACCCAAGCTAACCTAACCTAGCCTAACCTAACCTACTCTTACCTAACCTAACCTCCTTACCTAACTTTCTAACCTAACCTAACTTAACCCAACCTAACTTTCTAACCTTACTTAACGTTACCTAACGTTACCTAACCTAACCTAACTTAACCAAACCTATCCTAACCTTACCTAACCTAACTTAATCAGCGATACAGCGAGCAGCGCGGCGCGCCAACTTGAACGCCGCTCACACGCACACGATCTGCGTACACAAACACGCATACAAAGCGGTCGTTCACGACGATAACGCGCCCGGGCGCAGTATTGTCTCTCACGACGATTTTGCGTTCACGTAAGCTTTCCTGCGCGCGCCACCACTAAAATAAACACCAACTAGGAAAACCTAACCTTCACGGTTAGGTAAGGGTAGGTTAGGTTAGGCTAGGTTAGGTTTGCCTAGGTAGTGTTTATCTTAGAGGTGGCGCGCGCAGGAAAGCCTACGTGTACGCAAAATCGTCGAGAAAGATGGTAGTGCGCCCGGGTGGCGCTATCGTCTCTCACGACGATAGTTAAGTAATGCTAGGTAACGTTAGGTAACGTTAGATAACGTTAGGTAACGTTAGGTAAGGTTAGAAAAGTTAGATTGGGTTAGGTTGGGGTAGGTTAGGTTGGGTTAGGTAAGGTTAGGTTAGAAGGTGAGGTAAGGAGGTTAGGTTAGGTTAGGTAAGGGTAGAGGCGTCTTTTTGTGACCAGCGCGCGGATGATTCCCCCTGATCGCGCATGATTCGTGCGTTTTTGTGACCGCATTTTGACGTGATTCTGATAGCAATCAACCGTGATCAGGGGTGAAAATTGATCACGGCATGATTTCCT
>LQNS02278170.1:2074046-2102861 GCA_001587735.2 Parhyale hawaiensis | reverse complement strand
AGCCAGGGCTTTTTTCCTTCCGGAGTCGTTTTTTTCTGTTTACTGTTCTGAGATGTAAATCGACTGATCGACTAGATACGTTCTGCATTTATGACATTGCACTAAATATCGATGTAGGCCTGTCCTGAGAATTCTCGCTAACAGCGATTGCACGAAACTTCGGAAAACGGTTGGAATATAAAAAAATCTAAGTATAATTACCTCCGCCAAGGAGGTTGTGTTTTCGTCGTGTTTATCTGTTTGTTTGTCTGTCTGTCTGTCACCAAGATAACTCAAAACGTTATGAACCGATTTGGATGAAATTTACAGGGATTGTTAGGTATGTTAGGAGGAACAAATGATTAACTTTTGGTGAAGATATGTCCATCTGTTTGTTTGTTTGTCTGCGTCATTTTTCTCGATGCCATAACTCAAAAGGTTATGGATGGGTTTTTATGAAATTAACATGAGTTGTTAGGTATATAACAAGGAGTAAATGACCAAATTTTGGTAATGGTCCGTTTGTTTGTTCGTTCGTTTGTCACTGTTTTTAATTTTATGCTTGTTAGCACAATAACTCAAAAAATAATGAATGGATCTTCATGAAATTCGTAGGAGTTCTTAGTAATGGTGAAAGACATAAATGAACAAATGTTAGAGCGCTGACGTGGCTACTGTGTGAGCCTGCCCTAACTAGGGGTTCCGCGAATGCTGGCGATGTCCGTAGGTCAGACGAAAGTGCTGGGATAACAGGAGGGAGAAATGACGACAAGCTTGGTTCTGCTGATGGTAGTGCTGTATTGGTAAATCTCTATACAATTGGCTTGATATGTCGGTACCTGTAGCAAGGTAGGTACACGTATAGCTAGACGAGAGAACAGTCTAGACCTTGTTCAGCTGAATACAACGGAGCTGTGAGCTGCCCCGGTAAGCGGGTCAACCCTTTTATAGCTGAGGGCTCGACAGACAAGGTGTGACAGGAAAGGTGTGACCAGATATCACATGATCACAGAATGGTGCACGGACGGCGTCACACATCTCCCCCTCTACTCAGTTTGGCAGACGGCCAAAACTCAATTCGAATAGGCATCATGAGTTGGGGACTCGAATTTAAGNAGGGGGGGGGGGCGCTAACCGGAGTGGGCGGGGCCTGGGAAACCGGAAGGGGCGGCGCGATGACCCGGCGGCGCGAGGGGAACCTACCCTCAAAAACCGGGATTTCGCGGCTTTACCCACTACTCACATAGGAGTTTCATGGCGTAATTTGGTGTATCATCGCAGCAGAGAGAAAAACATATGTCAGACTGAAAAACATGTTTCCACAAAAACAAAGTGAATAAAAGCTTTATAGTTTTGTTAAATGAGCGAGATGCGGTAAATTACCAACACGCAGATCGCTGCTGTTTTTCAAAGTTTCCTCTCTTCAGGTGCATCAATTTTACCTGTTTTTTATGCATCTTGGTGCATCATCGGTGCATCACAAAACCGAAACACATAAGTGTATAAATTCGTGCCCAGTGCACCATAAAACCCTAAATGGCTCATCAAGATACACTTTACTTTTACGACGCTCTCGCGTGTTTTGTTTTTGGACAAAAATGCATGTAATTTTAATGCATCAAAATTTTTCTCAGGGTGAAAAACTAAAATACAGTGAAATAATAACGTTCTTAAACTTAGAGCGGAAAAGACCCAATGCATTATCTTTGGCACTCAATAACAAGCAGCTGCATCCTTTCCCTCTCATCCTTAATGACTCTGTTATCAAACTTTTCGTAGTTGTCAAATCGCTTGGGGTGTGAGAAGATAAACATTTAATGTTTGACATCCACATTCAAAAATCACGCAGAACTGTGAACGGTATGCTTATACTACTCCACAAAATTTAACATCAGTTAGATCAAACATCACGCCTACTTTTCGTTCAATTGCTTGTTCATTCTCTCTTTAACTTCCGTAGTTTAATCTGGGAAAAAGCCTCTGAATATCTTTATGTCAGATGTACAAAGGCCCAGAACTTTGAAGCGAAATTGGATTTCAACGGCAATTCACCAGGCGCGATGATGCCAGTTTACTGTTATAAAAAGTTCCAATCGCTACGACTTAGCACAAAATAAAGATTAGATGAAGCCCACTTTGCTCTTCCTTCACTACAAGGTGCTATCGGAAAGGCTGAGGTTGTGCAGTTTACTCCTAACAGTGAAGTCAGCGGACGATCTCTTCGGCGAGAGCATCTCCAAGTGAGCAACACCCGCACCATGGCAGGACTGGTAACGCGCACTTTCTATTTCTGGAGCTTAGTTTGGAATGATCTTCCCAGTCCAGTACATGGTGCGAATGAGTATAATCAGTTCACCACGATGGCGTTCTCGAACTTTGAGAGGATGAGAGGGAAAGGATGCAGCTGCTTGTTATTGAATGCCAAAGACAATGCATTGGGTCTTTTCCGCTCTAAGTTTAAGAACGTTATTATTTCACTGTATTTTAGTTTTTCACCCTGAGAAAAATTTTGATGCATTGAAATTACATGCATTTTTGTCCAAAAACCGAAACACGCGAGTGCGTCGTAAAAGTAAAGTGTATCTTGATGAGCCATTTAGGGTTTTATGGTGCACTGGGCACGAAAGTCTTTGCTAGGCAATCGCGCCTATGGTAGAAATCTCAAATCTCAACTATTCCAAATATTCTAAATTGCTTTTTTAGCTTTCTTCTTTGATGGTCCTAAAGGACCATGATACATACTAAATTCTAGTCCATTTCATATAGCAGAGTCTCAGTCAATGAGTTAGATTACATTCGTAATGTGCACCGTATCTCAAACTGTATTGTTTTATTTCAGTCGTAAAATTTTTTGTTTTGTCATGGAATAAATAACGTTAAACCAGTATGTCTAAGGAGCAAAATTGTGCTACTTGTATTATGTTTAACGGGTCAACACTGACTGCCCACTAATGTTAAGCTGCAAGCCAACTGATAAACTTCTCCCATGCGTTAGCTTCAAGAATGTTAGCTTTAAGTATGAGAACCTCAAGGTACTGCGCCCCTATCATGCTGGGCACTGCACCCATAGGAAAAAAATGTATGGTTTTCCCTTTTTTTCCTTCGTTCTTTTTTCCTTCTTTTGTAGCATTGATAATAACAGTCAATAACAAGAAGCTTTTTCCCCACTTTCCTCTTTGTGTTTGGATTTTATGTGCCTAGTTAGTCTGTAACTTCAATGCCAGTACAGCAAGCACCCACTTGCCCCTTCTCTCCGTATATTCTGCCAGTAGTCGGCATTGAAGTTGAAAATTACAATATTTTAAGTTTCGCTGCAAAAGCCGTTTTCTCACAGTAGCTGATCTACCTTGTCCCCTATCCTTTTGTAATTGTACTTTAAGAACGCATATTTTCTGAGCCCATAGTTGTGAAACAATGGCGGCCATAATATTTAACAAAAAAAGTATTCTTCGGAGTCTTTCATGACTCAAATAATAGCTTTCGCTTCTCCTTTCCTCCAAGCTGCGTGTACAAAAGAGATTTAATGGCTGACCAAAGTAATGACATAGGAAACTAGGAAAAATAACAAATATTATGACGTGGAAGCCATTATGAATGAGATCTTCTGAGCGTCTCTGATCATTAAATACATTTTCCCAGTCTTTTTATTCATGTACACATAATGGGGTACACATTATTTACTCATCGTGTGACTCAGCTACAGACTGGCAACATTAGTAAATAGCGAAGAAGGCATCATTAAAAGGGACACTAATGGTAATTTGGTTGCGTAGATAAAATTAACTTTTTCCTTTCTGTGCCATATACCAACTGACTGGCAGATGTTACTCAATCTCTGACTCACCAGCAGATTGAGAAAGTTAGCAAATATTAGGACAGAAGAACCGTTGGAAGAAATTCGCGCGGTGTTTCCAGTCGTGTGCATAATTAAGTACTGATTACAAAATACATATGTAGTAGTAAGGTCAATTACTCAAGTTTTGCATTAACCCCCGATAAAAGAGACTAATCAAGAGAGCTGGTATACACTAGAGTAAAGAGGCCATTGAAAATGAATAATTATTTGATAATTCTTGTCATTAGGAAAGGTATAAATAATACTCCCTCTATTCCGAAATAGTTGTTCCACAGCCAAAAAATTCACTCTCCACCAGCAGTTCGATCTCAGCCAAACTATTTGCGGTTTACATTAGCAAGTTAGTATTGGCCATGGCTGAACTACGTAATGATACGTACTAACCTGTTGAAGTAAACGGCAAATAACATGGCAGAGATCGAACTGTTATTGCAGAAATAAATTTTTGGCTGTGGAACAACTATTTTGGAACAGAGGAGTAATAATTAGAGCACTCTGAGAATGCATACCTCTGCCAAGCAAGGCAGCGGAAACGAAATATTCAAATCGTCTCTGAAACCATGATTTTCTTTCTATCAACACCAACATCTGATCACTTGTGCCTTTTGATAATATTAACAGTGTCTGGGCTATTCTTATATATCCGTTCATAACATTTTGAGTTATGTAGCTAACAAACATAAGTCAAACGGACAAGTCGATCACCATCAAAATTTAATTAATTATGTATTTTAACGTGTCCAACAACTCCTGAAAAATTCATAAAGATCCATCCATAATTTTTGAGGTATTGCGCTAACAAACAATTTAATAAAGATTAGTCACACACAAACGGACGTACCGATCAGCACCAAAATTCAATGAATTAGGTCTTTTAACATTACTCACGATTCCTGAAAATGTCATAAAGAACCATCCATAATTTTTTAGTTATTGCGCTAATAAACATTTTAACAAACATTAGTCAACACGTAAACAGACCTACCGATCATCACAAAAATTTAATCAATTATGTCTTTTAACATTACGAATAATTCCTGAAAATTTCATAAAGATTCATTGATAATTTTTTTGAGTTGCTGTACAAAGAAACCTAAAATCAAACACAGTGACAAACAAACGAACAAAGTAACAGATCATCACAAAAAATGGGCAGATAAACAAACAAACGAATGGATGGACAGATCTTCATCAAACGTTAATAATCAGTTCCTCCTAACATACTTAACAACCCATGTAAGTTTCGTCAAAATCCGTTTTATAACTTTTTGAGTTATCTTGGTGACAGACAGACAAACCCGACGAAAACATAACCTCCTCGGCGGAGGTCATAATAATACAGCAATACGTTCACAGGTATGTCTTCCATTATATATTACACAACAACCTAACACTAACTGTGAGGCCAGTGTTCTCAGCAATGTCAATCCCGTATCAGGGCATTATGCCTCTGTTGTCCTATCTCTGACTCAGCTTCCGACACAGGGGGCTGAGAAAGTTAGCAAATATTAGGAAGACGGGAGCAGAAGCAGTGAAGCAAATATTAGGAAGAAGGGAGCAGGAGAAGTGAAGCTGCTGGTGTTAGGCGGTGCCAAGTTTCTTCCTAGAAGCTGTTCGTCTGGCGCGCAGTCCACCACTTTCACTACCTGCTGCTCGCTTCCAGGGAGCAAGAGGTACTCTTACCTACTGTGCAGCGGATAATGAAAGCGTGCTTCCCCTGATAAGACTAAAATATGACGGTTAGATAGTGGCGTAACTAGTCCTTTCACTAGTGGCGGAAACTCAGGAAGCTTATCATGAAGTTTTAATTATCGTGAAATGGACGACAGCCCTTGTTTTAGAAATGCTGGCGGTATCTCCATCATAGCCGATATAAAAAATTTCCAACTTGAGCTGATAAATAAAACATATTTTGATCCAATCACTAATTATATTAGTTCGCTTAAGCACCCTATCCCTAATCTCTAACTGATAAGAGCAATTCGTGAATTTTTTTTTTCTACGAAAACTCTGACAGCATCTCCGTAGTTTCCAGTCGAAAAAGTTGTCGCGACTTATATTTGGTTTTCCACATTCTTAAATTGTAACTTCTAATATCTTTGACACTGGTTATAATTTTAAATACCTGTTTTCAAACTTCTAAGGCAAAATATTGTTTATGTTGTTCAGAAATTATTACAGCACCTTTAATAGTCATTTACAAAACCCTAACAATTTATGCGTATATCTTTACGAAATTAGTACATGGTAATGTGAGTATGGCTTATAAGAATTTTCTATACGAACTTAAAAAAACGTTAATTCCAGAAATCAAGTTCTAGTAGCCAATACCAAGAGTATGTGAAGAATTATATCATTTTCAAGGAAAGTAAAAGATACTATATATTTTGAAAAAGGGATAGACTAATTATATCGTAATGGTCAGTATTACCAACGTAGAAATATATATATCCAAAGCATGGGAAGCAACAAAATCGAGATGTTTCCGTAGACTGACCACAAGTTTTCTTGAGTTTACCAGTTTGAAAAGGCACTGGTATTACAATAACTACGCGAATCAACGCTAATGAGCGGTTACCTAAGACAGCCAACACGTTTCACTTGTGTTTCACCAAGCAGTTTAAAAGAGCAAGTATGCCGTTTCATCCTACACAGCTTAACAAGAGGGTTCCAAAAATTAACCTCAGGTCTCACCTGGATTTGACTGGTGAAAAAAATGTACAAAGGCAGAATTGTGTGAAGTAATCCAATTTAAAGGCTATCGAAAAATGAAAGCAAGTGTCATTTGGCTTTCCAGATTAAAAATAGTCTCAAGTACTACAAGATACCAGGCAACATAATCGAGAAGCTGCCGAAAATTGACGCCAAATTTTCTTTGAGTTTCACCGGCAAAAAAAAAAAAGTCTCATCGAGTGAAGCAGTACAAACAATGAGTTATCCAGGTTTAGCGTTAAGCCCTCGTTCGAGTTTCACCAGCTATAAGGAGCGGCAGTACATACTCAGCAGTCTATAATTTACTGTCCAAGACCGAGAGAAAGTTCTTCCATCGATCTCGGAAAAAAGGACCTAGACGCAATTTGGTGCAACCTATCCGATTTGTTTTTTAATCTATTCACTACATCTTGAGAACCTCTCCGGAGTGCATCATGTTTCAGTGCATCTGACAGAGAAGATTGCTACGATTTTAAATTGTTAAGACATATGCATTTAAAATTGAGCACCACACCGTTGACGGAAAATGGCACCTTTCCCATGCTTGTGGTCATCAGATGAGGAGGACACTATAGGTACTAAAACTATACTATAACTGCAGTCCAATCTTCTTTTAAAGTAATGGAGAAGAACGCTACAAATTTCACTTTGCTGGCCACATATCTGGTCAATTTTTCGAAAAACTACGTCAGCTACAACAACAACAGCAGGAACAACAAAAAAGACTAATTTTGCATAAAATGAACTTTGAGACTGTATAACAAAGATTCAGCCTTCCAGTTGATATGTATTTAGCAACCTCATGCCTGCCTAGAAGTTAGGAAGTGATATTAAAAAAAGGCCAGATACTTTGAAACCTACAGGTATATTTACCAGGATGCGACTATTGTAAGGTTTCATTTTTGGATCACATAAGTCTTACTTTCTTTCTTTCTTTCTTTTTTTCTTTCTTTCTTTCTTCCTTTCCTTCATTATTTCTTTCATAAAGGTTTGTTGAATGTAGCAAAATCCAAAGCCTAATGGGGCTAGTATAATTAGATATGTAATTTAGGGTTACTATTGTCCTCGTTAAAAACTCCAGTATACCCTCTACGGGACGGCTCAAGAACGCTTTCGTAAGAATATAGTATTATGGAATATGTCATATTTGGTCACTTAAGCTGAGTAAGTCAAGTAACAGAATAGAGTAAAAGAGTAAACTCTCGCTCTAAGATCAAACGCCGCCAGCAAGCAAATTCATTGCATCTCATAGGTCATACTGAAGTCACACTGTGTCTTACGAAAGCGTAATGATTAGCCCAACGAGAGCGACTTCGGCACCCCAACAAAACACTTCCATTTGAGCTAAAGAGGCGTAGTTCCTCTTTGTCTCATGTGCTGCTTACGGATAANTTCATTGCATCTCATAGGTCATACTGAGGTCACACTGTGTCTTACGAAAGCGTAATGATTAGCCCAACGAGAGCGACTTCGGCACCCCAACAAAACACTTCCATTTGAGCTAAAGAGGCGTAGTTCCTCTTTGTCTCATGTGCTGCTTAATTACGGATAAGGAGCAGCCAGTAAGTGGAGGCGGCGATGTTAATACGTGAAAGCGCCTCCTGGCCCGGCACTGTAGTCATCACGGTCAAGGTTTCAATATAAAAAGGTAACAAAAAACACGGTGGAGTTCGTCGCACGAGAAGTGAAAAAAAAACATGAGAAGGAAACATGATTTCTCTGTGTTGTTATGACACAATGTTCAAGCTAGTTTACGTCATGAAGAGTTTCCTAAATTGGTTGATCTTATATACGTAAATTGGGCGGTTAAATCATGCTTTTTGTTAGCTTCGTCTTCTCCGAAGCAAAGAGGAACTTAGAGAGGAAGTCTCATCTCGAGCATCTCAAGGTTAGCCGTCGTGTGAGAAATCGGGACCTTCAAACGCAAGAGACGCAGATAAAAGAGAAAACGAGGTGGACTTTGTGTTGTGTTTTCACTGACCAGTTTCGGCCAATGCCTTCAAGTTTGGAGGCCACTTGCGAAGAATGCCCAGTTCCGCGATTCTTAATATGACTAAGCAAGGGGCATATCAGAGATTCCTAGATATATTGGAGATACAGAAATAACAAGTTTTTAATAGTAAATGTGTGAAATTTGACTCGTACCTCTCCAGAGAGAAAATTTTGGACAGGAGTTCCATGCTATCGGATGGTGCACGGGGTAGGTGGAGAAAAAAAGAAGTTGAGAAACTTGGACAAGGTAAAGAGATTGAGTGCTCGATGCTTTGACAAAAAATGCGGCGTGAGGGCATTGAACGCAAGGAAGCAACATTAAGTTTGGATTTAAGAGCAAATGACCTGATTCGATGACCGTCATTTTGGCTTGTGATCTAAGTTTCCAGATTCTGTAAAAACGAACGTGTTTAGATAGAAGTACTCTGACTGCGTTAACGGAAGCGTACTGTAGCTGGATAATACAGGCTGGAAGTAGTAGGACCCCAGGTGCGGTACACATGGCAACGCGGTCAGGTAGAGCAGGAATGATGCCTTTCTCTCTCTTTGCTGTACACGAGCTACATACTCAAGTCTTCGGATGGGTAACTCCCGCGAAGAGGGAGGTACTTGGTGAGGGAGATCGCAATTAGTCGGGTTCAGGGTACCGAAAGTGAGTTTACTAGAGTACTTAATACACAGGGAACGAGATCAGTTATGAGAGAAACTGTTATTTATTGCGGTATGAAAGGTGTGTTTTCTAGAGAAATAGGGTATAACTAGATAAAATCAATTTGGTGGAGACGGTAATCTATTCCAGCTAAATAACAGTAGCTCAATTTTGGGCAATAGTAGTGGTGACAAAGGTTTTTTCATGGAACTCCAGTAAGCACAGAAAATTCGTGTTCAGGAAGGTGAGTTATTCGAGAAACAGAATATAAAAGAAATGCATATAGCGAGCAGCGTCGCGGCCAACTCATTGCAGTAACTACAAAAATTGAATTCAATCATTTTTTTGTAAAATGTTAAGAAGATCCATAAGTGGGGAACAGTATCGTGACGTGCTTATATTAGCAACAATAGAATTCATAAATTCTTCAACAAAATGTGAGTTACTTTCAGCGTCTTAAGATTACCTCTGCAAGGCTGTGGCGCGACTACGTCTACGTTTCCATTGCTTTGTGATATCTTGTGATAGATTACTATGCACTCTGTCTTACATCCATTTTTCAAATTTGGAAGCTATAAAATTTAACCGATCAATTGGTGCATCTTTGAGAATTGCTCAGGCTGGTATAGCCTCAGTATATTGACTGATACGAAACTAGATGATAACAACGAGCACGCACGCCCAGAAAACAAGAAAATATAAATACCACAGAAATAAAAGATTTAGAGCGTTCAAGGACATCAAACTAAGTTTAATAAGTGAATTTCTAGCCGCTTAAGACAGCACTTGGTTGCCGTCCGGTGAAGATTCCAGTCGCGTGTAGCGCCACCCTTTCGCCAGCTAGGTTACTGGGAGATGAAGGAAGTTACGGTAGAGAGGAAGGTTCTGCTGACCTCTTCGTGCCCCACCTCACTAACCTCTGTAGTGTAGTCCCATCCTTGCCTAACCTGCTAACCCTTTAGCCATGGCAACTCCTTCGCTGTTCTCCCTTTAGATTAGTTCTCATTTTGGATTGACTCTCCTCTGCACTGGATTTCCCTCTACAGTGGTCCTCTCCTGGGACAGGTTCTTTCTTTGGACCGGTTCTCCTTGAGGACGGGTTCTCCCATTGCACTGGTTCTCCCTTTGGACTGGTTTTCCCTTTGGATTGGGTCTCCCTTTGGATTAGTTCTCCCTTCGGGCTGGCGCTCCCTTTGGACAGGTAACCCTTTCGTCTCAAGTGCCGACGACTCCTCGGAGATCACAACCAGCGAGAGCTATGTACACGTGGGGTTACCAGAATAACAACACCTGGACCTTGTCCAAGGAGCACCAAGACGATAAGCATATAATTACGCAAAGATTGCATCTTCCTTATGGAAATACACTCGTCAATATAGTATCTTTGGAGTATTTAAAAATAGGCAAACATTCGTAACGCTATGATGATTTGCGCATGACAGAGCCCATTGCTCTTGGTATTATAGTTAATTAAGGCATTACAAGCACTAGTGAAAGGGTTACTGCATATTATTTACCTTCCATCACTACGTGAAAATTTCCATCCAATGATTGATTAAGATATTGTTTGAGATAATAGTAAAATGACCCGAGAGTTACGTTCACTTGCACTTTTATTTGTTTCTAGTTTGATTCGGATAACAAATGTGACCAATGCCGATTCCCTATGCAATTATATGAATTTATTTCTACTTGCTGATGGGCTAAAATGCAATTCTGATAGCAATTGAGAGAAGAGAAATCAAAGCGTGAATGAAGTAGCTCACAAAAGACTATGTGTTATTAGAATGCATGGGGTGTAGCTCTACAAAAAGAAATAAATGCGTTTTGTTGTAATGGTAATTACCCACACAGCTCTAAATATACATAGAACCAAGTGTTGCTTTACGAAATGCTAGATGAACTCGCAGCATAAAGCCTATCCTCACGTTAGTCTTGCGAACGCGTCCACTCATCTACTCTTCCGAATGCTTTGCAGTGTCGTTGTCAAAAAAACTTGGTGTAGGCCATAAAAGTTATTAAAATGTTAGCCGTCAATTCAATTTCCTCGACCAGTGCAACTAGGCAGGTAACGGATATCTTTACAAATATGAAGTGCAATAAGACTCAGGAAACAGTGAACTTTTCTGCTGCTTCTACGGTAGAGTAGTACATTAGAACGAGTTGATATAGGAACTCGCTGAAGAGAATAACGTGTGGACCTTCCCTCAGACCAACAACTCGCCGAGGGCCAAATGCAATTAGGATGAAGTGCTACTTCACGACTACATAAAGAAACATTGTGATGTAACCGAAACAGCTCACAGAGGGCGCTTATTACTCCTTTCTCTTGTGTCCGATGAATTGCACAAGTTGACGACCGACCCTTAGGCGTATTATTGTCGGGTCATGTTCTGAACGTCATGCCCTCAAATGAACCGCCATTTCATTTTTTGGCTTCAAACATTTTCCGAGAAAAGACTTCATACTGATAATCATAACTTCAACTTCAGAGACCTAAAAACCCAATTAAGCTTGCTTGTAGAAATTTTTTGGGAAAAAAAAAATCAGCAATAGAAACAGTGCGGTGTTGACAACTAAGGCCGGTTCACACGCTGAATTTTTGCTATACTCCTATTATAAAAAACACACGTCTCGCTGTGGCTTTGCAAACACGAGAGTGTGTATGTAGTTACACTGAAAGATATGCTCAATATAGCTGTCAAGTCAGAGTGTGCTGTGCGTATCACTGGCAAAGTTTCACTGATCGCTTCGGTTCTGCTGTACGGTACATTAGCACTCAGAAGACTGTGTACATTTCATTAATTTAAACGGACACAGCAACGCATTCGGATGTTTAGGATCGCCGTCCGTCCAAGGTAAAACAATTTAATTTCATTATTCAAGATATGACAAGAACTGAAAGGAAATATATTTTCATATAATTAGTATATAGCTTCTTTCGATATCAAGCTTTTTATTGCCACTGAATCATTTTAAGGAGAAAAGTGTATTACTATATTTTGAAATTTGACGCAACGAACAAACCACACCTTCCCAGAAAAACAGCCTGCTATTAATTTGGTAAAACTGAGATTTACACCTGTAACTTTATGGCTGAACGCAATGCCAAGCATCTCTCTCCAGTTGCAGACTAGAGGGAGCAGGACGGCAAGTCGTTCACTCAGAGAACTGCGCTCAATTGTCGTTATTTGCAGATTGGCCGAAAGGAAATTACCTGACCTGAAGCAAGCGTGAAAGGTTTCCCTTTCAGCGCACCGACATGATTTACTACCACAGATCAACTCCAGCGAATAGGAAGTGAGAATCTTCCAGCTTGCTCCATGGACTCTATGACCTAGGGTGCGTTCTACTGCCCGGTGATGTTAAAACTTCGAGGGTTGCCTTATCCGGGGCTTCAGACGGTTGCGCTGGCTTCAACCCGTTGAATCAAGTTCTCAAGCGCTGACTCTTAGTGAACTATCTTGGGACTTTCAGAGCTCAATATTGTCTCGCAATATGGAATTTGCAGCCAGCTCAACTTAATCGGATTATTTCTAACATTCACAACCTATGCAAGATCTAAAGTGGCAAAACCAAAGCTTCTGTCTGAGTTTCTGGGCAATTCAAGCCTCGAAGCCTTTATTTCACAGCTAATCGAACGAGCCCTAATATGTTGTCGATTAGAGAAGTTCCATATAAAATAAGCTAATCGTATTAGCTTTAACTTGACCTGAATTTCAATCTTGAGGGTTGGTTTCGCTAAATTGAATCAAATTTCAAGCATTAATTTCAAACCGACTACCATTGAGACGGCCCCCAACAGGAGGGTACTCAGTTGGGATTCACGCCTTCTACGGAGAAGCTCAAAATATAACAAGATTTGCTTATTTCAACTAACTGTCCGAGTCTAACTAAGATAACTCCATTCCCGCAGGAAACGAAGCTTGAAGGTTTCATTTAGCTTTATATTTAATATAATAATGATTACAGGCTGCTGGCATATGCCTGGGGCTCGTCCTCGTTTCTTGATGGTATATTTCCATCATGAACATTTTGATGAGTACTATTGCCCTGTAGCAGCCATCAATCCATCAGAGGAAATCTTACGATCATCAGTACCAATACCACAAATGCCTTCATTATTGTAATGAGCATCACGGCAAGCAAATAACACAATTACTGTAAGTAACTACATACCACAACGATTGCCAATTACCCATGTGAGAGTTTCAGTACTCAATAGCACAACTGCTGTAAGTATTAATGGACACCAATCATCTCCAGTTCAGAGGTCGCTCAGGAAGCGGTGCGTTCACCTCAGTTCAGGTAGGAGATCCCCATGCAGCAGACTAAACCACAAGCATGAATTTTAGTTGCAATAGGTGGCCTCAGTTTAAGCAAGACTCTTATTTCTCTGAGGGTTGTGAGGTTTTTATCAAAGTTGCTATAGCTGCCCATGTACTTAATCAGTCGGTTCTGCTGTGTTTAGAGCCCTAGCTGAAGAAGCTCTATCTTGAAGGTGAAGTAATATTCAGTCTACTTTCATATTCTGTGAACGTTCACTCCTCGCAGTTGTTTCCTCGCAATTCGATGTAAATTTATTTGCAGTAGATAAAATGATGCTACTCTCATCCCAAGACATATTAGTTACATATATATAAATTAAATCAGTTATAAAATTAACTCGTTGAAGGTTTCACGTTAAATTACTTGGTCAAGATGATGCAACCAGCAAAGTTTTTTCTTTTTAGTGCCCCGAAATGAGTGGTTCCGCATCTTACATTCTCCTCTCGCGTACTCAGCATGAATTTGCAAAATGCCAGGCTAAACTCCAGATAATTTTCTCGAATGAAGGAGATGGGACGACCGACCACTTTCACTGCCTCGGTCCTAACCCGAGGTTTTGTTGGTCTGCCAAGCGGCTTTTTTTTCTTTCACCGAGCAAAGGTTTGTGCAGCCAGTCCAGTCCAGTCACCAGTCTGGCCACGCAGGACTTTTCTTTGATGGAAGGAAGTCCATCATAATGACACACAACCAATCACTGCGACGATTAATCTGCGCCGATCCAAGAGACACGAAAGGTTACGGAAGGACGAAGACACAACGAAAAGATTACGTAACACCAGACCCAAAAAATGAAGATATATACAAGCAGCCAAAGAGTTACGTCACATCTGTGTTTAGGTGANGCGACGATTAATCTGCGTCGATCCAAGAGACACGAAAGGTTACGGAAGGACGAAGACACAACGAAAAGATTACGTAACACCAGACCCAAAAAATGAAGATATATACAAGCAGCCAAAGAGTTACGTCACATCTGTGTTTGGGTGATCCGAAAAGAATGAAGGCAGAACGAAACGTTTGCGTCACTTGCATTTCAGGGCGCGAATTACGTGGAGGTTGAGCAACCTGTACATTTCTCGTTGCTCTAGAAAGGACCCCAGATGCCCCGAAGAGGTTCAGCAACATGTTTTTTTTTGTGCGTGTGTGTCTTTAAACAGGGCACAGCAAAAAAAAAAAAACAAAGTTGAGCAACTTGCATTTCTCGTTGCTATAGAAAGGACCCCAGATGCCCCGAAGAGATTCAGCTCCATGTTTTTTCTTCCAGCCACTCTAAACTAAAGAAGGTACAGCAAAGTGGTTAAGAGACTTGTATTTCCTAGTGATTGAAGACTTCAGAGATATTATAAAAAATGGGTTGAGAAACATAGTCGTTTAACTGCCATAAAAACTAAAACAAAATCACAGGGTTAGGAACATGAACTTTTTAAGCTCTCTAAACAGGAGCCTCCTCACTTAGAACTATTACCTGCAGATGACTTTCGGTCTCTCTACTCAACTGCAAAAAAAAAAAAAACATGTGACGTTCTCCTAAGACGACCGACCGACCCTTCTCATTGCAGCTGTCATTGCCAGCTGTTCATTGTCCCCATGGCGTGCGTATGCTGCATCCTGCATTGGTTGTACTAACAAGTAGCTCAAATTTAGCTAAAACCAAAGGATAATAACGTACAATTAAAATACGTAGCCCCACGCACATCTCTGACTCCGACCCCTTTGCTTGCTGGCCAGCTGTGACGTCACCTGGAGACCAAAACGGACTGGCCAACTATAGTGTCTATTTACGATTTTCGTTTGCTTATAATATTATGATTAAACCTTCTTTACTAATACCCACGAATAACCAGTTCAATTAAAATGTAGCGGTGTATTGTAAAAGTCCTCTTTTGCTCTCCTTGACTTGATAACTTTGTAAAAGAAAAACCCTTTGCAGTCAATACATTGTTTTACCGCATATTTTAAAGCAGTTTATAAGGTAACAAAGCAACATTTGATATTTTATGGAAAACGTTAAGACAACTACGTGTATAAATTGTTAACTAATAACTCCTTAATAAACGTTCTGACTTTCAAAAAATATATGAATACACCTGGGTGTAAACGCATATTTCAAGAAATAATCGTATATATATATATTAACTACAGCGTAAATTAGGATAAAAATTTTGAAACAAAATACAATATCAACGTGTCATATAAAATCTTGCGATAAACTTATTGTGGTCTTCCAAAAAAAGCAATTCTCTGCGGTTCCTTTAAAAAATTTGAGGAATACTAGGTTAAATTTCACACAATTTCCTATCCCGAAAGAAAGAATATGCATTTGTTCTGATCTGGAGATTCTCAGAACTTCAGATAAGCGTACTGGTGTGAAAATGTTGGCTCTATAGTCTCAAATAATAATGCCGTTCCGTGCATCAATAAGTTACTGCAAACCATCGGTGTACTAGGTGCCTCAAGTTTAGAGAACTCTAACTTGAAAGTAGCTAGTAGCATATTACTGCTGCCCTTGTTAGAGCGCCCAGATGGAAGCTAAGACATGAAGATATAGTTAAATATTACACTACTTTGGCTCGAATATAGCTTTATATGACAAAATTTCAATGCTCCACGATTTTTCACCTATAAACTCAAAGACGAAGCTAACATTTTCTCATATACTGCGCGGGAAAAATGTTGAGAGCAGCTGCAGCCAATTTATTGCAAAATAACTTGCCGATATATCATCTTTGCGTGAAGGTATCTATCTTCATCGTATGTAAAAAGTTCATAGCCAATTCTATATTTCTTTTTGGGCAAAAAACATGGAAACATTCGATAATGGGCTTCATTGGTCACATTATTTCCATAAACTCATTCACAAAAATGGCACTCACAATGCCGGAGATCTCCAGCTAGATGACGTTTCGGAGCGAGATGCGCAGAAGTCACAAACTGGTCAAGTGATGGAGCTGCCTTTACATTATTATACCACGGCTAAAACGAAACCACGTGATCAAAACCTAAAAATTGCATCGCCCTAGAGTTTTCTAAATATTTGCGAGATACAATCAAAATGATACCAAGAATGAAGTCAGTTGATCAAAACTAAAAGTTAGTTCTTTAGAATCATGGTTGCTGATTTGCGAGGTGCAATCTGCAACTAAAACGAAGCCATCTGTTCTAAATCTAAAATTTAAATCGCACTAGAGTTCTCTAGAGATTTGGGAGATGCAATATACTGTATACCTAGAATGAAACCATGGTGATCTAAAACGAAAAATTAGGTCCTTAGAATCATATTTGCTAATTTACGAGATGAAAGTTACAATTGAAACGAAACCGTGTGATCTAAAGCTACAAGTTAAATCGCGTGAGTCATTTTCACGCGTGTTCATGATTCAATCAATAATTATAAGACCGTGCCACTGACAGTTGGTCAAGAGGCATGCGTGTGGAAAACAAGGAATTTGCTGATTGGCTAAAGGCGCAGCCTGGAACTGGATTTCCGTTCTAAATATAATAAAGGCAGCCGTAAATGGAGGTACGAAGCACCTAAACCAATTTTCCCTGTTCACAACCAGTAGAATATGCAATTTGACCTGACAAATTTCGAAGAACTGCTGTCACAAAGGGTGTATATTTTACATTGTGTTTGAACGCTACTGAAGTGTGAAGGAAAATCATAAATGCATACAATTTATATTGAATAGCGACGTACGTTAGCTTTGATAAGAGTCCGTAGTTATCAGAAAGGAGGCATAATAATCGTCTGAAAATCATAAAAGGAAGAAAATATGAGCAACAGATGCAAGAATGTTAGTTCGTAAACTAGCTTTATATTAAATGTTTGGAGTGTAAAGTGCAGTCCTAAAGTAACTACGTTGTGAAAGAAAATTAATGGCTTCCAGCCCTTTCTGCGTCATTTCCACGACGTCTCCAGTGTCTTCTTAAATTGACTGTCTGTGCGGGTTCAACAGCTATTGTTTTTTCAACGCATTTAAGTTCAATAAGACGTCATTCTACTAATTACGAAACGTGTGAATAAGTTAACTCTCTTTCGACTTTTTTTCTGCGCTAACGTAACGATGTCGTCACAAACACACGGTAGAAAAGCCTCATAATTTTCTATTTTATTTTTTAATGAAATGAAGTAAAAGATGTTGATATAATACTATTGAACGCTCTATTGTATACATGTTTACTGAACACAAAACTGAAAATTTACTGTCTTATACCATCCTTCTATCAAAGAAATGCAGGGCCGCAAAATGACAAAATTTACAAAATAACTAGTCAAATTAAGGCAATATACATTTAACAACTCTACACTTGAAATGATTTTTTGTATTTTTCATACGTTCTAGCGCTGTCTTGGATGATGGCCATATCAATTCAGGAAACCATCAGCTATCCTCCAGCAATAATGCAAAGCATACGAAACGACGTTCTCTTTAAAGCTACTCTTACTTTCAATAGATGGCGTCAAGATAGAAGAAAGTGATTTGCCGTTTACTTCAATCGACAATTTGCAAAAGAAATCCCCTTTCTACTCAGCAATTTTTGTATGATCAACGACAGTATTATCCGGTCTAATGATGATGAGCCTCATGAAATGATATAGCCATAGTGTAATGACCGAGCCTCAGTTATGAATTGCATCATTACCATAAAGCGCTAACAGTGGGCTATTGCAAAACGAAAAAAAATTATTGTAGATAAAGAGAACTCTTCAAAATAGAACTTAGCTGAAATACATAAACTATGCTTGAATTACTAGATTTTTCGGTGTGCTAGAGCTGTAGTACCTAGCATAAAATAGAACAAAAATTTAGGCTTTGGTTAACATACTTGCGAGCAAAGCATTATTGCTTGCATTGACCAAAGGGTCTTCCAACATTAATCACTTGTAGTTAAAGTGCTTGGACTTCATAACAAAATTTGTACAATTTGCACACAACGAATTCGGTTCGCTTGAAAAATCAACGGACAGGAAGTCCTCGATTAAGACCACCTTTTTACGCGTCTTTATTACTTTTGCAGAAAATTTTTATTTCCAAGTTTTCGATTTGTGCTCTCTTGATTCAAGGGAACATACTGTAAAACGAGTACCCTGAGGTGTGTATTTTCAACCTAAATAATACTGTATCGTAAAACAAAGGTGGTCTTCATCGAGAACTTCCTGTTTGCAATATTTCATGACTGAAGTGCAAAACATGCTGCTTATATCAAGGAACCTGTTCGCCGTATCACTAATATTCTAACATTGGCAATGTCCAGTATCGTCGAACTCTTGCTGGATTCGCTTTATGATCGACGTACAATTTTTTCGAGGTCATACATCCTCCCAGGAAGAAACAAATTATTTCTGTCCTGCTCAGAACCGCAGCGCGTCCTTCAGCTTCGACCTACGCACCTCGAAACCACAACTAAGATCATCTGTGGTTATGCCTGCATGTTTCATGGCTGTGTTAACTTAAAAACTGGGTCATGGCAGTGGTGAATTTGTAGTACTTCTCAGAGGTTATATCACTTACAGAGATGAGTTTCAACTAGAGCACTCTGAGAGCGCATGGCTTCACCAAGCAAAGCAGTGTTAATGAAAAAGAGGCATACAAACAAATGGTTTCGGATTGATCTTCACCAAAAGTTATTTGTGTGTTTCTCCTAACATACCTAACAATCCCTGTAAATTTCGCAAAAATCCATCCATAACTTTTTGAGTTACCTTGGTGATAGACTGAAAAACAAACTGGACTGAAACATAACCTACTGTATTCACGTGGCTGAGGTAATTAAAGTGTAACCTCAGAATTAGTGCTACGGTAGCGAGCAATGAAAGTTCTATGGATCATTTTACATGGAACATTTTACACGCTGCTCTCTTGCAACTGACAAGCCCCAACAGACAGCTGCGGACCCACAGACTCACGCAACAAAATACCACGTTGTTCCCAATACAGCCAGTTCCGTTACTGCTTGTGGTTTCTACTGTTACAGACAGGTTATTATCCTAAAAGAATTTTCGGTTGGCACATTTAACGCTTTTAGCCTTTGGGGCGCCCCAGAATTTTTTCAGGGTGTTGGCATATTGTGTAACTCCCGTGAATATCTAGCACAACTAAATTCTGCTTGACAATAAAGACGTTTTCTGTGTCTCACGGTATAGTAGAGTTTGACATTCTGCTATTCCTAGATCGCGGGCTACCAGAATTCGATTACTGAAATTATACTAAATGTAGATGAACTCCGCGACCGTAGATTTTCATTGCCTTTAATTCTATTATTTTGTCATTTAAAAATTTCTCGAAAATAAATTTTTGCCGCGCTACGGGAACATCAAATTTTCGACGGCATAACAGCGATAGCGGACCTCCTGTTTTAAGATACCCAAATTAACTCCAAATGCTTCAGTTTGCCTTCCCGTTTCGACTTCGTTTTCTAAACTTATACACAAATTTAGATTTAGTATTGGTAACACACAAATTTGTAGTTACAGTAATCTATGGGCGTGGTCGATTGGGACCTGAAGGTCGATCTTAGCCAAACCTACTTGATTTAACTTGTCTGAAACTGCTGACAGGTGTCCCGACTGCGTCCCGTTTATTAAAGTTTCAATCGCAGACTCAAAATGGAATACATGCGAGGCATCTAAAAACTCACTACTACATCCTATAATAGAGATCTTAGTCGGTTCAACATGAGCGAAGCGCTTCTAACACCTGCAACACGATTCAAAGCGATAAAGTTAAGTTCCTGTCGACAGTCCGGACAAGTTAAGTCAAGTGGGCTTGGCTTAGCTCGACTTTCACGTTCCAATAGAACACGCCTTAAGAATTATTGTCAACTTATGATGATCTTCTCCAAATCTATGAAAAGTTTATGATGCCAACCCAGATTGTGAAAAGTATTGTTGTTCAAGCCGTATTTGATTGAGTCAACCAAACACCCAAAGTTAATCCGCATCCAGTTTATATACGAGTGAAAGGAGCGAACAAAAAAAAAAAAACACTCACTATCGGTTCAACTATCTCTTTAGTAGCGTTCCAAAAGAAAACTCTCCGTTAGACAAACCGAGATTATAATTTACATACAGTATAGCATAAACCGGTACTGTATAAGGTATATCGTATGGCCAGCAGCGACGTATTCCTGTTTGGCATTAACTAAGAAACCTATAACTCTGTACCAGCAACTATATGTTCAGTAAAAAAAACAAATAAAACTATAAGCTATAAATTGTTTTTATGCATAGTAAAAGCCGGCACTTTTGTAACGTGTAAAAATTTATTCCTGCTTGAGACCAACTAGAATGGCGGGTAATACAGTAGCTGGATGCGTGCAGCTATATGCGTGTATAGCAGCGTCCCGAAAAGAAAACTTTTCGCTATACATAGAAAACGCAGTTACGGACCTCAAGTTCAATGACCCTGGACCAAAAAGCAACTGCAGACGAGAGTTGGGAGTCCTAAGTCGATTCCTCTTCAGGAGGCGTCGATTTCACCAACTTTCTCGCGAGTGCAAAGAGGCCTCCTGACCCTGACCGTCAAACAGTGTGAGTAATTCTCATCTCATCGAGGGAGTGTTTAGCAGACCCTTCCTTACACCTATGGGCAATTGTTCCGGGACTGAGATGAGTTGATATTTACGCAGATCCTGGCCGTCATATGATAAGGTCCTGCTAGCGAGTGGAATTGAAAGTGACAGAGAAGTAAATTATCTTGAACCCTAGATATAAACATGAATTTGTAATATTACCTAATCGACGTTTATTTACGAAGCGTTAAGTGCAGCATCTGTACTCAAATAATATTCCAAAACACAGGAAATTTGGCCCTGGCCAGCATGTAGTTAAAGGGAAACTATTGCAAATTAGTTCACAAAGAAGTATTAGTTAAACTGGGATGGCCTTTTTTCGTGGATTGCACTTTTGACAAGTTGGTTTCTTCGCTCTTCATGAAAAAAAGTATACTTTTTCTCCTTCTCAAATTGTCACGTGATGTATTGGTAGTTTGCTGGTTATCTTTCAAGAGGAAGGTCTGAATTTAAATTAATACATGCCCTGCCTAAAGTTGACGAATGCACTGAACCTCACATCTACAACCTAGGATGAGGGTCACCCAGTGCTTCCAAGCAACTTGTGAAAGTCGAAAAAGTTTGAGGATCTAACATAGCCAGTTTCTCAACGAGCTTTCATCTTCTCATAATAATTATTTTCGAACATCGTCCAATTGGCTCTACCTCCAGTTTTGAGAAGCTTACTTCTATTAGAAATTTAAAAGCGAAGAAAAGAACTGATGATGGAGCTGGACTCCGAAACGTTTTCAATTATACGTATACAATGATTTTATTAACTCTTTTCTTCGCTTACTTCTATGTTTAGAAAGACGTAAGCCTATTTACTTTGGCCGTGGCAGACTTCTTAATAAAGCTACTGAATTATCATTTCTGGTGTCCCTGGAGCTTAGCAGGGCTCCGCCTGCAGTGAAGTTGCGCGCATGTATCTTATAGTTAAATCATTCCAGATTTAACTCAAGGGAACGCCAGCCCTTCACTGGTCTCAAACTTCAGTATTTTTCAGGCATCAGAACCTCATTGAACCTGAAGCAGACCGTATGACATACATTTAAGCAGTATACATGTGACATGCGGTTACTTTCAATAAAGTATCGTGTAAAACATTACATGTCACAGAGAAACAATCAGTTCATCTCATATGTTTAAACTATTATGTGTTTAGACACTACAAGCAGTTTACACAGCATGTAGCTAAATATAACTTAGCTAATAAATTGAGTATGTAAAAGAGCAATATCGACTGCCAGACGAGGTAGCATGTAAACTGTGCAAACTTTTCCTCTCGTATACTTTAAGTAACACATTTAAATGGTTGATTGTTTTCCAATTATCAGATCACGACTTGTCAACCAATGCAATTAAGCTCTATAAGGCCCAAGGTACCAACTGATGATGCAAGCTAAATCCGAGTATTGGTCGTGGGATTTTCCCACAGTTAAGAAAGACACACGATGCGTACAAAAATATCCCCACCTTTGCCTAGCAGGGCAAGAGCATGGGAAGCTGAATTGAACAAAAGTCAGTCGTTTTTGTGGGGTAAGTTTTCACCAAACGTGGGAAATTCGCACAGTTGCAACTAACTGAAGCAGGTTTTGTTGCTGTAATTTCAGCACAATGCAGAGACAGACAAGGGGTGGCCTCCAGACACGAAATGTTGGAAAGTTCATGGACATGACAGAAACTTTTAGGGATCGGAGAATCAAGAGAAATAAAGAATAGCAAGTCATCAAGAGAATAATCGGCGGATGTGAAAGGACCACACTCACAGCTGAGGCATATTTTTCCTTGTACCCTATTCTTAGTGCATTAGATAGACTACCCGCAATATACAATATCTGCTGTATATATATGTTTGAAGTAAAGTGTACGTATTTAATTATCTTTCAGGAGCACCATATTTGAAACAAACAAATATTAGAGTGCGAACACAGTAGCCAACTAATTAAGTTCATTCGCAGGTATGTAGTATTGAATTACTTCATCTGCAATAATATAATAAAAAATGTACATTGCAATATCTTCCTGATATAAATCATTTTAAAAAAAAAATTGACTGTTGAAATAATGAATAAAAGCATAGCTATTCAAAAACAGGATGAATACAAAATTTTCAGACATTGATACACTATTAAGCTTTGTATAACTTGGTTTTTAAAAAGATTGTGCTAACAGCTAAAGAACGCAGTTCAAATGGCCATCTTTGCGTAATTGCTTCATGAAATTCGAGGTACTTATACACCTGTTATTCAGTTATTTGCATCGATTATTAAGTAGCTAGTAAAAAATTGATAGAAATTTAATGATATCTTATCAACACATTATAAGAGAAGCCTGATCTAGTAGTAACAAAATAATAACAGTGAATGCTACTTTTCAAATCGTATCACACTGCTCACGTAATTGCCGCTCTTCGGCAAAAATCACCCAACGTACTGGCGATAAAACTTGCGGCATTGCGCGCTTCATAATCGACAAGACGACAACAAATCGCCATCAGTTGCCTCAGAATCGCTTCCGCCGGCCTGCGGAAGTTCCTCCGCGACTCTGGAAACCTTGCGCCGGCACAGCTAGGAGTAAAAGCGGGTCTACATTGCAGTCTTTTGTGTTGCATATGCAGTACAAAACGTTTGTTCCTTCCTCTTAAGCCCCGCTGAGTGTCTAGGGTAAGGTTTGTTCAATTGTTAGCCGTTGCACCAGCTGGCTTGTGGTGAGTGGCACCAGTGAATATTTTATGTCTTTTTAAATTTGGAGAAAATAGGAACTCGGTGTGCTGTTCACCTTTCTGTTGTTTACATGGAAGCTACTAAACATTTGAATGCGTGACGGTCTTTGATGACGTCAAAAACCTATAGTGTGAACTCGGCTTTACTTTAACTGTAGGATGACGAAGGACCAGAGTTATAAACGTATGTTAACTTGCCGAATGATGAATTAACTCCTGTACTAACAGTATTGAGACAGTAGTACAAGATGCGTTACTAGCATTAAAGGATTACCTTTGAGATACAACTGCGCGCTACATTGAGTGCTGAGTGACTATAATAACCGAGCTGTAAACAAACGTGGCCAACATAAATCTACTGTCTATGTTATACTACAATATCTCGAGTTGGTGTCTGCAGCTTGCAGCACGTCAGTTGGTTTTCATGCATCGGTTCCGAAGTTGGTATTTAATCCCATGTACGTCAGGCTGCTATTTTGCTACAAGAGATCCTTGTACTATTGAATTCCTACGGAAATAAGCCTCTGCAGCGAGCTACTACAGCCAGGTACAGATAGGGTTAAATCATTCTTATATGAGCTTGTCTACGTCAACTTATTTGTTTACATTTGAAATAGGATGCAGATACGCAAAGTATTCGATTCATCATTTGAAACGACATGTTTTCTTACTAATTGTATCATAAAAATGATACTCGACTGCTGCTCTACCGAAAATGTTGCCTACGTTCTCTGACGAAAGGAATAGGAAGCACCGCACCTATGCCCCCTCAAACGTAAAGGTTAGCATTGTTATGGTATTTAACAAGGTTAGCGCATTCCTTGTCAGGTATTCAAGAAAAGAACGGGAGCAGTCACTGTTTTGTTACGTCGGCAGAAGGTCAGAGGAAGTACAAATTAATGTGCAACACATCCCCAAATTCTTTCGAAGCTGGCGAGTTGTCCAGATTTTCGCAGTAATGACAACGCAACTGTAATTCCGGATTCAGTCCCCTGGTGGTCCATAGTAAACATAAAAGTTCGTTCGAATAGCATGACTTAAACCGTGACCGAATGAAGTTTTGGGAAACTGACAGGGTTTATAGAAAAATACCAAAAGGCAGTACATAATTTTCCCCTGTTGCACAGTATTTACCAGGAAAAAATTGTGACGATAGTTCTATGCTATGACGGATAAAACTCGCTTTGGGTCTTCATGAAAAGCACATCGATACCCTAAATATATGTTTCCGTTGGACCCTTGACTCGGCATGGAGTCACTGCTCGATGTCAAGTTTCACAAGTACAAGTTTATACTGGATGCGAAGGTTTTTTTTTTTTATTGGAACTGACAAACGCTACAAAGAACAGCCTTCAAAGAGAGGCATCATTCATCGCCTGCTCTCGCTCCGATTAAATGAGCTCCAAGCAAAGCGTGAAAAAAAGAGTAAATTTCCCTTTACGTTCATGGCCTGTGAGACGATCTTGGTCAGAGTTCAATCACAGCAGGACGGAAGAACGAAGGCCAGGGAAGAACCAAGTGCTGCCTGCTCCTACGAGGCCGGTTGGGCACAGATCCGAGTATATACTGTATGTAGGTCATGTAGCGGAACTGTCTGCTTGGCTGTAGCTGGGCTGCGTATGTCGTAGAAATTCGAGTAGTCAACCCTGCTCTAGGAGAGCATTTGTAGGAGGTAGGAGTTGAGCTATTGGTACGGACGTAGCTCAGTTTTGTAGGTCGTAGAAATCGTGGTAATTAGTCAAGTTCTACCTGAGCTTTCGTAGGTGGCATGCGAGTGAAGTTGTCAGCTTGGACGTAGATGACCTATGTATGCCAAAAAGGTTCAAGTAGTCAGCCGGAATGTTGCTGAACGCTTGTAGGTGGGACGGATAGAGCAATCAGTTTAAAATGTAGCTAATGCAGGTAAATGGTTAGAAATAAAACAGTTACCGTATCTATAGTGTACCAGACTTCCTCAAGCTTATAAGGCCCACATTAGCTTTTGTTTACAGCTGCGGCAGATGTTACCAACGTAGTTCTTCAATGACTTGTAAAAAATTAAGAAGCGAGAAAAACAGTGCAGTATCCGAGGCAATGTACAATTGTATATGTATGCGTTTTTCCACACATTACTGCGTCGTGCTATTCATAAGCTTGTAATATTTATGTCACACAGTAGTTTATGAATTTAAGAAGCAGATGTGTCATTTTAACCCAACAACAAAATGTAAGAAGTTTTCAACAGGTAGTGAATGAGAATGAATCACGCGTATCCGTTGACAGGTCGTCTATAGCACAAACTTATCTGTTGTCACCTCCTCTGTTGCTATTATAATTCATGGCAACCAAGATTGCAGTACAAGATTTTTTACAGTTGCCAATGAAAGCGGATGTGCTGCACCGCAAGGTTAAAGTTCAACCTAAAAAGCTGTCCGAGCGGCACCATAGCATATCGGTCAATTTTTCAGGACCCTATACTCGGAAGAACTAAACGTTTTTCTCCCCTGAATTTCTCCCTCAGTTGAAGGGCAAGAAGAGACAAATGAATGCGTTGTATGTACGACTGAAGGAGCTCCGCCTCACACTGCCGTGATATTCTGTTACTCGTATCTGAGTTACCCTAAAAGGAGGTTCAAATTTAAATTACTTGAGTAAGGAACAAATAATAGAAATTGTGAGATAGAAAGAAAGAGAGAGACATTTATTTCTCATTTGGAGACTGTGTCCAACAAAGTTAGGACACAGCATCCTGAGGTTTTCATGCTTAGTACAAACATAAGCATAACACTAAAAATAACATAGGAGAGAATTGGTATTTAGCTTGCAAAGATCTACCAGTGCAATGCCTGCATTTTAATAAGGAGATAGTATTGACACTATTTTCGGTTGAGAGCAGCGTTGGTTACACAGAGCTGGGGAGAAAAAAGTTTTTTTTAAAGTATGAAACATAGTATGCAGCCTAAAGTGGGCTAGGGCAAGTCGTTGCTTATTAGTAAACGGAACTTTTACAGGGATTTAAAAAAAAAGAGGAGAAAAGTACGATGGGAAATTTAGAATATATTGACCAGCTAACCATATTCAGGAGTGAATGTGAAACGGACTAATATTACAAGAAATAATAATAACAATAAATTGCGATTGAATTGAGGTGAAAAGCTATCAGCTTAGGGTGTAGCTGAACTATGTAAATGGTTTGAAATAAAACGGTCATCTCTGGTGTACCAGAGATGTAAAATGAAATTAGTTCTCATGAGCATTGGGCACTTTTTGCATAGAAATTCTTTATCGTAATTTAAAATAGCAATAAATTAGATATCATGCACGAAAATAATATTTGATATAATATAAATTAACATGTATTTAAAATCATAATATGCTATTCGTTCTAATAATATTATAAACTCATCATACACAACGCAGAGCTTCGGAGGTAAAAGTAGCTTTTTCACCATGAAAATCAAACTAAGAAATGGATAAATGAATTTTTCACTAACGTTTTCCGAAATAATAAGCGCTTCTAACAAATTTTGAAGGGAATGAATTATGTCTTAGCGATTTTCCTTCCATCTGAAATCTGGTTCATAATAAAAAAAATTTTAAGGGATCATATTTCTTATCAGAGGATATTCGTTGAATTAATCATTTTACTGCAACGTAGTTAGCTTGAAAACCATTACGGTAAATCAATTAATTTAAAAGGAGTATTGTTTAGTTTACAGGTTAGATATTCAACAATAAGGTTATCTACGTAAATGTAATATTATAGACGTCTCTCGATTTTTCTTTCGCTGTAACTGTGACCATTATAAATATGACTTTCTAATGCAGGTAGATGACTTTTATTCTTGATAGGCCATACATCAATGCAGTGGCGGTTTCCTGCGGTGATATTATCTACCCTGAAGAAATTTAGCCCTAATCTGCGGCTGCCCCAGTTAGCCTTCAGCTGGAGTCAGCCACATCTATGTTAGACACACACTGGTTGAAAGCGTCTCATAAATCATACTAGGTTTTCAGAATTGAATGAAAAGACGGATGAAATACAACGAGGGTAAAGTCTTTGTTTATGGAAAGAAGAACTGTATTCACTCGTGTAATATTTCCTTCTTCCCTCATATTTTCGAGAAAGGGAAATAGGCTGCAGTAACAAATCCTTATTATATTATTTTCTGAATTTTTATTTTTCGAGAAAGGATGTGTTCAACCTACTACAACAGCATCCACGGGTCGGATGACTCTACAGTACAGAACACTGACACAGCATCCGCGCCTGCACACGCCTGTACTCTGCTCACCCGCACATACCTGTACCCTGCGCACCTGCACACGCCTGTACTCTGCTCACCCGCACATACCTGTACCCTTCGCACCTGCACACGCCTGTACTCTGCTCACCCGCACATACCTGTACCCTGCGGACCTGCACACGCCTGTACTCTGCTCACCCGCACATACCTGTACCCTGCGCACCTGCGCACGCCTGTACTCTGCTCACCCGCACATACCTGTACCCTGCGCACCTGCACACGCCTGTACTCTGCTCACCCGCACATATCTGTACCCTGCGCACCTGCACACGCCTGTACTCTGCTCACCCGCACATACCTGTACCCTGCGCACCTGCACACGCCTGTACTCTGCTCACCCGCACATACCTGTACCCTGCGCACCTGCACACGCCTGTACTCTGCTCACCCGCACATACCTGTACCCTGCTCACCTGCACACGCCTGTACTCTGCTCACCCGCACATATCTGTACCCTGCGCACCTGCACACGCCTGTACTCTGCTCACCCGCACATACCTGTACCCTGCGCGCCTGCATACACCTGTACTCTGCTCACCCGCACATACCTGTACCCTGCGCGCCTGCACACGCCTGTACCCTGCGCGCCTGCACACACCTGTACTCTGCTCACCCGCACATAGCTGTACCCTGCGCACCTGCACACCCCTGTACCCTGCGCACCTGCACACACCTGTACCCTGCGCGCCTGCACACACCTGTACTCTGCTCACCCGCACATAGCTGTACCCTGCGC
>LQNS02278170.1:2048287-2059629 GCA_001587735.2 Parhyale hawaiensis | reverse complement strand
ACCTCTGCACAAGATGGGCGGCGTGTGTAACGTCGGTCGCCTGGACCTTGTCCGAAGTATCATCAAAGGTATCAAAGGTAAGGTATCGTGGGATGGTATTCCCTGATCGCAGGACCGCATAACGTCAGCACTGCTTCTCATCCCTGTCTTCCCTAATTACACGTCTCTTTAAAGAACATAGCGATTAAAAAAGATATTTATTACTTTATAATGGGAGCATATGTAACTAGAGCACTCTGAGAGCGCATACCTCCGCCAAGTGAGCCAACATTAGCAAAAATTCAAATTGGCTCCGAAACCATAATTTTCTTTGCATAAACTCCAAAATCTGATCATTTGTGCCTTTTATATTAATAACAGCTTGTTCAATTTTTTTGAAGATCCGTTCATAACTTTTTGAGTTATACTGTTAACAAACGTTATGNAACGAACCAACCGATCTGCACCAAAATTTGATCATTTATGTCTTTTACTATTACTAACAACTCCTATAAATTTCATAAAGATCCATTCATTATTTTTTGAGTTATTGTGCTAACAAGCATAAGATTAAAAACATGGACAAACGTACGAACGAACAAACGGATCATTACCAAAATTTGGTAATCTACTCTTTGTTATATACCTAACAACTCACGTTAATTTAATCAAAAATCCATTCATAACTTTTTGAGTTATGGCATCGAGAAAAATGATGCGGACAAACAAACAAACAAACAAACGGATGGACATATCTTCACCAAAAGTTAATCATCTGTTCCTCCCAACATACCTAACAATCCCTGTAAATTTCATGAAAATCGGTTCATAACTTTTTGAGTTATCCTGGTGACAGACAAATAGACAAACAAACAAACAGACAGACAGATAGACAGACAAACACGACGAAAACATAACCTCCTTGGCGGAGGTAAATATGTACACGCAGCATGCTCGTTGGTGAGCTTCAGATGTTGTATTTTATGTATTTCATGCCTAGTACTGAGAGTGTTTTGCAAATATTTAGAAACATTTGTTGTATGAAGCGGAAGCGGTGCTGGCTAGGTAAAAGTGTTTTCTCTGTTCACACGCCGGCCTCCAAAATATAGATTAGATAGCTGGCAGTAGACAGACCAACAGGCCCATTCGCAGAGTACAGCCGGGACACACGCTGCAACTCTCTATCAGCTACTGCCATTGCGTCAGTATCATCTAGACATACGCCTGTTTGGGAGCCATATGGGGGTATAGGAAAAAACCCCGGGAGAAAAAAAAAAGCCCCGCCTATATTATCTAATGTATATTTAGTGTATTTATCAACACTATTTAATTATTTTGAAGTAAGTTACATTAAAGTGAATAAAATTAAGTCGTACTAAGATTACCTAACCTAAATTAACTTAGCCTAACCTTACCTAGCCAAACCAAACCCAGCCAATCCTCACCTATTCTAGATTATTTTCATCGAACCTAACAGAGCCACGCCTAATGGAATAACACCTAACCAAACCCTACCTATTCTGACCTAACCTTTCCTAACTTACTCCAACCTAATTTATTCAAACCTTGCTTTATCTAATCTCACCTATCTTAGGCCGAGTTCATACGTCATTCATTTCCATTCATTTCAACCGTGAAGATTGAACGCGTTCACTCATCCATTCGTCCGAACGTTTTGTAGCGTCGTTGTCAGCACAACTTTAGGCGTCTTTTTGTGGCCACGCTCGTAATCAGAATCACCATGATCATGATCATCGTAATCACTGAAAAGCACAAGAACTGTCAACGATTTTGTAAACAAACCAGAGCCGCCATGTCAATTTTTTAAATATATATTTATATCATATTTTTATTGAAAATGGTTGGGAATAGATTTCTTATGAGTTTTTATTTATTTTAAAGCCAATGCATAATTCAACTAGCAGTATTTAAAGCATTTTGAACATACACAGGCATAAAAGTAAGGAAATTACAATTCTGGAAGTCTATATTACGAACAATTATCATAACATTATTCAATTTATCCATAAATATAAGAAAATATCACAACTTTGCATTTCAAATTTTGAATTTTCACTTGTCCAACGGCTGGAATCACTCTTTGATCACGCATGATTAGCATGCGGAGGAAATCACGCTGCGATCAATTCTCACCACTGATCACGGTTGATTGCTATCAGAATCACGTCAAAATGCGGTCACAAAAACCCACGAATCATGCGCGATCAGGGGGAATCATCCGCGCGCTGGTCACAAAAAGACGCCTTTTGTGTACGCCACAATAGTTATTAAAATATTAACCAGCAAGTCAATTTTTTCTGCATGCGTCAATAGGCCAGTCACGGATGTTTCTTCAAATTTAGAGTGAAATAAAGCTCAGAAAACGGTGCACTTTTCTGCTACTTCTACCAGATACAGTAATTCATATTCGGACAAGTAGATGAGCGAATTCGTTGCTATGAATGACGTGTGAACACGCCCATCGTAACTGCACAATATAGAACGTAACTAAAATGCTTTATTTCTTCCAATGAGCGTTGTGTAAAATTAACATATGGATACAACATAAAAAGTTACTTGTGATTGCATGAATACTGAGAACCGGTAGATAAAAATGATGAACGCATTTGAAATCTTTGTATGAAATTGCTTAAGATACAGCTAAAACATCGCTACGAAAAAATTATTGTATATCAGTGTGATCGCTGAATTCATGTGTCTAGGTAACAGTTTAAATATTCTCAAGGTTATTGCTGACTTATCAGCGCAAAAAGTGGTCTTCTGATTTACAATCCAACGTACTTGTCTGAGTTGTATACTTTGCGGTTCCGTTTTTTAAAAATCTATTGTTGACCTGCAGCCTTAATTAGCTAAAAAGAAAAACGGATAAAAACTCCTGGATATGCTCCATATTAATAATTAGCAGCACAAGCTTAATTTTCTTTTTTGAGGAGGGGGGGAGGACAAGTGTTTATCGGAAGGACTTTACGACCCAGTTGTGGATCGTTTGAGCGATGTTTAGCTCTAGCGCCTGATTGCACTATCGTCGGTCGTGAGGATTTTGCGTTCAAGAAAGCTTTCTTGCGCTCGTCACCATAAAAATAAACACTACCTAGCCTAACCTAACCGACCCAAACCTCCTTACTTAACCTAACACAACGTAATCTAACCTAACCTTACTTAATCTGCAATACAGGGAGCAGCGCAGCACACGAACTTGAACGCCGCCCGCACCGCCGCACGCATACGATTCATGTACACAAAGACGCGCACAAATCGTCGCGAACGACGAGAGTGCCGCCGGATTGCATCCCGCAATCTAAGGACCTGTTCACACGTCCCTCAACGCAACGTGTTTAGTCAAACTGATGGAGGCGGTGGGTTAATTTGATGGAAGCAGCAGCAGCAAATGCTGGAGACGGAAGATGAAGCAGGTCCGATTTTTCAACGACCCGCGTCATTCAGGTTCAATACCAAAATCGATAATTACTCAATTTATCCTCTATAGCGTTTTCAAATCTTGAACAAGTCGAAAATAATGTTTTTTATCGTCATTTTAGCCATCAAAATCACTGTATTTCTGTTCAACACAAGAAAACTTGTTGAGCTGAAAATGTTGTACTAAGAACACAGACGTCATGGAACCCCAGCTGATCGTTCTGCCTGCGTTGATTTCCCTTTTATCGGCTTAGCAGGCCATAAATATTCTAGAAATAGGCTGTTCCTCTCAAAATTAGGCTATAAGATTATCTGATACTACATTACTTCAAAAAGGCGCATAATACATACAAGCGAAAGTGTAAACAAACGAGATCATGAACCCGTGGCGTCATTTATTTGAATGAAAGTTGGTTCTACGTGTAGGACAGCAAAAGTTGACTCACGGCTCGTGTTCGTTTTCGGAAGCCAACGCGTTATGTTGAGGGACGTGTTTTATATTCGTAAATTAGACCACTCTGAGAGCGCATACCTCCGTCAAGCAAGGCAGCTGTTACGAAAAATTAAAATTGCTTCTGAGACTATTGTTTTCTTTTGTATCAACACCAAAATCTAATAATTTGTGCCCTTCAATAGTGTTAACAGCTTCAGTAATTTTTTTTTTAGTATCCTTCATAACTTTTGCGAGTTATACTGCTAACCAGCATTATGACAAACATGAATCAAACATAAAAAGGAACAAACCAATTTGCACCAAAATTTGATCATCTATGCCCCTTGCATTACTAACAACTCCTATAAATTTCACAAAGATATATTAATTGTTTTTTGAGTTATTGTGCTAAGAAGCATAAAATTAAAAAAAAACTGTGACAAAACGAACAAACAAACAAACGGATCGTTACAAAAATTTGGGCATTTACTCTTTATAATATACCTAACTACTCATGTAAATTTCATAAAAATCCATCCATAACTTTTAGAGTTATAGCATTGAGAAAAATGAGACAGACCCAACGAAAACATAATCTCCTTGGTGCAGGTAATAATATGACTGCATTAGTAGCTGCAGGTTTTAGTAGAAGAGTCAAACGGCTGTTACTTGAAGGACCACGGCATACATTCCATCTAATGATCCAGGGCCTAGAATTATGTGAGCGCTCACAGTTCACAGCTTTAATAGTACACTACCATGAATTAGTATGCGATGTCGCCTTTACAGAAAAGGAAACGAAAGTAGCAGCTCCTCAAGAGCAAACATCCAAATAGATTACGCAAAAATTACATTACAGTATTCCATAACTATGCAAATATAATGACTATTTATCAATTTATGATTTACACAAACTGCCCATTTTAATGGGACAACGCCAAGAAAATGTAAATAACTTTTTATCAAATGAAGGCCTGCCCGTTTTCTGTATGTACCCATGGTAGAAAACGACACAAAAAAACATGGGAGCCAGTTATTCGCCACCTTCATTTTTGCCAGTCTTATAATTCACCACTTCCTGCAGTTTCGAGAAACTGTTTTCTGTACCTGCAAATTTATGGTCGATTACTGGCGTGTTCACCCGTATTTTTCAAAGCACGCAGTCAGATTATCAACTAAAAGACAACTGTTCAGGTGCCCTTGAAAATTACTCACGATGAATCAATGTCGTCGGACATTTATTGGTAGTCCTCGATATATTCTCCTTTGTTTTATGCAGTTCTATTATCTGCATTTAATTTTTTTTTTTTTACTTTTCACATCATCGATATATGCACCTTTTATTCAAGAGAAGAATGCCAAGTACTTGGAATTCAAATTTTAAACATGTGTAATAAAACTGCATAAAGCAAACGAGTGGGGGGGGGGGGGAATACTGAGCCTTAGTTGTATTTACGAAAGAAGCCGGACAATTAATTTGATTCAGATACGTAAATCAGACAAATTCCTACTACTGGTTAGTAGTATGGAGATGGCCTTGTTACTACTGGAAAGACAACAGAACGTGCGCGTGTTCCTATGCTCAAAACAGCGCCAGGCCAATGGAAAATGTTACTATGTCGCATATGCAGATTTTCGTATGTAATAAACAGCACTTTTTTAAATTCAAGAAGAAAAGCTCTCACACAGCGTTCATATTCTAAAACATAGAAACCAGGCTTCTTCACGAAATAACGATACTTCACAATATTAATGATATGCCAAAGGCATGTATCGCCCACACTTGTCTGCCTGCCATATAAAATCATCACTATCCAAGTATCCAGCAGCTCCAACTCACCAACAACAGCACAAGCAGCAGCACTCCGCTCACTATCTTCACTATCCCTCCGCTTCTACTCAAAGCAACACTAACACTCCTCACTATCCAGCCGCTCCTCGTCTATGGCTATAGGCCGCAGCCGAGTACCTGCAGATTGAGGCACAGCGATCCACCACTCCAACCGGTTCCTACATGTTTTTGTGCTACTACGTTACTCGCTTACAGAACTGCATTTATTCTAAAATAGTAAGCTGGTTCTAACAACACTACAGCAAAGCAGGATTCTGAAAACCCTTTCCAACAAAGTGAACAGATATAAACCCGTGTATGGCACTCCTACGTTAACAATATAAGGAAGGCCATACTGGATGCCACAACCAATCACGCTGCGCAGGTTCTTCACCACGAAAAGATTGACTCCTCTGATTGGCTGGGGCGGTGGGGACGCCAAGCATGCCTTTGTTTTGCTCACGTGGTATAACTCTGTTCTCTCTTTCTTGGTCTTAGCAGCGGCAGATTGGATAGAACATTGCGATCACTGACTCGTGGTCTGGGCCTTCCGTCTTCAACACCATCGCTCTGACGATTTGTGGTTGACTGCAACTGGAAACTCCTCTGAGCCTAGCATGGATTTATCTGCATCACGAATCACTATAAATAGGTAAGTTTTCTTGTTAGGGGTGTGCGACCAAGTTGATTTTACCTTTATCTATCCTTTTTTTTCAGCCTATACCCACAGAAATAAAATATGTGGTCGATAAAGAAAACAAAAATACAATGTGCAGATTATCAGCATCATGAACGCTCAACAAAAACCACAGCTGAATTTCTGCAAATTTTAGTGATACCAGAAAGTTACTGACTTTTCTGGTTGTAAAGCAGATAGAGACAGTCAGCAGGAAAGTATAAACAGTCAACACTAGTGGCAGTTTGCTGTAGAAAATAACAGCAATATTCTTTGAAAAAAATACTGAGCAGCCGGCAGCATTACGGAAATGCAGCATTTTACTGCCATTCTCTTGAAATTTATATAATCCACTGTATAATAAAACACAGTTGTTTGCGCTTGCTCCCTAGCTCCAATGTTGGTCCGTCTCTCCGTCACGCAGTTAAAGAGTTTAATAGGAGAAAATTCATGTACTGTAAAACAAGTTGAGATACCCAAGGAGCTTCTATAGAGGCTCCTTGGAGATACCATACAATTTCAACGCTCGGGGTACCGGTGACAAATATAGCTCTGGATCTCCGGCCTCTGGATCCCAAGCTCTGGATCCCCAGCCTCTGGGTCTCCGCTTTCATTGCTGAATGATATCGAAGCACTTGAATCTTCACACTCAGTAGACGCCTTTTTATATTAAATTTACATCGCAGCCAAATTTCGACGCTGGAGGTTCAACAATCAGTTGGTATCCACAATACGATGAGCCTTGGACATTTCCAGTGAATTCCTTTGACTGAACTATTATTTTCTTAGTGCAGCTCAAGGAGCTTGTATAGAGAAGGAGGGAGCCAGTAGCCTAGCCCGTTGAAGCTCAAGAGTCTCTTATTGCTGTCAGCCAGTTGTCGTACGCACCAATCGCATATCAGTAAGAGTCTCTTATGGCTGCAGCCAGTCGCGTAAACACCAATCGCATATCAGTAACTCGGTTCGTCTGCTGCTCCCCCGTGAAACTCAATGCTCCCCCGTCTTTTCCACCAATGAGCGTCTCACAGCTATAAGAGATCTGATTAACTCGCTGGTAAGTCTGTAACTGGGCCACAAGGCTCCCTCCTTCTCTATTGAAGCTCCTTGGTGCAGCTTAACGCTTGATCAATTCCTAGCTATCGCAAAACTCATTGTTGTACAGCTTGCGTTTCACTAATGGAAGATCAGGCCTGCAGGGATGAGACCTTTAATACAGCCAAACCTGTACTGGGAACCGGAACAATAAAAAGCTCAATCACAAAATTCTTGCTGTCATTTTTGACGGCTGGGCCCTCTAGTATAGATTTATGTAGTTGTAATACATGAGCCTTCTGTGTTTAACATCATAGCCCTGACAATATATAGTATTAAAAATGTGTATATCTTACCACAGATTTGAACAATAAGACATTTCAGTTTCATGTAACAAAACTCGAGACAATTATTATTTTTATTATTATTATTATTATTATCTGTCAATGAAATTGTTACGCTAGCCGCGCTATAGACTTTTAAACATTTATTGTTCTCAAGAAAATTACAATTGTTCTCTAAAGCTTATAAGTAACTACCATAAAGAAGCATCAAATCGAACGCGACAGAAAGACAGTCAAAAAAAGTTTTTAATTATCTTAAAAATAGAACATTACCTGCGTGAGGGACTGCATCATTCGCTTTGTACGCCAGGCTTGAATTCGGAAAAAAAAAAACTCTTCTGTATGCTCAATTTAAAGTTGAGTGTGAAAACCAATCCGAGTACCGTGCTGATATATCCGAAATTTATATGTTTTCGAAAGTAAGCGGTGGCCTGACTAACCCAGAAGAGAAGTCACGATCTCCAGCTCCTCTCTTCACATATTCCCCACCGACACCGAAGCTCAACCAACACAATTCGCATACGATATCCAGTGCAGAACTGGACTATTACGTGAGCCCCCACTACTTGTGGACCCACCAAAGCCAACATCCTTCCGTAAAGCAGCGTCCCGATCGGAAAAAGTGCCCAAGGTCGTCTTCCTAAACATCGAATGCAGACGTGATTTCGGGCAGAACTGGAGACATCCTCCGCTATGACGGCTACCCTAAAAAACTGCCCCTGAGAAAAACTTGGCCACGAAAAAAATACCCAATTTACCGCATAGTACACTATTCCAAGACCTAAGTGCTGCTCGTAACGTTGGATTGTGAGTTACGATATCAGCTGAATTTAGCACAATTGCTTTGATCACGATGCTGTATTCTCTATATGTACTTTTATTATACGAAAATAAGAAAATACCTACTACTGACTCATGGGATTTGTGAATGTAAACACACAGATTACTAACTGATGATATAGCACTTAATTTCAGATTTGTTCGAAGATTTTGTTATACGTTTGCACCAGCGACTATTTGCCGACCAGGATTAGAAATAAATGGGGTTTGCGCTTACGGTTTTTTTCTCAACTATTGTGGCTGGACCGCAATTGCCGCAAGCCCCGATTATTTAAATTTAATTATATAGATTTTTTCCGATCGTAGGAATAGTGACACTCATAATCTGCTCACAATGTCTGAAGTTGTGCATATTTATGGATTCAGTTACCTGAGGCCACTAGAACCCGGTTTGCGATATCTGCATGAGCTTCAAAAATAAGAGTACATTTCCGGTCTAAGGTGATACTGAAATCCTATTCAAAATATCCGTAGATTTTTTACAAAGAAAAATTGTACAAATGTCTGTAGGTTTTCTAGCTGCATGCTGATCAGTTACTAATAGAATAATCCAAGATCACCTCCCGCCCGTGGAGAAATATATGATAATCAGCAATTCCAGAAAGCTGTAAAGCTTACTAAATGAAATTTTTAGTCAAGAATTTGAGCCTTACTTAACGTACCGGAATACGAATCCCATCTTCAGAATAACCTACAAACTAACAACCTATCAGTAAAAATATTTTATTAGCAATTCTGTTAGGAGATCATGGGTGTCGTCGGGAGGAGGTCTAATAGAGTTGCTAAGAAAATATTTTTACTGATAGGTTGTTAGTTTGTAGGTTATTCTGAAGATGAGATTCATATCCCGGTACGTTAAGTTTTAATCTCGTCGACTTCCATTTAATATTAGATTTTCTTGGATTTATGTTCAACTGGCAGGCGAAATTAATACTTTAATTCAAGCTTGACCTATTACGAACTTCAGATAGGAGCACTGATTTTGCTGCTTTGAGTTGTTTCGCAACGGTTAGAAATAACCCAATTGCTTTCTGTAAGCTTGAAATTCCGTTTTCCGGGGCACACGATTTCATTTTTAGTAGTCAAAAAGATAACCGATTAAGGGTCAGTTCCAGAAACTCTATCAAGCGGTTGAAGCCAGCAGTCAAATACACCTCTCTGACATTCGAAACTAGTCAATTCCCATATTTTTAATTTTGCTGGCGTTTCGAAGACAAATTTACTCAACTCTATCAACAGTCTGATTTATCAAATTTTCAGACAGTTTCATGAAACAGAAAAGGCTCGAAAACGTATCAATTAGCCTCGTGGGTGTAAAAGAATAAGGTTGAAGTCAGTGCATTTCGGTGCTCTGGGCCCGGGCGGCACTATCGTCGTTTACGACCACTTTACGTTCACATAAGCTTTCCTGCGCGCGCCACCACTAAAATAAACACTACCTAAGCTAACCTAACCTAGCGTAACCTACTCTTACCCAACCTAACCTCCTTACCTAACTTTCCAACCTGACCTAACTTAACCCAACCTAATTTCTACCCTTACCTAACGTTACCTAACCTAACCTAACTTAACCTAACCTAACCTTACCTAGCCTAACCTAATCAGCGATACAGCGAGCAGCGCGGCGCGCCAACTTGAACCCCGCTCACATGCACACGATCTGCGTACACAAATACGCACACAAAGCGGTCGTTCACGACGATAACGCGCCCGGGCACACTATCGTCTCTCACGACGATTTTGCGTTCACGTAAGCTTTCCTGCGCGCGCCACCACTAAAATTAACACCAACTAGGCAAACCTATCATTCACGGTTAGGTAAGGGTAGGTTAGGTTAGGCTAGGTTAGGCTTGCTTAGGTAGTGTTTATTTTAGAGGTGGCGCGCGCAGGAAAGCTTACGTGAACGCAAAATCGTCGAGAAAGACGATAGTGCGCCTGGGAGGCGCTATCGTTTCTCACAACGATTTGTGTGCGTGTTTGTGTACGCAGATCGTGTGCGCGTGATCGAGCGGCGTTCAAATTGGTGCGCCGCGCTGCTCGCTGTATCGCGGATTAAGGTGAGTTAGGTTAGGTTAAGTAATGCTAGGTAACGTTAGATAACGTTAGGTAACGCTAGGTAAGGTTAGAAAAGTTAGATTGGGTTAGCTTGGGTTAGGTTAGGTTGGGTTAGGTAAGGTTAGGTTAGGTTAGAAGGTGAGGTAAGAAGGTTAGGTAAGGGTAGGTTAGGTTAGGATAGGTTAAGTTTGGTTAGGTAGTGTTTATTTTAGTGGTGGCGTGCGCAGAAAAGCTTACGTGAACGCAAAATCGTGAGAGATGATAGTGCGCCCGGGCGCACTCGCGGCAAGCTCGCCATTCGTGCGTTCAAGTAAGCTTGCTCGCCGCGCAATAACCACTTGAAAACAATATCAAACAAACCCTAACCTAACGTTACCTTACCTAACCTAACCTAATCTGCGATGCAGCAAGCAGGCACAGCAGCCGATCGTGAACGCCGCGCGCGCGTACACCAACGCCCGTACGCACTCGCCGGAACCCTGGACATTCTGCGTTCACGTAAGCTTTCCTGCGCGTGCCATCACTAAAAATAACACTACCTAGGCAAATCTAACCTAGCCAAACCTAACCTACCCTTACCTAACCTAACCTAACCTCCTTACCTAACCTAACCTAACCCAACCTAACCCAATGTAACCTCTCTAACTTTACCTAACCTTACCTAACGTTATCTAACGTTACCTAATGTTACCTAACGTTACCTAACATTACCTA
>LQNS02278170.1:2009965-2048282 GCA_001587735.2 Parhyale hawaiensis | reverse complement strand
GTTACCTAACATTACCTAACCCAACTTAACCAGCGATACAGCGGGCAGCGCGGCGCACCAACGTGAACGCCGCTCACGCGCACACGATCTGCGCAGAAAAAATGTCCATGGTTCAGACTCCTGCCGCCCGTACACAAACGTACACAGCATACGGCGAGTTTGCGGCCTGGGCGGAGACAGGTTCCCACAAAGCTTGAGCCGGCCTAACTTCAAGGTTCCTGAAACCCCAGGGCGTAGCTGGCAAACGTGCGGACCGGCACCGAAGCGTTAGCTTAAACGTGAGAGGTAAAAAACGAACTCCGGGAACGGTGTACGTGAGTAGCAAAAGCACGTGAGCCTCACTCGTCAACTTCATCAAGGCCGAACTGTCTCGGTTATCCTTTCGTGCCTCTTGATGCCACTTTTTAGCTGCCTTTTTCGATTTTTCGAGGATGCGTATACATAAAGTACGACAGATTACGTCATCTTGTACAATTATAAGATTGCTAAATGGAGTAAGTAGAGGGTTAGTCGTAAAGTGTGGCAGTTTTATGTAATAGAATCTTCATATATGTTTTGTTGATTTCTGGTGAAAATCTGGGAAACTTCGAGGTTCCCTCGCTCGTAAATCAGTCAAAAATATTTTTTTTATCTATTCGCTACTTTGTTTCAATGCTTTATTTGACAATATAATACAAACTTTGATATCACTACAATCTAATTTCTATTCAAATGCATTATGAGTTTTTATGGCTAAGTGCGGAGTGGGAGGGGCACGGAGACGCATCTGTTCCCAGGTTGCCGCATACGAAAAGTGTCTAATTTATGCTGGAATATTTCTCAGGATGCAACAACAAAATTTTAGATGCCGTGTTAGCAACAGAGTGATATCTAATTTTATTATGTTCTAGACCATTTTCGAGTCCCGAGATATAACAGGCTATTCGGCGCCGGCATGGTGTGTGGTCTAGCTGAAGTTCAGGCATAACATGTTTGCCTATAACTTAGTCATGTATATACATTCGGCACCAACTGTAACCGAACCAAGTCTTAGCCAAACAAATTTATTCTAGCTTGGCCATATACTAACTATACTGGAATTGAGAAAACGGCTGCAATAGCTCTGCGCTTCTTCTCAGTGATGGCTGGATGCAGACTGACTCAGTGGCTATCACGTTAGAAATTCTTATTTTTAGTGCCCACGCAGTTGCGTGCCTTCTTACAGCTGAATTATGAACATATGACAGAAAACTATCGTGTGAACCGAGCTTTCGTCATCATGTCAGACTGCCAGTTCACACGATAATCGAAAGTACGAGTTCTCTCAGTTAATTGTCTGCTAGAGCTGAACTCCCGTAACTTCTTCTGCGTGCACGTCTACCAGACAGGTTGGTAACTGTCCAGTCAGTTTATTCAGAATCGGATATTTTATTTTCAAATTATAGAGTGAATGAGAACTCAGACAGCCGTACGCTTTAGAAGAAACCTGTCAGAATTTGGCGGTATTACGCTTTATAAGCCAATGTTACCCACTCACTGTTACTCTAAGTCAGTGGTTCCCAACCAGGGTGGACCCCAAAATGGACCTCAAAGGGACCATGGAAGAATTCTAAAGAGTCCATAGACGGTCTGTGCCTTGGCTGCCACTAAGCCAAGGACTCATGAGCTAGTTGCTCTCAAACAACTACCCAAGTCCCATTGAGAAATATAAAGAGACATACTTTTTTGTAACCAATGAAAAGTTGTAGCCTATTGACTGCCGCTTTTGTGATTCTTTTATTTTTATTCATACATCTGTTTTATTCATACAGATAATGTGACTTTTTTCCTACATGTGGTTGCAAGCTCAGAAATAGGGCAGGTTTTATAAAAAAATACACTAACATAACATTTGCTGTATGTATTTTATTAAATAAAAAGTGCTGACGCATTGTTTCGTAATTTCATATATATATAAGTTAAATAGATCTACATTTTACTCAGCATATCAATGGAAGGCGCTTTACATGAATGCATTCATTATAATTATTTCAAAATTATTTGTTGGCCTGACCTATTACGTTTAGGGGTCCAGAGATGAAAAGTGAGGGTCGGGTCAAAAAGTCTGGGAACCTTAATGCTCTAAATGGGGGTGAATGAGACTGGATCTCAGCACAGTCCTGGAACTGTAGACATAGCTGTTTATTTGTGTTTATATCTACTATTCATACCGACATAGTCCCGTAAAACGTTTCCCAAATGGTCCATGCAGATAATTCATCCATAAGAAATGACTTAAAGACGCTAGTTGCGGGATTTACGAATTAAATTAATAGACTGACGTTGTCTCATCTGAAGATGTAAACAAATCTACCGGCACCAGCTAACGGAATTGAATTAATATATCTAATCAATGAGTTAAACACAAAAAGATATTTTCGATTATTTGCGATGAATATCAACTAGAAGTAAAATAAAACCACCTGTGACGTAAATATTACAAAAAGACTTCTATACAGACCACAAACTGTAACTAGAACCCTCCGAGAGCGCATCCCGCCTCCGCCAAGCATGACTACTTTCATGAAAATTCCAAGTTGGCACTGAAACTTTGATTTAATTTTTATTATTACCAAGATCTGGCCATATGTTCCTTTTGACCGCAATAAAGGGTGCGTAATTTTCTTGAAGATCCATCCGTAAGTTTATGAGTTATATTCTGACAAACACTTCGACAAACATTAGTCGAACACACAAAGGTACACACCGATCAACAAAATTTTGACATTTCTGTCTTTTATTATATCTAACAATTTTTACAGATTTCATAAAGATCCGCTCATAACTTTTTAAATCATACTTCTGGTAAACATTGTGACACGCATTGGCCAAATACACAAAGGAACGAACCGATTATTACCGAAATTTGATCATTTTTGTCTTTAAACGGTCTTAACAGTTCTTGTAATTTTTTATAAAAGATCCGTTCAAAACTTTTTGAGTTATATTGCTTACAAGCATAAAATCAAACACAGAGACAAAAAACAAACAAGCAAACAGTCAAACAAACAAAGCATCCACTAAAATTCGGTCATTTACTCTTTAAAATATACCTATGAACTCACGTAAATTTCATAAAAATTCATCCGTATCTTCTTGGGTTGTAGCATCAAGTAAAAAGAGGCACTCAGACATACAAACGCATGAACGGAATTTCACCACAACATTAATCATCTGTTTCTCTCTACATCCCTCACAATCCCAGTAAATTTCGTAAAGTTTCGCCATAAGCCCCAACAGTAGGTCTGACGCTGGCGGCCAAAAGTCGGCAATGGAAAAATGGGATTTTCTCGAGAGCTATTCTTTTCCCCCTATCTAATACTGAAGAAAAAATTCCAAGGTGCCCAACATTTTTCTTGAGGTGTAGGTATCTTGGATACGGCGGGGACGCACTTGGGCGCTTGCCTGCATGACCGTGTCTGGATATGTTCATAATAGCTCTTGAGAAAAACCCATTTTTACCATTTTGGCCGCCAGCGTCAGAGGCCACTTTGACCTAAGAATCAAGTATTGTTACGGTCTATGGTTCCGCCCATAACTGTTTGAGCTATCTTGCTAACAGATAAAGAGAAAGGCAGGCAAACTTGACGAAAACATAAAAATAGACCTTATTATGAAATACATGTATAGCGAGACTTGGCAACTGAGTTGGGTAACACCGCTCGCATACCATCGGTTTCGCAGAGTAACGAGCAAAGTTAATACCTGGTAACAGTGGCGTGTCTAATTCGCGGAAGCAGCTCAATGCGACACGTTTTTGGAGGCAGAGTAACACACGAGGCGACACTGAAGCGTGTTACAAACAGTCGCCGGTGTTACCTTTCCGCCGGGGGCGTATTGCAATCACGCCTTTGGTGTCACATGTACTACACCAGCCTCCAATGGTTGGGTAACACCGACCATAACCCTCCTAAATGTTAGGGTTATGAGCTGGGTAACACTGCCTTTGTTTGCAGACATTGACTATAATACTCGATAATTAGTATTTAAAGATGCATGATTGCCATATATTTCTTGAATTCTAGCATGTGAAGAACTTTTGTGCAGTTTTTTTTAACGTTTTATCTTAAAACACAGCTTAAATAAGGCTCAGCCACAAATTATATGCTTAAGCTTACTTACCGAAAATTCCCCAGAACTTTGTTTGGGCGCTGAGATTGCACGTCGCATTCACTGCTACACTTGAAACACTGTGAGGGTAACGTTTCCAGGACGTTCTCAGCACATTGCATCAAAACGTGCTAAGCACGTGCCCAGCACGTAATGTTTTAGTGCTGAGCACTTTGTGGCTCAGCGTACTATGGACGTTGATTTGTGGACTCCAGATAACGTTGTTAGCACGTCATATCACAACGTGCTGGAGCCGTCTCCAGTACATTGTAACTCAACGTGCTAATCACGTACCATCCCGTCATGTTTTAGTGCTCAGCACATTGTGGCTCAACGTGCTATGGACGTTGATCTGTGGACTCCAGATAACGTTGTTAGCCCGTCGTATCACAACGTGCTAAGGACGTGCCCAGCACGTTGTTAGCACTTCGTGCCATAACGTGCTAGAGACGTTTTCATCACGTTGTTTACACGTTGTCTTACGATGGGCTAACAACGTAATCTGGAGTCCACAAATCAACGTTCATAGCACATTGAGCCAAACGTGCTCAGCACCAACATACGACGTTCTATCTACGATTAACGCAAAATTGTAAACTAGGTTGGGGTGTTAATAATCAACAGGAATAGCTACTATAGGGGCCGTTTCATGAAAAAGGAGGCCGTTTCGCTGCCTAGTGCTACCGGTGAGGTTGTGTAGTTATACCATTGTGATCTGTTTGCGTTTTTGCGATCGGTTGTTGTTATTCCAGCTAGACAGCAACGGCTGCGGTGACTAAGGACATGAAGTGGTGTGGCGTGGGTGCCTTGAGGGGAGACGCAGGATCGAGGGTGCAAGCAGTACTCAAAATCCGAATGAGGTACGCCACTTTCTAACTTGTAAAGCACATGTTTTGCCGGCGTTGCCCATACATCGCTTTTGTGCTACGTGGCAGCTTAAAATCTATACTGCTTTTCTGTCCTGTGAGAACATGTTCACGTCTATGGCGGTAGGGAATATCCCTTCATATATTTTTAGAACCTTGGATGGAGGGAATGTGTTTGAAAATATAAATAAAATATTATATTAATATCAAATATGGGCTCTGAAGTATAGTATTTGTACCACTTTTGTTGCGTATTTTACTCAACACTTTTTTCCTAAAAATAACCAAAATAGGGCTCCGGAAGAAATGTTTAATTGTGAGTTTTATGCAGATTCTACAACACTTTTGGGGGAGGAGATCGCACATCGCATTCTCCGCTCAAGACCGGTACATGATGACACTGAGTAACACTGTGGGGGTAACAGCAGTGCTTTATAGCAATACGCCTCCAGTAAACAGCATGTGGAGTAAGTCCTCAGACTCACATTGGCATAGCTAGCAAAGATCATATGCCCCAGTGAGTTCTTCTTTCCAACAGTGGCAGGCACTTGCTCTGTAAAATATAGTTGAGGTAGAGTACAGTCCCTCATCTCCGAATATTTTCTGGTACATAGCCTACCGTACAGTACCAAGCTACTCTGTCATACTGGGCGTTGATTACACACAGCGCTGAGATCCGGTAATGTTTCCGAACATCCGACAGTTGCAACGATCCGCCTGATCGATGTAAACATTGCTTGGTCACCCAGCTGTGGTTGTCCTAGTCACCCGACCTAGTGCTCCTCCTACGACCTACTGTCGATTAAAATTCTAAAAAAAAGAGTCGTATTATACCCTACAAGCTCCATCTTTTATGTAATATTGATTTCAGTTGATACTTAGCTCAAGAGGAAGTTTATACGTCTGTTACTTGAAGTTGCCATGGAAGTTCAAGATACACAGTATCCTAAGGCTCAATATATTGAGACGGTATGTTGACTTCTTGTTAATGTTGTAGATAGTTACAATAAATGTGTATTTGTATGTACTCTATAATAATGTATTTTACTCATCAATAGAATGATCTAGATATCATGCTTTTCTGATGTTGATAATTCACATTTCATGCAAGTTTTTGCTGGCTGCTGTGTTATGAGCAATTCTGTTACCTCAGTTCTCAGAGACTGTAACTAAATGCGCTACCTAAGTTGTTAAATTGTTTGTATAGCTACTTTCCTACTAGCTTTTTTAATGATTAATGTTTAGTATATCATACTCGCTTTGTATATGTCTGCTCCTGACAGAAACCAGAAATGCTGAGAAAATATGGAGAAAAATGGAAATCCGTAACCAAAATCTTCAGGAATTCACCAAAATGAGGCAAATCTGCTACTAGAGAGCTTTGAATCTTTGTCATACACTGCAGTCTGGTGTCTGCTGAGATACAGTGTAGGGCAGAGATATAAATATCTACTGCAACATTTCTTGACTGTTTCTGTAGCTTCCTGAACATCAAGATTAGTGACAGATTTACTTTTTTTCTATCCTTTCTTAATATTTCTGGTGATAGTTTGTCCAACATCAAGCCTATTAAATTCCGCATTTCCGAAGGTAGCAAACTACTCGCCAAGATCTTGGCGAGAAGTTTTTTGCGTTTCCGAAGGTGGCAAACTACTCGCTAAGATCTTGACGAGAAGTGCCACACTATGAAATGAGGTTCCACAGGTCGCGGCACTCATAGGTGTCCACCTGTCTTTCTGAGGGCGGCAAACTACTCGCCAAGATCTTAGCGAGAACTTGAGAAGTGCCACACTATCAAATGAGAATTAAATTTAACTGTTTAGACCTATTTGGAAAAAAGAGTTTGTTCGGCAATTGAGAAATTCCCCTAAATGTGGTGACGTATCAACTGAAAAGTTACAATTCTGATGATGCATTTGACGCACTCTATAATCTGGCAGGATAGTACCTTGAGTTGACCAGGGTTATTCGGGACACTGTAATTACATAGGAATTTTGGACACTGGCTGAAACTCATTACAAATTTTTGGTCAAAATCTGATTGTGCCATCATAAAGCCAACATTTGATTCATTAGATGCACTGGTGTTAATCAAAAACATACTCACTCAAAAAATGTATCAGCCACATCTGAAACATCACAATTTTTCACTTCAAAACAATTTTAAAAAGTTGACTTTCAATTTTTGACAACTTTGATCTGGAAAAAATAACCTGTAACCCATATGAAGCTAAATTAACCTAATCTAGGCTAACCTCAATAAATCTATTGTAATCTAACCTAACCAAGCTTAATCTAAAAAAAGTTTGTTTAGGTTTCTTGAGGTTGCTAGTTATTTTTCCGATAGAAAAATAATCGGATCTTCAAAGTCAAATATCTTTAGTAGGTATTTGCGTGCAAGGCATCATTCATGTAAAATATTTCAAAATGTGTTCTAGTATTACCTCTAGCTACTATAGGCCTATAGCATATCAAACTATAAAAAATTGCTATTCGCATCAAACCAGAAGTTCACCTTAAGCTACATTTTTACAGCCAATATTAGTCATAGAGGTAGGTATAGCTACATAGTTATATCTATAGGTACTAGAGCAGGATTTCAAAATTTAGCTAAGGCCTGTTCTTATAATATAGCTATTTCCAAGAGCTTGACTTCAAATTTTGACTAAGTGTTAAAAACCTGCTCTTATAGGTCTTTGACGTTTCAAGCGAAGTCCAGTTCGAGCGAACCTGGACGTTTCAAGTGGAGACCAGTTTGAACAGGGTATTATCCTAGCTTGGTAAACAAATGCTCTTTAGATCGTCGACGGTTGTTGGCAGTGATTTTTTTTAACACTTCTAATAGGTAGCGTATTTCTAATTGAAGGGCGAGTTTACGTGTCTCTTATTGGTACCCATTCTATCACAAAAAATGAAGGAGCTGAGGCCTGTTGTAATCAGAATTTTGTGAGGTTATGCGATGTAAAATGGTGTTACCTGCTCAGTGTTACTCTATAACTATCAGGAAGATATAGAAAGAAAAAGCATTGAGGTGAATGAGACAGGATTTCTCATTGCTATTGCAGTTAATGATAACATAACCCTTGAAAAGTTTTGTAAAATGTCCCAACAGACAGCTAATTCTTTTATGAAAAAGTGATGAACTACACCAATCAAAGTCTTTTCTCCTTAAATTTGATAGACCAACTGCATGAGATCTCAAAACATAAAAAGGAAACTGCAGGCACATTCAACATATCTAATCACTCAGTGACTCGGATAATAATAAAATTTTCGGTTTTAGTGACAAATATCAACTAGAAACAGAATAATAATACTTGTAGCTACATAGGTATATTTAAGAAAAACAAGTCTTCATTGGTCGCAACATGTAATTACGGGCATTTTTATTCAATGCATATGTGGCGAGACTTGCAAATGCACAGTGTTATACTGTATTACATTATTGCACATGTTGTTAGAAGCATCAAATGTATGGCAAAATGGAAAAAAATGAATGGAATGAAAATGTCATTAACATAGACCATATCAAGATTTAAACATCAGCGAACTCAAGATGAGCTCCGCTCAAAACGTCTCATATTGAGGTCGCTCGAACTAGGCTTGAACTCGCACGAAACGTCTAGTCCTCCTCTTATACCTATACAAGAGCAGGAGTTTTAATTTTGACTGGCTAATTGTCAAAATTTAACTAAAAAAAGAAGAGTAGCTACCTTTGTTGATGTTGAGTGTGGTGACTCAGAACATCCTTCCTGGATAGAAGAATGACAGCGATTGATGCTGATGCCTTGAGTCCTAATGCTCTCTAGCACAGGTACTCTGCAGGAGCAAGTCATTGCAAAAGTTGTAATAAAAATGAATGAATACCGGTGCAACTATTTAACTTGGATTAGCTATAGGAGGAAAAAATGGCACACCTCATTTTCTATAGAAACTGAAAACAAGCAAACATTTTACCAAATGCTTTTCAGTGCCGGTATTGAGATGATGGGTTTCACATCATCTAGTCCATCTTTATACCAAATATGAAAGCTCTAGGCTATCTCAAATAATGAAATTTTAGGAGAGAGTTCTTGGTAGCTAAATAGGTAGACTATCTACAGTTCAAGGTTCTGAGCCTGTTTTTGCCCTGCAAAAAAAAGTGTTCAATTAATTATCTCTGGGGAAAAAATGCAGTCTAAAATAAATGTTCCGTACCTGTTAGTATTTCTCATCAAAAGAAATTGCTCTTCTCCAAGGTAGGTATATTCTAATTTTTGAAAAAATTTACTTCACCTTCAAAATAATGGTGCGTAGATTCACCCTAGATTATTCCCCTGTGCCAATTTACCACAAACGACACTACATAGCCTACCTTCATTTTCTGTTGTCTGTTATCTACTCTCCACACAGGCAGGGTTCATGTGATTAGTTATATTAGTTCAGTGATCAATCATGTGCCATATACAGTATAACCCCTCTAATCCGCACCTCAATAATACGAACCCCTCCTCAATCCGAACATAGTTCGAAGTGCAATCCAAACAAATGAGCATTCTTCGAATTAATAGGGTAAAGTACAGAGTTTGCACAAATACCTCTGAAATCTGTACAAGGCGCTTCTCATTTTTCGAAATAAGGGGGTGATGAGCAAAAAAATTGCGTGAGGTGCTACGCAGAAGGTATGAACAATTTCTCTATAATCCGTATTTGTGCAGAATAGTTTTTTTTGGATTTGTAAGGACACCATTAATCCAAAACCCCGCTCATCCCCCCCGTGCTGTGCGAATTAGAGTGGTTTTACTGTATTGCTCAAATCACATTGTTTTGCAATTTAAGAACAGAGCATCAATTTCTTGAGCAGATTTATGATAGCAGCTCAGATGTTCTAGGTATAGGCCCTAGGTTTGACTAGGCCTGTCGATTTTCTGACCAATGCAATGCTATTTGCTTCCATTGCAGCAGTTTTCAAGAATCAAATTGCCCAAGGGATATATCAAGTTCAAAAAAGGTAGGTTGCTACTAGGTACTATATATACCTACTTACTCACCCTAATACTTTTGTATTTCCATTTCAGGCCACTGGTAATCGTGTTAGCCGGGCCAGTGTGCTCTGCGGTTCGCAGCATATCGTGCTCAGTGGTAAAGTTATTGTCTTATCAAGTGTTATTATACGAGGAGACTTGGCCAATGTTCGTGTTGGTCGACACTGTGTCATTGCTAGCAAAGCTGTAATCAGGCCTCCCTTCAAGAAGTTTAGCAAGGGGTTAGTGCTTTACTGCATAGCTAAGTATTGTAGCTAGCTAATTGTAAGATGTACATATCTTTTTAGGTTCTTTCACTTTTAGCCAACATAGGCCTATTTCAAAATATTTGTTATGGGAAATATTCCTGACTTAATCTTCCAGTGTTAATTTCCAACAAGCAGCATAAAGCTAGTTAATGTTGTTTTCAATTTACAACATAGCTAATACAGTAGCTATGTGTAGTATGTAGCTTATTTCTTTCAGTAATCAAATTACCTTGGATTAGGTATTTAGGCCTATGCCTGACCCTGACAATTGTTTTTCAGAGTGGCATTCTTCCCGCTGCACATTGGAGACCATGTTTACATCGGCGAGGGTTCTGTGGTCAATGCTGCTGTGATTGGCTCTTATGTGCATATTGGGAAGAATTGTGTGATTGTAAGTAGTGCCATTGTATATAGGCTAGCTACTTAGGCTTATTTATGTTTTTATTGGCACATTCATAAAAGCTAATGTAGACTAACTGTGCCATCTATGTTGGTAGGCCAATTTTTTTTATTGTGATGATAGACTGACAGTCTTGGCCCAATTTATTTTTTAACTACTTATAGGTAATCTTATACTATGCATAGCTACTTATCTCTGCTAAAATGAGACAATGATTATGTTGTTTCTTTGCATGAAAGCTATGTAAAGTTCCCGAGTGTATCTGCCATAATTGCAGTTGGAAGCTACGACTACTGTGGCAGATACTGGAAAAAATGAGCATTAGATATTGCATAGCTATACACTCCTGGTCATAACTTTAAGACTAGCCAGTATTGAAACTGAAAAAATACTCTTTTTCATAACTCTAAAACTTTTCTAGCTTAAGTTACGGTACCTACTCATAACAAAGATAAAGTATGAAGAAGATAAGCAACAATCTGTGTATGCAAAATCGTATTTTTTCAGTTTTTCAACTGGTTCCAAATTTATGATCAGGAGTGTATTGTAGAGAAATGATTAGGTACTGTTGCTGATATTGGAGAGAAATGAGCAATGTTGCTTATATTGTAGAGAAGTGATCACTCTTGCAGTTCTTAAGGAGAAATGAGCACTTTTGCCCGCATTGAAGAAGTTTATCAGTCAGAGGGCCAATTTTACTAAGTGCAGGTAGGAAGTGCATTAAAGTGTAAGACGTAAGCAACTTTGTGCAGGGTCGGAGGTGTGTGCTGAAGGACTGCTGCCGTATTGCTGACAACACAGTCTTGCCTCCCGAGACTGTAGTGCCGCCCTTTGCTGTAATGGCTGGAGCTCCTGCGTCCCATGTCTCTGATCTGCCAGAAGCCACGCCTGACCTAATGATAGACTACACGCGCTCTCTTTATAACCACTTTATTATGGTCAAAGATGGTCAGACGGATAGAGCTAAGAAAGATACCACTGCTAAGCTGTTGGAGCTTTAATGATTGCCTTCTCACCTGTGATTATAAATTTATGACTTATTTCTAGTGCTGATCTGTAGAGTCCAAGTTGCCTGAGACGAACTGACCTAGAGTTACTATTCAGGACTGAACTTGTCCCCTGAAAATTTTAAGATCTGAAGGGAGGGTGTTTAGGTATTTCAGTGTGAAAATGGTCTGAAAGTTCTCTGCGGGCCAACACTTCATGTCACTGTTGGAATAGTAGAGCCAAATGTTTCTTACCCGCGGTAGCTGCTGACATTGCGCGCTGCACAGTTGTGTCGAGGTACCTGGGATCGATCCCCACACCAGGCGCAGTCTTTCTCAAGGCACTTGACGTGCTGAATCATCGCATTTGCTTGTGCGCATAGCTACCGTGGGGTTATCTGCCCTAGCTAGGGCAGGGGGGTGGCTGGTCGTTGAACCTTCCGTTTTGGCGCCATAGTTCTTAGCGACCAATCGTCGGCTGCAACTGCACTTACTTCTCTGGGGCCAGTTGGCTTATGTTTGCCACACGAACCAGTGCGAGTGGATTTCCCAGTGGAGGATGCAGTCAAAGTTGACTTTACCTTTACTGATGCCCAGTCCGTAATAACAAGTGGTGTATCTGCCATTTGAGTTTGTTGGATTTGTGGTGTGTTGCCCTAAGACCTCACGGTTCTGCTGGCTCGTGATAGAGGTGTGGCGGCTTGTTCTGTCCTTACATTTTTTCCCGGCCATCTAGGTTGCAACCCTTCGGGAGATTGTGCACCTGGGGCAGGCAGGCTCGGCCCTTCACGAGGCGTGGAGTTGGCCATAGGGTTTGGTTAGTTAGGCTCGTCCATTTTATTCCATGGAGGTCGTGCCCCAGAGTTACTCTAGCAAAGACTTCAGGTTAATCAGTGGCCTCTTTTCTTCCTTCCTCATTTATAGGTAATGGTAAGGTAACATCAGCTTGAGTGTACCCCCACTGGGAAATCCATGCACACTGGTTTGTGCTGCAGATATAGTCCAACAGTCCCCGGAGGAATAACCTGAAGTATACGGTTGCAGTCGACCACCAATCGTCTAGAGCTATGGCGCCAGTGGTGTAAGGCTCCATGCGACAATCTGCACCCTCTCCCCATTGCTGGTAAAGGTTAGTAAGCCCACAGCAATACGCAGACAGGATGCTGACTGATCGCGACAAGCGCCGCGAAGAAATTGCCTAGTTGGCAGCGAGATTTCAACCAGCTGCTTCCAGAGTTAATTTCAGAATTCAGAAGCCCAAGCCTGTTGGTCTGCTGGAGACATAGGCCAACTCGCCCCAGAGGAGCAAGTTAATCAGAGGTCATCAAGAAATATGACGCCATCAAAGGAAGGTTTGACAACCCGCCTCCCACATCTGGACTAGGTAAGTGCCCCACGGTAGTTGTGCATAAGAAGCAACTTAGCTGACCCTGCGCATCGAACGCCACAAAGCTAGCTTACCTGGCTCGGTACACGATCCCGGCACCTGAGTGCAGCCAGTTCAGCACGCAAGACTGCTGCTAGTGCTACCGTGGGTATCTGATCTTCATGAGAGTATGAAGATATACCTATCTATGTATCTGTACCGTAGAGTAGATATAATGCAGCTGTGAAAGAAGAATTATTTTTTCCTATTGTAGATGGTAACAGTTTTGTGGGATTTTAATTTGCATTGTTTTCATGCCGTTATATGGCATATATACTTTTGAAAACGTCATCGATCATTTTTTATTGATATGTTGTTTGCTAATTGTGTGTAAATTGTTGTATAACCTATCTTTTTTCTCTTTCTTGCTGTATTTTTCCTAGTAGGCTAGGTATTGGCAAATGCAGATGATAGCTAATATATAACTATTAAGAATAGTTGGCATTGGCAATGCTGGGGTACAGCTGCGATGTGACCAAGGCCCGTGTTTATGTTGCAGCTACTAATATTTTAGATAATTATCGCAGTATATACCTACTTACCAACTAAATCTTTCTGACATTTTCTCTGGCTCATAGCTTTTTAAAATCAGAGGTATTCCATACTTTAATTTCCTAAAGGCAGGTTCACATTATTGCCCTTTGATCCTTGTACGTAGTGCAGTGTGTTCCAACGTTTTGCTACGTTCATGCAAGCAGGTCTGTCAAAAGTTTGTTAAAATGTTATCTGCCTCTAGCGAGTGTGACATGACGCACCCGACATGTTTGAGATCCCATCTGTTAGTTGGCCGTCACGCAAGATCTTCCGAAAGAGATGCTAAGACTTTCGGCGCCATGCGGTTTACTGTAGAATCTCTTTACTAGCAAACTTTATCACTCATTATTATATTGAGTAGCTTAGGCCTCCGTCTCGACAACTACGGCGATCTAACAGAGGAAAAAGCAAGGGACATATAGTATGTCGATAAAAATATGGGGAACCCATGCACGAGGGTGTTCCCACACAGGATCAACGCGCATGGAAACAGCACGTCAGGAAAGAAGAGGAAGAGCAGAATAAAGCATGAGTAAGTAGGAGTATGAAAATGGAGGAAAGCAAAGTGAGCACGAAAGATGGATGTCCCGAAGGTCTAGCTAATGGCTAAGGTGACTTACACGAACCTTATCACTAATCTGCCCTCAGGCCCCAGAGGTATATTGTGGCGAGCGCTTTTCTGCCACAATACCTATATATGGGCATCACGCACCCAAGAGTCCCGAGTGCCGTCTCCGCAGGGGATGTAGCATCTGCGCAGTTCCTGCTGAGAAGGTTAGTTTTGTAGAGTTAGGTAGGTTCTCTATATTTCCTTTCTGTCCCGCGATTTGGGCCGCCGAGCGAAGTGACCGACTTTTTCTGCGGGGCTCTTACCTTCGCCCGTGCGGAGGGCCACAAAAAGGACCGTCCGCACGGGCGCTTCTTTCTTCTTCTCTTTTCGTCCTTCATCTCTTACCACCTGAGCTCAACGTTGTGGTTCCGGCTGTAAGCCGAGTAAATCATCTTAGATCGCTATTGATGGTCTCAGTTTCAGAAATAGCGGAACAATACCAATATAATAATAATAGAATCGCTGCGCTAGCAAACTTTCTTACTTACCTTGAACTTTATCACTCATCAATGTGGCCATACGCCATTGGTACAGGTATGGACTTACGCAAATTCTAGCATAAATCCGACTGACTGTTCACATCAGACTACTGTGTCATTCCACACGATGTCAGTGTTTATTAGTGCACAATTATATAAGTATTCTATGCGCATCTTTATTAACACGTATTTTTACTATCAATTTTGTGGCAATAAATGTTAATATATTAAGTCGGTCTTTTTATTGACCATGGCTATAATTTTTCACTTCGGAATTACTTTTTTTTTTCGTGTCTACTTTGCTTCCTTTCATTTTCATGCTTCACATTTTTAACGTTTTTATAGCTACATTTATGCATTTGAATAGATGACTTTATTCTGTTAATCACTCAGCTCTTGTGTGGCCCTAATTATTTTCCTTTTATTTAAAGCTTACGATTCATTGTGCACAGCAGTTACCCACTCATTCTTTGTGTTGCTACTCATGTCGTCGTTGATCTGGCTCCTATGGGCATGCCTATTTGACTCTATACGTGTTCATCATACTTGCTTATCTTGTTCACTAAGGGAATGATCGACTCAGATGAAATTTTATCTCAAAAACATTAGTCAATCTTGAAAAAACTAACCCCCGGGCGCTCCCCAGCGCCTTTCATGTGGCTTCACTCCCTTAATTGTGTTGTCTTCTGTTCTATTTCTAATAGGAGTCCGTATGGTTGACGAGAGGCGGTGAAAAAATATATATCTGTAGCGCTATCAAATTGATCTTCCTTTACTGCTACTGTTACTTGATGTCTCGTAGAATTTTTTTTTACAAATTTTGCACCTTTTTGTATCGGGGATTCTGCGTTTTTTATGGTCTCTATTGCCATTCTTGCTCACTAACATAAAACAACAAACAATAGCTTCTGTACCTATTTTCGTCAATTCCACTTTGTGATTTCAAATGTGGAGATCGCTTTGTTTATCAAGTTCCATCGTCAAATATTCAAGTTCGCAGAGGCTAGTGACCAACATGTACAGGCCACGATCGCAAAGCAAATGCGAGAATGTGTAGCAAACAGTAGGTACTGTTTACAATGCTTTTAGAGCTCCGTCAAGGTGATCTGGTGCCGAGGCCACTCTAAACATTTGCAATGACAACTTGATACGAGGAAGTGAAACTCGCCCATCATTAATTGTACCGTTTTTCATTATGTTAATAAAACGACGCGACAGCTGCGCATCTTAGCAACCGGTTGGGTGCTCGAATGCATGTGTAGCCTCAAAATAAGGGGCCTTGATTCTGTGTCTCTCATACTCCGGTCTCGTGAAGTTATGCTATGTTGCGGGCTGTGTGTTTCCATTAGAAGTCTATTTTTTAGATCAGTGCAGTGCTGTTCGCGTTTTAGCTCAGCACCGTACGAATTTACTCAACGGTGTACAGTGCAACAGGCCCCGCGGCATGAACGAAGTCTCCCCTCCCAACCTCAAGCGGACACGGTTGTTGGCTTGCCTTCGTCTCTTTTGGCTGAGCAGACCCGCTGGTGATTTGCCATTAAAAAACCATGTGTAGCTATCGGCCTGATAACCAGTTGATAAGCCATCGCTAAGTGTTATCGTGCATGCTCATATTGCATATGTAAGTTTGTGTCTGGGGACAGCCTCGAAAATTTTCTAAATGTCTATTATTACTAGAAGTGTGCCCTGTGGTGGTTTCCTATTATGCACGCCGTGAAGCATGTGTTGTGGCGAGTTTGTTAGTGAGGGGTTTGTAGAGTGTAAGGCGCGAATGTCTTGTTGGATGGGCTTACAGTGGATGAGAGCAGGGAGTTATGTAGAATATCAAGACTTTATATTGTTGATGGAGTGCATAGTAGGTTTATTGGTCTGTGAGATGTGGGAAGTGTAGCGTCTGGGTTCGGTTTAAGTAATTCAATGAGTTAGATCGTTGGGATGTGGCGTATTTGATTTAATTATGTTGGTGAGAATCTGCACGGCATTATTATTATTATTATTATAGTCATAGTTTTACCATCGTATCCACCCTGTGAGTGATCCCTACAGTGATCCGCGGTTGCTAAATGATTTCGTGTCTATTCAGTCTCACTGTACACACTCACTCCATATACTGTATTTCCATATCGTTAGGCCCTCACCACAAACAACATCTACAATCACACCAGTAAAACAGCAGACCTGTGTTTCAATCCAAAGTTACAGTCAGTCGGACAGTATATTCAAAAATTCCGTCCCGTTTAGACCAGTTTAACAATCCGCACTCTCGAAAACTTCTCAGTCAGACATCATATTTGTGATAGAAGGTGGGGTTGAGGCTCAGAAACGGCCTCATCTCCCACACATATGAAGCCGAACGCCTATCTGCACGGCATGTGGTCCCAAGTGCTTCAGGTGTAAATTGCTAAGGTCATAGGCGCAGCTGCGGGTGAATTCTTAATTTTCCTGATAATACACTGTTTGCTGCGTGGTCAAAAGATTTATAGCTGTTATCTAGTGGAAACAGCGTCTCTTTGAGTATTATTGCCTATTGTTTGCTGGCTGGGACTGTGTTTTGTGTTATTGCTGCGTGAGGTGGTGTAGTTTACCATTAAATAATTTCCGGCTGTTTGCGTCCTGGCGTTTTGTGTTTCAACACCGGATTCCCAGAGTTGCTTTTTGGTTTCTTTAATCTTGGGCGCACTGGTAGAGAGCAATAATGGCGACCAGTCGTCCTAACTTTTGGTTCGCTGCAGTAGGCTGCAGAACGAAGTCTGAATGTAAATTGTGAATAAAGTCGGAATCTGAGCCAACCTTACAACAGAACAAGCAGGTTAGTAGAAACAAGAAGCAATGCATTGAGCGCCACATGTATTTCACAAGAATATATCACCCGTAGCAAACAGGAATGAAAAGACTCAAACATAATTATTATCTCATTCAGTAATAGTAACGGTAATAATAGTCATTAAAAACTCTATCAAATATAGAGACAGTAAAAACGAGGCTGCCATAATATACTGGCCTCTGAAAAATCTAAGCATGCCTCAGTTAAAAAATATATATAATTGATTACCATGCACTTATGGCAAATACTGTTTGTTATACGCGGTCACTTCATCATAGTAAAGCTCATGCAGAACGGAACCATCGCTCAACTCATTTTTATGCCACCAGACTGAAGTATTCCCACGTTCTCATTCAGATCTACAGCAAACAGGCCCTCCCTCTGCGACTGCATATGCAGGTAGTAGAGTGCGCCTGAGTGCTTGTCGTGATCAGCAATATTCCTGCCACACTTTGTTATTAGGATCACATATATTAGGGGAGTATATCGTAGCAGTCGTTAGGACAGTGAACTATTGGGTCACACTCATTGGCTAGACTACCACTCTTTGTCTACAGAATTTATACAGTTCTTCATGTGGTCTTCTACTGGCCCTCCTGAAGGTCTACACATGGCCTACACTAGTCAAAAGAACGCGTTTCCCCAGCTTATCGGCTGAACGTTTTGTTGAGCCTTCGTAAACGCAGCTTTGAGTTTACCAAAAAGGTGTGAAAATGTTAGCCGTCAGTCCTGTTAGCTGGACCAATACCGTGAGTTAAGTTTCTTCCATCTCTTCAATCTTGGAGGGAATTAAGACTGAAAATTCTTTGAAGCACAGCTTTGTGCGATGGGCTGACAGATCTAAATTTGCGACTTGCAAGCCCATTGGCAATGCGAACGGCGTGTGAACTTTTTAATTTGTTGCAACGCAAGTATACTGTGCTTGCAGCGTTGGACTGAGAATATTGGCAGGTGAGGAGACACTTTGCGGCTCCGGCGCGAGATGGGTGTTTTGCTCGCAGCGCTGGTAAAATTTTTCCCGTGCTACGACTACTACTCAAAGCTCTTTGTAAATGTGTGCTATGGACACGTCAACCCATTTGATCGCAAAGATAACGGAACTCGTTCTTTTGGCTAGCCTCTGTACAGGCTCTCACAAGCCATTGAAATGACCAATTTAAAATGACGCTCAAAAATGTAGAGAACCCTCAGGATAACTACGGTACCAGTGCTCTTCGCAGCACAACTTTCTTAAGTTCATCTACTCTGGAAGAAACTGAGAACACACTTCATTGCCAAGTCAGGGCCCCTTCTACCTAAGCAGCTCCATCACTACATCCCGACGTGCTAGGGCGACTATGAAAAAACTAAATCGTTGTTAAAGTATCGCTAAAACTAAGACATGACGTCGACAGGTGAGGTGCTGCCGTAGGTGATCCTAATTACGCGAGATACTAAAAGTGGCTCTCGGTGTAGGAAACTTTTTTCTTTCGCTGTGAACACTATCACGTCGTGAAGTTTCTTAATTTAATGCCATTAAGCCCTTTACCATCCACGTTAAATATTTCTCGTAAGAATAGTACTAGTAGTAGCATGACCAAACTTTGGTCACTTGGGACGGTAAGGGGCAAAATACGAGCCTCGTTGAAGTATTCATTGTATACAAGATAGTAAAATATTTTATGTTATGCCTATATTGCTTCTCGCTCTCAGTGGTGATGATCACCGAAAGATAATCCATTAATAGAATATTTGAATTCTTTGACCTTTCCGACCATATTAAACAGACATTGGTGCACTAAATAAAACAGAAAATAAAATAGCATGAAATCTACTGATACGTAACATGAATTATTTGATTTTATTTGTGATTCAAACATTACTAACAAAAGTACAATTACAACCGACCTGCAGGATTTGCACGTACAACACAACGAAAATTAGAAATAAGACATCGCAAGATTATATAGTCACATCTGCACTGTCCTAAAGATATTGCATTATTTGCAGTGACATTTCAAACAAATTTTTTAGCAAAACAGCTGTACGGTTCATTCAAAATTAATTAAAACAAAAGAAAAGCATTTACAATAAGAAAATATATTTTCCTCTTGTCGCACGGTCGTCTACTAGTAGAGCTACAGTTTTCATCAAAATATTAACAACCAGCTATGCTTGTGATGACGCCTAATCTCATGAAAGCAAAAGTGCATATTGCATTCATGTAACAGAGCTAATACAGGAAACCAGCTGATTCAAGCTGATAATGTTTAATAAGAGTGACATATCAAATGTTCGTTTGAGGCGTCTGTTTGGGGGCCACACTCTTGATCAGAATCACCGTGATCACTGAAAAGCACAAGAACAGTCAACGGTTTTGTAAACAAACTAGAGACGCCATTTTAATTTTTGAAGAATATATTTTTATTGTATTTTTACGGAAAATGGTAGGGAATGGATTTCCTATGAACCTTTATTTATTTTGAAGCCAATGCAAAACTGAGCTAGCAGTATTGAAAGCATTTTGAACATACACAGGCATAAAACTAAGGAAACTACAATTCTGGAAGTCAATATTACAAACAATCACCATAACATTACTCAATTCCACCCTAAATATAAGAAAACATCAAGACCTTGCATTTCAAATTTTGAATTATTAGTTGTCCAACGGCTGGAATCACTCTTTGATCACGCATAATTAGCCTTTGGAGGAAATCACGCTGCGATTAATTCTCACCACTGATCACGGTTGATAGCTATCAGAATCACCTCAAAAAGCGGTCACAAAAACGCGCGGATCATGCGCAATCAGACAGAATCATCCGTAAAGGGGTCACAAAAAGACGCCTCAGGTCCGAGAAAATCTTTCATGATTTTTAGACAAGATTAATGACGTCATGAAACGTGACGCACCGCAACTTTTATTTCAAACTGGTTTGAAATAACAGAGCTGGCTGATTACAGAGCCTCTACACTAAAATCTCTCATGAAAATAGTCTACATTCGTAATGTACCTTACTGTTTACGCACAACCATAATTCCTCATTATTATCTATATTATAATTCAGTTTGTCCCTCCGTTGGTTAGTTACTTAGACAGAAAGAAAATTAGGGCATCCTTTGAGGTAATCTTGATATCCTCTAAGAAGAGATGACTCAAGTTCAAATTTAAACTGTTACTGCCTGACTTGAAACATTTTTCAACCTTCGTATGCATGATACGGATCCGAGGGATCATAATTGAGGAACAATGCTTATGTTTCGTACAATTTTCACAGGTTCCTTCAGTATAGCTATATTAAATACGATACGGGGATTAGGATGATACGGGTCTGAGATATCACAGGAGAACGTTGCTTTTGTTCTGTGGAATTTCCACAGGTTCCAGTTAGTCATATTAATAGTTAAAGCTTCGCTATGGTGAATCAAGAGAGGAAAAGGAAGGGACATGCTGCATGTTGATAGAAACGTGGAACACATGCACGAGGGTAGATCAACATCATGGGAACAGAGTCAGGAAAGAAGAGGAAGAACGGGTCAAGATCAAGATTAGTAACACGGTTTGCTAGCGCAGCGATTTCAAGCCGCATCGCGCCGAAGGTAAAATATTTTGTCTCTGTATTTCTGTCGGAAGGTCGTGAGTGACGGCGAACTCGCATAAGCGAGTCTGTCTCAAATTTGTCGGGTGCACCCCTTCTGGCAGCAAATAAGGCATCTTCAACCCTATACGGCTCGGCCGAACGAATTCCCTCAGCTGTGCGGCACAGGGAAAGAGATGAAAAACGAAACGAGAAGAGAAACCGAAGAAAGAAGCGCCCGTGCGGACGGACCCTTCCGTGGCCCTCTGCACAGGCGAAGGTAGGAGCCCCGCGAAAAAGGACGACCACCTCGGTTGGCGGCCCACCTCGCGGAACAGAAGGCGAAATATTGATAACCTACTCAACTTTACAAAACTAACCTCATCAGCAGGAACTGCGGCCAGCTGCAACATCAGCGGAAAAAGACACTCGGGTTTACCGCTGGGTTCGTGAGTCCCGTGTATATTTTGACAAGGAAAGTCCCATCAGAATACACCCCTGAGGGCAAGAACAGGTCAAAGCATCATCAGTAGGAGTACAAATACGGAAAGAAGCAACGTGGGCACGAAAAACAGACGTCCCGAAGGACTAGCTAATTGCTAAGGTACCCTACACCAACTCCCTGTCGTCGCTGCTTCCCATCATAAAGGATGGGCGAACCTAAGTAGTAGTAGTAGTAGTAGTAGTAGTAGTAGAAGTTTTTACTAGCGCTTCAGTGGCACACTGCCTATATGCGAACCTGCCTATGGGCGAATTTAACTGACCTAACACTTTGGCTCAACTTATGCGCCCTCAGGGGCCACAATTCCTCGCTGAAACCCTCACCGGACACATATACAAACTTTCAAAGATCAGTTACTCTTATCTTTCTGATATTATTGTCATTACTCATTACAAAGTTTTCAGAAGTGTAGAGAAAATTTCACGTAAATAATTTGACAAACAAAAATACAACGGCGTTGATGAACACTTCTTTAATAAAGTAAAGGGAAAATATAAATTACAGTTTTCATTTTGTTTTTCAATATATATACAAGTATTCGCCCATCGACTACACGTGACACGATGGTTCCTTAGACAAAATCCTACCAAAATTGATTCACTGAGCTTTCAGAGCAGCAACACTTTGACGATTAAGCGAGCAACCTCTTGTCCTCAAGGACACTAAATGCAACGTAATTCCGATCTGCTAACACAAGGCCTGAAAAGGTATAAAATCTCACTAGGATCATCACTGTATTGAAAATTTCACGAGTGGCCTCAATTAGTGTGATCATAATGAATCAATCTTTATAACTTAATGTCTGAAAAGTAAAATATTTTAAAAGACCGAAGATTTACAACAAAAAAAGGCACCATGATACGTTAAGAAAATAGAAAAGGGTCTATACTTCGTTGGATTATCATCACGAGCAAGAGTTTACCCTGCGTAGCTGCACACATACTAGGTTTTATAAATGAGGTGATCGGTGAATTTTTCATTGTCGGTAATTAAGTAAAAGAAAACACTTCGAAGAACTGTGTCCATGGTAGGAATGAGGCAGGCCGTACGCAACATAAAAGACAGAAGCGAGCTCGTGATCAAACGAACGAGGTTTTTAGTTAAACGTTCGTACGTTTGGTAAAGCGAACCAAAAACGTAATAAAATGTTAACCGTCAAATCAGGTTGCTCAGAAAGTGTTACCAGTAATTTCTAATTTGTAGGGACTAGGGAATTAAAACTTTGAAAGCTTTACGCTTTCGTATTATTTAACGGGACACATCAATGCATTCGGACGTAGAGTTTGACTATCGTATGAACCTGCCTCAAGGAACACAAACAGTCAAAGACTGTTTCAGAGCCAGCGAATACGCCGCTTCGCCAAGTACGTTCAAACGGACACTTTAGATACTGTAAATGCAAGGCCTGGTAAAGCGACGCACGCACTTAAAAAAGAGTTAACAATGCAGAAGAGCAGCTATACAATGAAATAAAACATTAGCCAAACTGTCACACAAATAGCTATGTGACAACGGCTGCAATGCCACTAGCAAGTTATGCAATGAAAATACCTACCTTAAAAGTAAGAAACAAAAATGCAACAATGTGTTTCAAATGTGAATTCAGACAGTGAGTCGTACAAGAGATCAATGTAATTGGAAAGATTTCAAAGTAAGTTATTTAACCTGATGTGGATTACTGTAATACAAGACTAGGATATGTAAGAGTTGGTCAGTGAGCTCAAACTACCAGTATGGACTCGACAACCCTATAGACCATTCAATTCAACGGAACCAACAATGACGTAGCGGGGATACAGCAGTAAAAAATGAGAGACATCTGCCCCTGGATGTCACACTTGGAGATGGGGGAGCAGACAAATTAAGTCAGAAGATTCCACAGTTACATAAACTGCAGTTCTTTCTTCACTTTTAAACACTGGTAACGTTAAGGGATCATGGCTCCAGACCTCGCAACTCTCTCGTAGCAGCTATGTTGTAACGGGGCGCAAAAACTAACTGGAAATTTTGCTCTGCCAATAAGAACCACGAATCCTCATTCGCCGCAGCAGTCAGCTCACTGACGAGTCATATCATGGATAGTTTGTTTCTTAGACTAACATTAGCTATTTATATTATTATATACTTGGGCTTACCGTTGTAACGAAGTGTTTGCTAACACCTAAAGCAAGTGATCTGCAACACAGCGGGTGCTAGAACACTGAGCATCGGTACACCACATATAAGCACCTGCTGCTACGTAAACAACAGCAATACACCGACAGCTAAAAGGGCATATATTTGAAGGGCAGAAAGCGGTATTGTGCTGCCAAGCTCAATCCCAAAATTGGACATTGTAACAGTTCCACAAAAGGACCATAAAAACCCTAACATCGGACAAAGAATGTCTAATTTTAGAACTTTTACAGACAATCCCAAAATTGGACACTGTAACAGCCTTAAATTGAGACACCGTGACAGTCCCCAAATCAGTCACTGTCTCAAAATACGGACACCGTAAACGCACTCAAATCCGATATCGTAACTGCTGAAGTCGACTACTACTGAGCATTTGGAATTAATATTATCTAAAGCGCCAACACGCGACATACTGGGCTATTTGCAGACACTACCGTAGCTCCCGCTAGATATAAAATTAATAGATTCAAAAGTTTAAGTCCATTTCCACAACAAAGGTGATATCACAGAGGAAGAAAGAAGGGACGTATAGCATGACGATAGACACGTGGAACCCATACACGACGGTATTCCCACACAGAATAAAAGAAGAGGAAGAACAGATGGAAGAAAGATCAGTAAGAGCAAGAGATGGGAAGGAAGAAAGTGGGAAGGACAATCAATAGCGATCTAAGATGATTTACTCGGCTTACAGCCGGCACCACAACTTTGTGCTCAGGTGGCAAGAGATGAAGGACGAAAAGAGAAGAAGAAAGAAGCGCCCGTGCGGACGTTCCTTCTGTGGCCCTCCGCACAGGCGAGGTAAGAGCCCCGAAGGAAAAGTCGGTCACCTCGATCGGCGGCCCACTTCGCGGGACAGAAACTAAATATAGAGAACCTACCTAACTCTACAAAACTAACCTTCTCAGCAGGAACTGCGGCCAGATGCTACATCCCCTGCGGAGAAGGCACTCGGGACCCTTAGGTGCGTGATGCCCAAACATATCGTGCCAGGGAAAGGGCCCGCCACAATATGCCCATGAGGGCAATGCCACTAGGTAGATATTATTCAAGTTAATATATACATGCCTATATATAACTTTTTCTTTACACTTGACAATAGATAATTAAATAAGCCACATGTAAGTAGCCATCGTCTAGTTCATGTAGCTACTTAACAGCCTTTAATAGAATAAGTCACATGAAAGTAGCCCCCTAGCTCATGCCCTAGGTAGTATTTTATAACTCGCATGTCAGTAACCGTTATCTAGTTCATGAAGCAGGAACAAGTATTTTAGGATGGATTTATACAGCAGTGCAACGCAATGCAAGCTAGGAGCCGTCCCAGCTTTCTGCCCTCCAATTGTAAGCCTAGTGCAGTACAACATTGAGCACGTGGTGTGTACAACACAGCCTTACATGTAATGCTTAACTTGGTGACACATGAAGGGATACACTTAATGACATACGAGTCGCTGCCTCAGCTATTGGTTTCCTTAACGACTTACGTTACAAATTTAGCACACGATTACACTTAGCCACAATATTTGCGGACCACAATTCGGTAGGATATTAGACATCTTTCCTAACTTGCTTCCAGCAGATGAAGCATTGTTATTGGTAATGAAGTTGTACAGCAAAATTAACACGAAGCAGTGATGGCTGGCAAAGTTAGGATTGAGCAACAATATTTATTTATGTAACCATACTTGTTCATAGTTGCTTGGGGAGTCTGAGCATGGAACAAGTTAACGTCAACTGGGTTATGAGAATAAAAAAGGAAGATATGCAGACATTACTGTTAAGACAGAATTGGCTACTGCACCAAAATGCCGTAGCCCATTTAAATCCAGCTAAGCGTCAATGAAGAGAAATTATACTCGCTGCAAATTACAGCAAGCCTGTTGATGTCTAGTACACGGAATAAAATAATATTCTGGCGAAATGACAACCAAAATGGTCAAGGGTGCAGAAAAGTATGCCTCAGCGCCATACTCTAGCATTGGCTAACAACGTCGTTAAGTAAATCAAAAGCAATTTAAAAATATCGTTCTTGAAAGAACTACGGTGCGTAAAAAACTAGGAATGTGGGATAAAAATGATCAACTGTTACAGAAAACAGAATCTCTTCCTTTCACGCTAAAGAGATGAAGAACACGCCTGAATTAATGTTACTCTCTAGTCGCCAGTGCAACACTGGCATTGTCCCGTGAGCATTTCTGGAACGGCATGGACTTGGTACCAGTCGGTATCTCACAGAAGTCTACTGGGAAAACTGCAGATTCTGGGCATCCCCGAGAAGAAATTAAATGGTTTACAGGGATAGCTGCAGCGATGCAGCACGTCCGCAAGCATCATGGAATTTGCCGTTGTTTTCATTATAACATTTTAGGTTCAAATTCCGAAATCGAAGCTGAAGCCATAGAGCAGTAAATTTATTTCAGAGTTTTTTGTTGTCTCCTAACGGACGGGTAAAGTGTAGGAATTGATCTATTTGAACATGAACAGTTCTTGCACTCTATGGATATAGTCAAGTTCAGATAGAGAAGTGACTCAAGCTCCACGCTATGTCGTGAAAGTAGGTATAATAATAGTATCTACTACCACCGTGTGTCTCCATTACCAAGGTTGGTCTTCATTTACAACCTAAGTCCACTAAAGAACGACATCCAAGTTTCACAGCCTCTACAAAGTGGCAAATAAGCTGACCTACACTGTATTGCGTAGACCAACAATACGCTTAACCATATAACAATCAATCCTTCCTAAGGAATGTGTCAAACCATGCTATTCGTACTACAAACGGATGCCTTACTACGTCTTTAGATGGTTAACAAGATAGTTTTTGACGTTTACTCCCCTATCATGTAAAATAGTTCTTCAAATTGGAACTTATCAAATATGTTTTTCTAGTGACATATCTTGCGCCTTCAGACATAAATGCCGCCTCAAGGGAAAACAATAAAGAAATGAATTCGCAATGAAAAAAATTCAGCCAAAGGCTGTCGAAAAGTTGCGAAACAATATCTCAATATGAAAAAGGGTCTCGGGAAAATCGAGAGAGAAAAAATCTAAGCACAAATATCCCCGAAAAAACGAGAATACAATAAATCAAGACAAAATGTTTTGGTTATTGTCATGGGTGGACAATTGTGCGATGGAACCATCAGTGGACCTAACTATCATTCGGTGGAGAAAACAGGACTGCCAAGCCGGATGGATTAAGCCCGACTCCGACTCTTAGGCCCAACCGGTTTCCGATTCCCGGCTGGCAAAATAGTTTGACCGCTACTCGCTACTATTCAGCCACGCGGGAAATACCCCAAGTAATTCACTACCTACAATTACTTATTTGAAGCGATTTTATATGTTACTTGAATGGCGTCTCGTACGGTACTATCGCACTAATTGGATGTCACGAATGTAGCAATAAACCACTATCCGACAGATGTACCTACATCTCACAAAATAGACAAGAATACGCTGTGCATTCCTGTGAAAGAGAAAATTACTAACCGCTACGCATTGAGTGGGAATGTGTGACACACAAGGTGAAGACATAACTACTGGTAAGCCCAACACAGGAAGACAACAAAATACCCAATGCACGGATCCGTGGAAATCCAAGGCAAAGCACTTTCTGTCGGTGCGCTACACAGGAGTTGAAAGCTCCGTCTCAGGAGTAGGTTGCGTAGGAATGGGTATAGATTCGGAAGTTTCCCAAGGCTGCTTCGGTAGCGATACCTGGCCCGGTAACAAGGGGGACATGATAGGGACAACTAAATCGTCCATATTAGGTAAGACAAACACTTTCTCGAAGACATTGCGCAACTGCCGCTCGATGAAGTTGGAGAGGAAGGGAAGAGCTAGAGGTTGGTCTCCCAGTTTTGGTTCAGCTCGCATGACCAGGTCAGGTCGAGTTCTGAAACCATACCATACTCTGTCAGACGGCTGAGGTGGAACGTTCACAGCTAGCACGCCTTGTAATTTCTCCACCCGCACAGAGAGAACAATGCGGGTGTTGCTTACTCCTTTCATTGCCTTGCGCAGGATGCCCCAGTCTGTGGCTTGCTGAAAGTAGCGAGAACCCGTCAGCGTGTCAACAAGCTTGAGCAAACGCTTGTTTCCACCCTGTCCCTGGGTTGCTTCGGATGACACGCTGGCCACGTCTGAACTGGAAGCGTCGTCATCGTCACTGCTGGACTCGACGCTATCGTCCGTGTCGGTGTCGAAGTGCAAGTCGCGGAACTGCACACCGTGGGAAGTGAAGCGACTACACGAACGCTGCTGCTGCTGGGGCAGCTGCCGACCACTGCTTTCCTGCGGGGTGCTGCCAGCGCTGCTGGAGGGGCTCGTGGCGGTGCCCAGATTACTATCTGCCCGCTTCAGGCGCATCAAGTCAATTTTAGTTTCTATTGTCATGGTGAAGTTTCCGTCGTACTGAACCTTCAGGTCGCACCACAGACCCCGATCGTCCTGGACCGGGGCATCAACNCCCAGATTACTGTCTGCCCGCTTCAGGCGCATCAAGTCAATTTTAGTTTCTATTGTCATGGTGAAGTTTCCGTCGTACTGAACCTTCAGGTCGCACCACAGACCCCGATCGTCCTGGACCGGGGCATCAACCGACAGGAGCTGAGGAATTGCGCGCCCCACCTGCACCCCACATACCACCAGTTCCCCTACCAGTGGCGGTAGGTGAACCTTGCTCAACTTGCGCTGGATCCTCTCTTGAATCTGCGGTACAACAGCCAATTGTGACAGAGTTTCAACCTAGTCTCAGAAAAAAATCACAGTAACATAAAGTTGTAAAACTCAAATGTTTATAGCTACAAAAACACCAGAGCCAGTGCAATGTAATTCGCAATGAACATTAACTACTTAGCACAGTAATTTCCCATAGCCTCTCTCGAATACAATTCCAAGCAATGCCTTTCCAGCGAGAAGGTAAATTTCATTCAGGTATTTTTCGGGTAGTTAAAACAGTAGTCAGAAGTAGTAGAAGCAAGTAGCTACTATTAGAAATTTTCGCAGAGCTCATTCCCCGCTCAAGACAGAAGCTAACGAGATATATATTATAAAACACTAACTCTTGGACAATTTCGACAGCATAAAAATAATCGGTAGCTGACCTTATTAGCCCAGTAGGGATTATGCAGGAAGTCATACAGCAGCCTGCCTGCTATGATGTTGATCCACGCGACCTCCGGAGCAGCCGGTTGGAAAGGCAGCAGTAGCCGCTCCATGTAAGTGTTGAACACCTCAGCAGCAGCGTTGATATCGCACTGTTTCTCCCCTGCAGGAGTCTGCTGAACAGCGGCCACAAACCGGCGGAACCTGATACGCAAATGTTGCAAGTCTGACACTCGAACCAAACAAAGCAAATGCCAAACATTTCTTAGACTTTACAAATTTTCAAAATTAAATAATGCAGAACAGAAGCTGAATATCCTGGCGATGACTGACTAGTAGCTACAGATTGAGCAGAGACCTTCAGACCAGGGTTGCATAGTCGGAGAAGTTAAAGGGGAGTTGGAGTTAGAAGCCCACTTCCTCAGAAGTCAGCGTCATAATTTGGCCAGGGTCCGACTCCAAAATACCGTATTATAAAATATCTCAAGTTCTTCAAAATTTTTGGTCCAAAATTTGAAAAGAATAATAAAAGACTTTGATAAATGAGGATAAACACTGTTTTTAGCATAACCTATGTGTCTCCCACTGACAGAGGAGTGGGGCTACCCAGCTGGTCAAAGCAGAGTCCTGCCCAATGCTAACTTATCCTAACAATTTATATATTATAAACTAACTTGATAATTTCAGCCCCAAATGGTACCTACTAATAATAAAGGATTCTATTTCAAATACCGACAAAATATTTTCTGAAGCATAAGGTGGTGTACATTTTTGCCATTCAGTATTTAGCCTGTGTAAACACTTTTTCTAGAACCTACAGTACACAACATTCCCCGGGGCGGTGCTCCCATAACGTAAGCTGGGCGAACCCAACAAACATAACCCTATAGCCTATGGCCCATTCTACGCCCCGTAAGGGGCTGCTCTCGACACACACAATCTGCCCTTCATTGATAAAACCAGCTACCAAAAGTAGATTACCTAGGTAATTGTAATAAAAAAAACTCTTATTATGAATCTCCTGGTTTAAGTTTCTCTACCCACATGATGAACCAAAGAGATAAAAAAGGAAGGGACACATAGCCTAACATGTTAACATAAACGTGGAACCAAGACACGAGGGTATTCCCACACAAAATTAACGTGCATGGGAACAAGTCGGGATATAAGAGGAAGAACAGAATAGAAAGTAGGCGCATGAACACTGGCATAGAAATAAATGAGCACGAAAGACAGATGTCTCGAAAGGTTAGCTAAGGCTAAGGTACACTATGAGATCGGCATGGTGGGGACGTTAGTTCCTATACCATGGGATGCAGGTGACCGTACTAATCTTACCCTACGGTGAAAAATAGCTGCAAGACCACCGCAAAACCTTAAGAATTAACTTTTACAGATACCCATTCATTACCATGCATACAATGAACATATAAGTGCACTGGTGTGATTTAATAATAATAATAATAATAATAATAGCTCTCTCGCAGAATCAATGAAGTTTCATTCACTGTTTGCTACAACTAACTCTGACTCATTACACGACTGGAATTGAAATCTAAGGCACCGAGTACACACTCTTTTAAACATCACTTAATTAATCGTTCTAGAACTCTTAAAAAGTACCTATCACGAGCTACAACTCAATCTAGTTAAATTCGAATCGCATACCATAGTTCCTTTTCCCGATCAGATCTAGCAAAGAAATAGAGATTCTCTTCGAGGCACATGTCTTCAGTGATATGCTCAAACGAGTCCAGGTCGGGAGCACAGGATGACTGGGATCCATCATGCAGGTCTTCCTCTTCCTTAAGGGGAGTCAGCTCGGCATGCTTCTCGCTCACAGCATCGTCGTCTGTTCAGGTACGCAGTACAGCATTCAATGGTATGACAATAATCACTAGAGTAGCAACCAATTAGCTACTGGATAATATTACGTAGTGTTCCATCATTGGTAGCACAAGCCCGTGGATATAAATACAAAATTACAATGAAAACGAGAAACATTTGAGCTACAAGCTGACGCTGTAAATGGCAACTCCAGTGTAACTCGAGACAAGTGAAATGAATAACTTGAATGAAGAAGCATTTCACGTCCCCAGTCAGATCCTTAGATTCTAGAGTACCAATGAGAAAAAACAATGTGAAACCAAAGGGAATGAGATATTTATAAAACTAAAATAGTATGGGCAAGCCCATACTAGTCTGATAGCTTCATGAAAAAAGTCACCATACTAGGCAGAACAATTAGCTAAATTCAATTTGCACAGTACTATCCATCTTCAACACGGACCTAATGCACTCATCCATTGTGAAATGCTTTTGCCCATACGGCTAATATGAAGCGCATGAATGAGAAAAGCCTTAAATACTGGAGTTGCACTCAAACAAGAAAAGCAATACCAGCAGGAAAAAAGACTGACAGACGAACAGATTGATGAATCATCATCAAAATTTTATCAACAATTGCTCGTGGCATTCTTAACAGTTGCCATAAATTTTACAACGATCTGTCGATTACCTTTTGAGTTACGCTGCTGACAAAAAAGTAACAAACGGACAGATAGATCAACGAATGTTTAAATATCAGTTTCTCGAAACATTTTTTAACAATTCCTGGAAATTTTATGAAGATCCGTCTACAGCTTTTTCAGTTGAGTTGTTAACAGAAAACATAAACATAACCTTCTCGGCGGAGGCCATGATGCCATATCATACGGTAACTAGCTAGCTAAATAAGTCTAAGTTTAATGAGCCAACATACCGTCCGCATTACAGGTTGAAGGCAAAAAAGTAATTCGAGAAAAAATGGAAGTAAGAACAGTATTGCAAAACAAAGTGGTTAGTTTTAATGATAGTGGCAGTGAAAATTTCACCATACTTAGCTACTAGGGCTCTATACCGAGGAGAACCCAGTGATATAATTCGAATGGTAGTGTTCACAACTTCAATTGCAAGCATGTCATCATGTACCTACCTTCGGCATCGGTGGGACCATGTAAGGGAGTATTGGTGCACTCCTCCTTCACAGCAGAGATGGACACCTTGACAGAGGGTGACAGTGTTACGGACGACTGTCGCCTCAGCTTGACACACACGGGGTACTTCCGACTCCAGAGCCACCGTCTCGGTAGGTAATCTGGCTCCAGAACAACAGTGGCTCCTCGCAAGTCATATTCACGATGATGAACATAGCCGCCACTGTCGAACTTCTCCCCGAAGTGAGCGTGCTTGCGTATCTTCTTGCGAGGGTGGTCAATAATAAGCACGGAGTGGCACAGCCGAGCAAACACGGGGTGCGTTTTAGAGATGTGGTGACTCTCGGGGTGATAATCACCTTCTAATTTATTCATCCAACCCTGAAAAGGCCACAATATTATTGTCATTAAAATAATATCTTGTAAAGTTTACAGCTCCAATTAGACATAAAGTACCATATTTGCGGTGTTTTTCATAAGCAACAACATCATTTAGAGCGACTACAGCGATCGTTTCTTTTTGTTTAATAAGACCAGGAGAAAAGTGTGATTAGTTACTGGACTAAGTTTTTAACATAAATGCATCATACCTACCTACTTCTCAAAATATTAGCTTTTATTTGCTGTAGTTCTTGAATGAAATATTATAGCTTACATAATACGACAAAGACAGGCACTGATGGATACAGTTGTTGTTTTTGAAGTGCCTAGCCTACTTAATTACAAGCCAATGGCTACATGTCACTCAGATTTAGATAAAAAGAACACTAGATGTTTGAGTTTCATGTGGTAGAAGCTGCAAAGTCCTAAATTTAAATAAATTAAATACTCGTTTTTGGACACTACAATTCTTTCTGAGGCTCGGGCGCCGACGAGGGGTGGCTGTATTCACACCACACAATAATTAACAATATGATCGGCTCAACAGACATGGTATGACGGACCTTAATAAACAGTACCTAATAATTACAAGTGCTATATGAGTTCCCAAAGTCCAAGTTAAACCCATTTTCATAATCCAGTCTTGCCTTTTTCTAGGGAATTTGAAGCATTGCATGCACAATACGCCATGGAAGATATGGTTAAATAAGTTAGGATGATTCCGGTGCAGTTTCTTCAGTCAACAGCCCAAAGTGTCTGATGTACTAGTCACTACACAGTGGTATGAGAAGGAAGGCAAAGGGCATGAAGCATGCCAGGCATATCATGAGGGAAATTCATGGAGCCACAGTTGGGGTGGGGGTCGGATGGACTAGGCCCAACTTCTACACTTGGGTCCAGCCAGTATCCAACTCTAACTCCTTTGACCCCCAAAACCTTTGATTCTTATTCCAATTTTTAACATAAGCTACATACTGAGTAGTTTAGGTATTTCCACTTCAAAGGCTATCTCAGAGAGGAAGAAAGAAATGAAACATAGTACTTCGACTGAAACGTGGAAGCCTTGCACAAGGGTGTTTCCACACAGAAACAACACACATTGGAATAGTAAAGAAAAAAGAGGAATAACAGAATGCAGCACCATAAGTAGGAGTATAAAAATGGGTACCAAGGAAAGACGTCCCGAAGACCTAGTTATGGCAACGTACCCTACAAGGCCCTAATGAGGTCGCTGCTCCCATAATGTAGAATAAGTGAACCTAACTAACCTAACCAGCCTCATGGCCGATACCATTCCCTCTGAGGGAACGAAGTTTGAACAAAATACGCCCATTTTCAAAGCCTCTGACCCCTGGGACGAGCAAGATCTGAATCCTGCCAGCTCTATAATCCTACATGAGGGAATAGAAGTCATTAGCAATAAACGAGAAGAAACTACCAGGAGCAACATGAGAGAAGGAAGTAAAGTAAACAACATAAAAAAAACTGGTGCCATGGGAAATACCTACATACTCATTAGGCACCGTATACTATGTGAAACGTCCATCAAATCAATCTGAAATCGATAATAGGTCAATGAATACCTAGCTACAGTAATATTTTACTTGAGCAACTTCTAATATGCAGTAACAGAATCCTAGAATTTACAGCTGACTAGTGTGAGACAAACACAGAAACTAGGTAGCTACACGTCAGATTTTAATAATAGCATAGCAATTCTTTACATTATTGTTAACAAATTAAAATTACAACAAGCTTACCTTAAACAGCACATCAGTCTGAGGCTGCAAATAGCTCACAGGTGCTTCTTCCTGAGTGCACACGCTGTCTGCAACATCGTCGTCAGGCAACACAGGAACGAATAGAAGTTTCGATACAAAATATGCTAATGCAACTGATAGACAAAGTCCAAAGATCATACCAGATAAAAAGTTTGGTAAAGGTAATATAAAGCAAATGAAAAATACACATAATCCATACAATATTCTTCTCCAGTGATATGGAAGCATCTTGAGTAACTCGAGAATATGATTTTGCAGCCATGAGGAGGAGCTGTCTTGCTTTGGCTTCATAATCTGAGCACCGTTTTCTTTCTCTGGCTCTGCAGATGGTTTTTCTTTAATTGGTGTTGAGGATTTACTTCGAAACTGGACGGACTTATCATCAAGAATGGACAATAATGTGTCCTCTTCAGCTTCAACTCCATCCTCAATAACAACATCATGCAAGTCCAGAGGTAGCTTACTGGATGGCGATATGGCAGCGCCTCTTCCACTCAGAGGAGAACTCAATGTAAATCCTGGATGGCTTTTACCCTCTCTCCAATTCCTGAATCGAACTTCAAACAGCTTGGATGGAGTAGGCTTGATATCACTCAGGGTGTCGGCTTCCTTTTCAGCAGTTTCTTCTGTCTGCAATCTTTCGGCAAGTGGGGAGGTGGATTCACTAGGAGAATTATCAGGTACTTTAGCATATAGTTCATCATTCTTTGATTCAAATGCCAACTGTGAAAATGAGATGTATTCATCATCCATATACGTTACATGGGGATTATCTTCACTATGATGAACAGAAAAACTATGGCTCTTACTCCTTTCTGATCTAATTTTGCTGATTCTTTCTTCTAAAGTTTTACCAAGCCTGGAAAATAGGTTTTTGGGAGATGCAGTGCTACTTGTTGAACCTGAAGACAAAACTGATGATGGACGCAGTTCACTGTGAGCAGATGAAGCCTGAATGGACTCGCCTTTACTAATATCATCTGCAGCAGTGGAGTCCAGACTTTGAATGGAAGAGCTAAGTGAACCATCCAGGCTCATAGAGCGCTGACCAGAAGCCTTGGATGCTGCAGGAAGAAGAGGGGGAGGAGGAGAAGGAGGAGAAGATCCAATAGCAACTTCTGCCACCCCACCATCGCTTTCAACAGAACCAGCCCGCTCCATATCTGTAATATATGAATATTCTGTCAGAAAAGAAGTTTACTGTTTTCTAGGTAACTCATCTTTGCAGCCCCCACAACCAAGGCTACCCCAGAGTATGGGGCACCAGACAAGGGAGGCAAGTACAGTCCCACGCGCCAGCACAAGGAAGCACGCAAACAAGCCCACACATAGCTCAGCTAAAAAGGTGCGCAGTTGGCTATCATAAATCCTAACAACCACTAAAAACAAACGCCCCGCCCCCACTGCCCCAAAGCAGGGCAGCAAGACCAGGGAAATTGGGTTGTTTGGGGTAGCAACCACAAACATGCAAATGAATAAATAAAAGATGGGAGAACGACTTACCCCAATCAGTGAAGACAGATGCACCGGAGTACAAGCAAGCAGAAGCAAGTAGAAGCTGAAAGAAGAAACCGTGCAAAACCCCCAGCACACTGAAGTGATCAAATGGATATGAAACCATTGGCTACAGTGGGAGTTTAATCAAGAATCATTGGTTCTTTGACATAGTGTCAACAACTCCACTTGACCTGTCTCACAAGAACACCTAATGCCGTGGGACAAAGTAGTCTTAAAACTATTCCCATACAGACAAAACAGAAGTAGACTAAACAAAGTTAAGGACAGGGTAAAGGTTAGTAAGTTAGTGGGTCTAGGTAAGGATAATTTATCTTATCTAAGCTGTCAGAAGTACAGCATATTGAAAAGTCAAAAAGAAATTCAAATCATGAGCAATGCGGCATGACGTTTCAGGTCAGTATGAACAATACCAGTAAGCTAAACGTCGTGTTTAAATAGCATATTCCAAATGATGGTAGAGTAAGCTGATCGTAGGTGGTAATTCAAGCGTCAGTTGAATGTTGGGTGAAGGCTGGTCCCGTTAGACTGAAGTCAAAAGATGACCCAAGATATGTTGCTCCTATGGAAATAGGAAACACACCAATGTACTAAACATATTATGGAAAGTAGCTAAGTAAAACAGTAACTCAGATTTAACAGAACACTATGTAGCTAATTCAATGTGATTGAAAATAAAACTCAGTAAAATCTCTATACTGAATACAAACATGACAAACTATCTCCACCATACAAGAGTAACAAAAACGCAGGAACACACAAAAGAACTGAACATATTCACAATTAACTTCTTCTGAATTTACAGAAACAAACAAGAGTGAACTAATTAGATAGATGCTCAAATGAATTTAAACCTATAGCTTTACCTACCGTACAAGGAACAGCAAGGTTTAATTTAATAGCTGAAGTATCAAATAATATAACTAAGTCTCTAGTTGGTACGTATATGGTATTATCTGCCCTTAGTGCAACTGACAATGGTTATCAGAAATGTACCATATGTATTATCCCATCGAATTCAATTTCAAAGACTGCGTTTTAACATCCAGTACGGTATATTAAATGTCCTGATGGCTGCACAATACAGAAAAAAAACCTCGGCACCTAAACAGTCAGATACACAGCCAAGTTACGCAATACAGTGTCCCACAAATAAACAATAAATGGACTGGTAGACTCACCATTTGGAGTAACAAATATACGATTGACAAGCTAGCGGGGTTTGCAGGCAAGGTAGGGTAGTGAGCAGGAGCAACAGGTCTGAGAAGGAGGACAGGAGCACGCAAATCAAGAAAGAGTAAAGCAAAACAAGGCCAGCAACAGCAAAAATGGAAAAAGGAACGCAAGACATAGCACACCAATGGCGTCAGGCCTATGTCAATTCAATAATATAAAATAACCAATGATAGAAACCAATTGCCAAGTATGCCATAAAGCAAATAAAGCTCAAACACATGAGTAATACAGTTAAATTAATGGGATAGCTGGCATCCAGAAAAGATGAGCAAAGTATGGAGTTGAACTCACCTCTTGGTTACAGGTACTGGTATGAAACCAAAGGCAGAGGTGACATGTTCATGCATGGCCACAGCAACCAGAGCTCAAAGACGGAAAGTAGGCCATAGCTCAAGAATAAACAAAACTCTTGAAGAAAAGCAGGATGGGCAACTGGATGTTCAATGTATCAGGTGTAGTGCAGAAATCAAAAGACAAGCACTCAAAGGGATAACTAGTAAGGTGTCAATACTGGTCGAGTAAATAAACCTTTCTGTAAACATGCAAAAGAACAAGACAATGCATGAAATATTTGTAAACAAGATCAAGGATAATAAACATTTGAAATGACACAAAACATAGGAAGCAAGAACCACGGCAGAGCCCTCCACAGGGTAACAAACAAAACCCAATATGTGACACCGAGCAGGCACCCCAACCCAAAACGGCAACAAAACAACCACCAAAACACTAGACAAAATCAAACAAAACGTCACCCAAGTGATGAGCCAACTTTCTCTTGAAAACCACCAAAGAATCAGCTGCTGACACCCAACATCCTCAGGCAGGGCATTCCACTGCCTAATACATCTCGATGGAAATCATCTAATCCCAACATCTGTACAAAAATATGGACGATTCAACTTCATTGAGCGGCCCCTTGTTACTCCATCACCAGCCCTCAAAATAATTGAGCCATATTAGCACTGCCTCCGTGATCAGAGAGGACTTTCCAACACTTAATCAGGTCTGCACGCAGCAATCTGCCCATAACAGAGAAAAGATCTAACTGCCGCAACCTGTCACGATAGTTTAGATCCCTACAACCTTCCACACACTTAGCCTAGTCCATCTTTGTTGAACTGACTCCAGCAACCTCAGATCACCAACATAACCTGTGTTGTTCCAGACAACTGAACAGTAATCCGAGATGGGCTTAACATGAGCCACATAAAATGTGACCATAAAATCAGGACTCCTATAGACAGTAGATCTCAGTAGGTTGTTCGCAACTGCAGATGCTTTACTTACTACAGTCGAACCCCGTTTTCCCGGAACCCGGTTTCCCGGACTTCTCGTTTTCCCGGACTTTTTTCACTTTTCCCTGGTTTTCTCGGAACGTTCCGGGAAACTGAAACCAATCCGGAATACCGGAAAACTTCGCCAATTCCCGGAAGAAGTCCGGAAAAGTTCCGGACCTTCAAAACAATTCCCGGAAGTGACGCTGCGCAGATACTGAAATTCGCCTATTGCGCAGCGTCTCTTCCGGGAATCGGAAGGCAACCATCGCCAT
>LQNS02278170.1:1946037-1956379 GCA_001587735.2 Parhyale hawaiensis | reverse complement strand
TGCAGAAATTATTAAAGAAGTGCTGCCCTCATGGTTATAATACGGGCCCTATCACTGTCGGAATATATATGGGAATCACTCATCAAGGGGTTTCGAGGAGTGCCTTTTTCGCAGCTGGCCGCAGTTCCTGCTGACGAGGTTAGCTTGTAGAGTAGGTAGGTTCTCCATACTTCCCTTTCTGATCCGTGAGGTGGGCCGCAGAATGTTGACAAGCGGCACATCTCATGGAGCTCCTATTCCCGTGGGGGGGACGTGGGCTGCTAAACGCTGCCGGTTTTTCTTTCATTTTGTTTCCCGACTCGTGGACCTGTGTGGCGTGCTGAGCAATTAGCTCAACCATGCCGTCGGAGGTTGGAGATGCTAAGCGCCATATATCCTGTAGTAGTAGCGCTCTGACCGGTATGTCACTAATAGAATTCACCCGAGCCCAACTCTGCCATACGAAAGTGGATCACTCTTATGTAGTCTATGTATCTAATATGGCGAGAAAACCCCCAGTATGTTTTTGGTAAGGTGATGTATTCACTGCAATTTTGACATTTTAGGCAAATTCTCGTTGACCGTCTCCACTTTTTCTGTGTTCTTTNAACTCTGCCATACGAAAGTGGACCACTCTTATGTAGTCTATGTATCTAATATGGCGAGAAAACCCCCAGTATGTTTTTGGTAAGGTGATGTATTCACTGCAATTTTGACATTTTAGGCAAATTCTCGTTGACCGTCTCCACTTTTTCCTACACATTTTCAGTGTTATTTGAAAACTACTTGAAATTTTCGTTCAATTTTTATACTTTTTAAGTGACCCCATGTGTGTTTTAGATGATGAAAATCGTTTTGTACCTTCGGTTTCTCTTTCTTAACATATCACCAGCAGTATTATATTGTTACCTCCGCCAAGGAGGTTAGGTTTTCGTCGCGTTTGTCTGTCTGTCACCAAGATAACTCAAAAAGTTATGAACCGATTTGGACGAAATTTACTGGGATTGTTAGGTATGTTAGAAGGAACAGATGATTAACTTTCGGTAAAGGTATGTTCATCTGTTTGTTTGTCTGCCTCACTTTTCTCAATGCCATAACTCAAAAAGTTCTGGATGGATTTTTATGAAATTAATATGAGTCGTCAGGTTTATAATAAAGAGTAAATGACCAAATTTTGGTATTGATCCGTTCGTTTGTCACGGTTTTTAATTTTATGTTTGTTAGCACAATAACTCAAAAAATAATTAATGGATCTTTATGAAATTTATAGGGGTTGTTAGTAATGTTAGAAGACATAAATAATTAAATTTTAGTGCAGATCGGTTCGTTCGTATATTTGACTCATGTTTGTCATAACGTTTGTTAGCAGTATAACTCAAAAAGTTATGAACGGATCTTCAAAAAAATTGCACACGCTCTTATTACTATCTATATGCACAAATGATTAGATTTTGGAGTTTATCCGAAGAAAATTATGGTTTCAGCTCCAATTTGATTTTTTTTGCTACCGTTGCCTCGCATGGCGGAGGTATGCGCTCTCAAGAGTGCTCTAGTTATGTCTTGCTTTTACGCTATCAAAAACTTGCTTCCTTTACATTTGTAGGTTGCACCAAATATGTTTTCTCAATCCTAAAACTGCCCGAGTTGCACGGTGCATGTTGTTTTTCTCTCTATCGGAAGTGACATTGCGTGCATCATAATAATAAAGTATTAATAAAAGTATTGTTTTTTTCAAGTGCCCAGTCCAAAAAAGTAGCTATATCCTTTTGGACGCCGTCTAGTACAGTGGTTCCCAATTTTTTTTGTTTATATTCGCGGTGCACCTTAGAAGCAACAAAGATATTTAGGCATACTTTGCATTGAAACAGCAAAATTTACCTCAGTTTTACACATATTACCACAATTGCATAGCACCTTCGGAGCCCATAGTAAATTTATTACATTACACTAATTTCTCACCACAAAGTTTGGGAAACTCGGGTTTAGCATGAGAGAAACAAGAACATCCCAAAACAACATTTTATTGAAACTCTTCAATTGACACCATAGCTATGGTACAATTATGAGATTATATCACAGAAGTAAATGCTAAGCGCATACCTATAACATCTTGAAAAACTTTGTACTGCGCGCGCAAACTTAAAATTTCAGTCTAGAATAAGCTACAATAAAGCTCAGAAGCGCATTTATTCTCTCACTGTAGTTTATACCACTATTAGGTTACATTAAGATTTAAGAAGACCTAAAAGTTGATAATATACACCTAAAGAGGTCTTTGCCTAATCAGAGGACACGTTACAGGGTCATCTTTATGAACCTTCAAGTATTTGATTAGGTAAAAAGAGGGCTCACGAAAAAATCTACGGGCTTTGAAACGACGTTTTCCGACTGATGATTATTATTATTATATTTTCTGCCACCTACCGCCGCCGCCACCTTCCACCCTATATCCGGGAGCTTCCAGGAGCCAGTATGTAAGGTTAGGAAGGCCATGTTAGGTTTCTTTAACATTAAAATGATATTAGGAAAACCAGTCCTTTCCTTTTAAAGCTTACAGAGAGGAAATGTGCATCTTGTCCTCATATTCTCCCCAAATATCCGGCAAGAGAAATTATGCAACGACCACACACGAAATATCACAGTTTGTAATGAATCGAGACAGCTTTTGGCCTCGGTTCAACGAAACCGCAGCGGTCGACACTTGCGCCGACTGAATGAAATGGATATACTAAAGAAACGGGCATTCAAATTATAACTGACGACGTAAACCAAAGGTAATTATATAATTACCCTGTCACTAATTTGCTACGACTGGCACTGAAAACACAAACTCACTGATTGGGTACGACCTTGTTGTGTACGATAACTTCCACTGATTATTGCTCGGTAGGGCGCTGAACTTGCTGAAATAGTCCAGTAATGAAATGTTACACAGGCAGCTAAAAATTCCTTATTGCTAATACACCGTTTCTAAGCGTGGAACTTGTGAAGATGTGCACGATTATAGAGATGCAAAAGTTATACACTAGACAATATTGACAGGCGTAGTTTTCACAAAGCTAGCAGATAAGGCGACGAATTTAGAGCTCGCGATGTTGCTAGAACAAAATCGAAACATTTGCCCGACAGATTTAAATTCCTAATTATCTGCAAATGAATCAGCCCACGTGCAAGCTTTTGCGACAAGAAAACAACGTGAAACCCATGCATGAGTGTGTTCCTAATGCACTGGATCAACTCCCATTCCTGTGTTACGGTTTAACACCTCGACTCCTGTAGCTGGAGGTCAATTTCAAGCTTTCAAACCTACGCAACAACTCATGAGAAGACCCGAAGAATCATTCTGTGCCAAGTGCTAGCGTCTACGTCACTCATTAAGTTGCTACTCGCATTGAAATGAATATCATAGCTTAGATGCTATACAGCGCTAAAAAAAGATACTCTTATTAACTGCTGAGATCCATATGTGTCAGAGCAATAATGGGAAATCCTGACTAAACCGCTTGGCTCAGTATGATTTCAAGGGCACCGTGTATATGCTAGACTTCGGGGAAGCCAAATCACAATACGAACAACGTTCAGTTTGAAAAACTACCAAGCCTGATAAACTTACCTTTACAACTCTTTCAACACTTTTAAGTAATAGAGTTCAGTGTCTTTCCATTGAGTTTTCAACAAGAAATTTATCTGTAAAATATACATAAAGTTGACTTTTCTAGACTGATAAGCGATTTTTCTTTTCATACTTTGACTAAGAAACACATGTTAACAATAAGCAATGTGCTAGATTCTTGTGACGCGTGCAGAGTGACACACGAACATCCATTAGCTAAATATTAGTGCCAAAAGTTTTCCAAGTTCCTGAGTTCATAAAGGCACAAATTAGGCATAATAAAAGCGCTGCCCGTAAGTCATGCCATGAATGATAACTCAAGTCGAGATCGTGCGAAGGCGAGTGAAACATCGGCACGGGGCTCTGCTAAGAGACTGTTTCACGAACCAACAAGTTCGTAGACATCCTCGACGAGCTGAGCTTTCTTTTTACCAGCGACTTTGACGCCACGACTTTCTAGCCACTCCTTCAGCACTGGCACGGTGAGCTTCTCCACCTGCGAACATTCACGCATCTTTCATTATTTTCTTAATATACGCCTATATAGATATATTACTCCACTCTCCTTCACGCAAACTGACCCCTACCTGCTTGAAATTACAAATTAATTTTACAGTAAGAGTTGTGGCCAGACGCAACCCCTGCGATTGTCTCCGGGTTTGTGAAGCCCACTGCCATTCTGACATGAGTAGGTCATTCGAGAAGATCCCCTCAGGAGTCGAGAATTTCAGTACCTACTAATTTTAGTACTTCCCATGAGCAACCCCCCTCTCCCCGAAGGGTTACAGCCGATTTGGGACTCAAGCTCGGTCAAGTGGCTGGCCAGATGCAGCCGCGACATCTCTACAAAGATAAACAACCTTTATTACTTGATAGGATTCCATTCTCCTCATCCCGGATGATGTTCAGTAAACAGTTATCACAGTCAAATTTATTACAATAGTCAAAGTAATTACAGACCGATGTAGAAAAGGAGAAGCAGGGATGTCTATTCAAGGATACCGAGTGCGCCAGCCTTATCTGCATGGCGTTCATGACGATTGTGTCTAAAGGAAGCCTTGGCTTAGTGTCTTATACTGTTGTGATACTCTGCGACCTGGCAGTTTTCGAAACAACTCCAACTACTGGGTTCCGACAGCTATCTATCTTTATTTCTGAAAAAATATATACGGTGTATTTCTTGGAAATCCTACGAGAAACGAAATAAGCATGGAACTACGAGAAACGTAATAAGCATGGAACTACGAGAAACGTAATAAGCATGGAACTACGAGAAACGAAATAAGCATGGAACTACGAGAAACGAAATAAGCATGGAACTACGAGAAACGAAATAAGCATGGAACTACGAGAAACGTAATAAGCATGGAATTACGAGAAACGAAATAAGCATGGAACAAACTGTCGTACGCTACCACAGTACATAAAATTAGGACACTTTGTGTACTGTGTACGCTACTGAACTGACATCGTACGTGCAGATATAATCATATAAATCTTTCAACGTCAATACACAAAGGAAAACACTAATAACTAGTTATTGTTTGTGATCAGCAGCAAAACAGCACAGAACTGATATGAAGGTTGAGTCTTGTCAATTTACAACTAAAATAAATTATTCAAATCAATAATAGCTCAAAGTATTCTAACTGGCAACGACACACAAAAATAAAACCAGAACATAACGAGTATGAAACAACTCTCATATGCCCACGGCCACGTTCAATGTTCTTTTTAAAAATGATATAAATATGTGATAAACTACGATAACGTATAAAACCGCATTAAATAAGGTTAAAATTTGCTTAAAAACTACTAAGAAATTCAGTTGACTTATGTACAGCGGCAACACTTCCATTGAAACTTGTTCAACGTGAACGTGCAGCTTCAGCATTCAACGAGAACGCACAAATACGGTGGCAGATGTATGATGAAACAATTCATTATCTTATCCTACTTTTTCTTATCATGCCATAACTAGATGAGACCATCACATACAGAGACATACTACAAATTTAAATTATTTGAAATGAACAAATTTATGAGCTTTTCTACATAAATTCTCGTATACGATTTCAATGTTTTTGATCAATGCATTTAATATGGAGAATCCTAGGAAAAGCATTAGTGAAATATAGTAGGTATAGTCCCATAACTTCGCCCCTAGATAATAAGTGTAGCGTATGGGGATAATTTTCTGTATCACTATGGCATGCTTATATCCTCGATATAATAAAACACAGTTGTTGGTCGCTTGCTCCAATGTTGGTCCGTCTCTCCGTCACGCAGTTAAGAGTTTAATAGGAGAAAATTCATCAACTGAAAAACAAGTTGAGATACCATACAATGTCAGCGCTTTGAGTACCGGTGATAAATATAGCTCTGGATCCTTAGCCTCTAAAACCCCGCTTTCATTGTTGAATGATATCGAAGTAGTTGAATCTTCACGCTGAGCAGACGCCTTTTTATAGTTAACCAGAGCATCAAACGCAACCCTTTTGTTGAATCAGTCATGAAAATATGTATTTGAAAACATCTTACCATCCCATCGAAAAAGTTCACAATACTTCAAAATTCACAAAGTCCACGAAGTTCACCAAGTTCACAAAGTCCACGAAGTTCACCAAGTTCACAAAGTCCACGAAGTTCACAAAGTCCACGAAGTTCACCAAGTTCACAAAGTCCACAAGTTCACAAAGTCCACGAAGTTCACAAAGTCCACGAAGTTCACAAAGTCCACGAAGTTCACCAAGTTCACAAAGTCCACGAAGTTCACCAAGTTCACAAAGTCCACCAAGTTCACAAAGTCCACCAGGTTCACAAAGTCCACCAAGTTCACAAAGTCCACGAAGTTCACCAGGTTCACAAAGTCCACCAAGTTCACAAAGTCCACGAAGTTCACCAAGTTCACAAAGTCCACGAAGTTCACAAAGTCCACCAAGTTCACAAAGTCCACGAAGTTCACCAAGTTCACAAAGTCCACCAAGTTCACAAAGTCCACGAAGTCCACCAAGTTCACGAAGTCCACGAAGTTCACCAGGTTCACAAAGTCCACGAAGTCCACCAAGTTCACAAAGTCCACGAAGTTCACCAAGTACACAAAAGCAACCAGTTCACAAAGGCCCGTTACCAGGCCTTCACTAATAACCCGGGACTTCCCGGGTTCGGATCCTGGATACGGTTTGGCAAAAAGAAAAGTTGGGTGCCTTATATTTATTTTGTTCAGTATTAGATAGGGGAAAAATAAGGCTTCGGACAGACGGACGGATGAACTGACAGACACACGGCTCTCTTATTATAGTAGGTATAGATTTACATCGCAGCCAAAGTTCGACGCTGGAGGTTCAACAATCAGTTGGTATCCACAACCACAATACGGTGAGCAATGGGCATTTCCAGTGAATTCTTTTGACTGAACTATATTTTCTTAGTGCAGCTTAACGCTTAATCAATTCCAAGCTGATATTCACTCCTTATCTTGCAGGGGGGATATTTTACTTTCGCAAAACTCATGGTTGAACAGCTTCCGTTTCACTAATGGAAGATCAGGCCTGCAGGGATGAAACCTATAATACAGCAAAACCTATACTGGAAACCGGAACAATAAAAAGCTCAATCACAAAATTTTTCCGTCATTTTTTGACGGCTGGGCCCTCTAGTGTTTTTGATAAAAGTAACTGTGGGGTGTGAATATGACTCTACAGTTCACACCCAAAAAAACGCGGTTATTGCTTGAAAATCTTTGCACTGCAACTTGAGCCTAATAGGTACATGGAATTTTTCAAAAGTTCATCGCTCTCAGTAGATTTACTATCGTAACAACGTTCGGAGAAATTATGAACAAAGAAGCATAGAAATTAATTTAATTATATCTACAATTTTGAGGACTCATCTGGCGATTCATTATATAGAGTTGATAATATTTTGTGAGCAAATATTGATATTGTATCTAATCTTATCAGGGGTCTGAGTTGGGCAGGGGTCTGAGTTGGCCGTGGGTCTGAGTTGGCCGGGGGTCTGAGTTGGCAGGGGTTCTGAGTTGGCAGGGGTTCTGAGTTGGCAGGGGTTCTGAGTTGGCAGGGGTTCTGAGTTGGCAGGGGTTCTGAGTTGGCCGGGGTTCTGAGTTAGGCAGGGGTCTTGAGTTGGGAGGAATCTTGAGTTTTCCAGGGGTCTGAACTGACCTGTGACCCAATAAAACAGCATTTGCTACCTAGCTCTTCCAATACACTTACCTTAATATGACTAATTCAACAGTTTTCTGAGCCAGCGAAATATCAGATCACGCCAAACATAAAAACTTCGCAGGTAAGTAATCTTCAGTACCCGCGGCAAATTACACTTTCGATTAAAAAAATTGCTGCTGTTGAACAGAAAATCGCCCAGGTACTAACCTTATTGTCTTTTGCCATTTGTTCGACATTAGGAGCAGCACCACCGCCCCGACCACTAGCAGCTGCAGGAGCTCGAGGTTTGGCCGCAGATTTCTTAGCAGCGGCGGCAGCAGCGTCCGCATCGAAGCCGTTGGGCCAGACGCTGTCCTTGAACGCTTCCACGAGGTCTTTAGTTTTCTTGCGGATACGCCCATAATCAGGCACTGCAATAATAATTCGCATATCTAATTTCGCATGCAGTGGAGACACCTAACAAGGATTTTGCCTTAATTCTAGAATTTTTAAAGTTTTGAGGTGCGAAAAGCAGAAGTGGTCAGCGGTGAGCACCGATTTTTGAATCCCTCGCCTCTCGGTGCCAGTGTGCTCCATGCATGGTATATTTGTTGTCAGTGTCCGAGACTCGAACCCAGGTCCCACTTTCTTACGCAGAGATGCAGTTACTATACCACCGAGATGCAATAGAAGTCAATGATAACGTAGTCACGCTTGGAATATTCACAAGTACTTTCATCAGTAGCTCGCCATAATATAGGATGAGCGAACCTAACCCAATGCCCCTTGAGGAGATGACAATATTGAAGAAAAGTATTTATAATCAACGACGTGCGAGCTCAGCATCCGTTCACAAGTTGAGCGTACGACTGCATGGCGTGGCCCTGGCACAAACGCACCTGTATAGTCAACAACAGGCGCGAGCTCATCAGCCCGCCTGTTCAGTGCCAAGGCTTCTATGTTACGCCAGTGCGTCTGGAGGTCAGGGTTGTCAAAGCTGGCTGGATCGTACCTGCAAGCAGAACCAAAGTTAACCTTAACTTACACAGACTATGGCTCTTCTCTATTGGTGTTGTTTTCCCTTTTATATATTTTTTTCAAGTCTTGGAATAACGGCAATCTCAGAGTGAGCTGGAGCCAGAGCCTCGAATATTCTCTGGAAATGGATACAAGTTCGGTAATTGTAGAATAGGTAGCTAGTTATTTACGCTGAGTTAATCCTTGTTAAAGTTACCTTTAATAAAAAAAACCCTAGTAACAAAGAAACACACCTGTTCACGAAACGACTAGAGATAGCTATACCGTACTGATGATAGGTTATTGAAGAGGCTGAACAAATGTTTAGCAGCCATCAAATATAGTAAATGTATCCATGTATAACTGGCAGCGTGTCATTTGGGAGGGAAGGGGTGCGGGTTGAGCTCGCAATGTAACGACAGCCGCTTTTGCTGCTGCCGTCACGAAGTGCCCCCTCACTACATGTCAGGTCCGCGTGGCTCGGCCCCGCATTAAAAAGGTGAATATTTTTATAAAATAAATTAATGAATTAAATCGTTCCTAAATTATGAGAGGTGTTGGTAATTCGTAATAGATTTCTGAGGGATTCCCTACTCCGGGATCTTTGTAGGGCAGCTCATAATTAATCCTGGAATTTGCCACGGTTGATATGTAATTTCCATCCTAAGGGGCGTGACTTCTACATAATATAAGTATCTTCAGTAAGGCTTCGATATCCTTAATCCCTACTGACAAGTGATTGTAAGGAATACAACAAACGTCATCGAGGCGGAATGTGTTTAATTAAGTCCTTGGGAATGACAACTCGAAGGGGAAGATTGTTGGAAAAGTGCTGAAGGAATCAGCCTACGCACATATTATATCGAATGTGACACAATTGGGTACAGCTTTTTCACCATCTCGGGTAATTCACAATTGGCCTCTTTTTTCTGATTTATCTTATTATTCCAGAAGCGGGTTACTGGCCTAAGCTACGCAACGCCTTATCTCTAAGTTCAACGATGGAAGACAACAGTACCTGCAGCGGTTGGTCGTGGTCCTTGACAGTTTACACTATGGATTTGCACTAGTTTGTCGATCACCTCGCAGTTGTGGATATGGTCAAGCCGAGAGCAGGAGTCCGAGGTGCTGTCCCTGCTCTCGGTATTTATTGGGAGCATCCTGTGGCGAGCTGATGGCTGCTTCGGGCGTCGTCGGCGACTTCTTCGTCACTGATGCTTGGTGACGTACATCATCTTGTTCATTACCTTATTTGGTAATGTTCTTGTTTTAGGCGTCCTGATTGGTTGAGGTTTGTCTTCTACGCTTCTGAAGATCTCCTAATAAGGAGATTTCACTTTCTTCGGTTCTCTATTGGTCGATTCTGTGCAGATGCTAATTACGCATCTGTACTGCGCTCCTTTGGTGTTTACTGCGCACCCTCGGGTCCGATATCTTGTTGTTGTGAACTTTCTGCTGCGAGACCAGGGGTTTGTTTTTTCCTGTTACCGCTGGTACTGCTGCTTCATATTCTAAGTCTATAACCTCATTTCAGTAATAATATCTACTCTATTATTTCAGTGCCTAGTAG
>LQNS02278170.1:1921513-1945971 GCA_001587735.2 Parhyale hawaiensis | reverse complement strand
TTGTGAACTTTCTGCTGCGAGACCAGGGGTTTGTTTTTTCCTGTTACCGCTGGTACTGCTGCTTCATATTCTAAGTCTATAACCTCATTTCAGTAATAATATCTACTCTATTATTTCAGTGCCTAGTAGGGCACTGACATACACAAGGCTCCCATCAACATTCATGACCATAATTAAAAAAATCAATCTACCGGGTAAGTTTTGATCACGCTCATTCTGTACTGATCACTCCAATCCTGAACCCAACCCTTAACCTCACAACTTCGTGCTGCTCTCTTCAGCTGGCAATACTGGGGTAACTTGCTCACATCAGTTCTCAGGCGGAAGAGTGCGGCATGCGCTCTACACGCCAAACCACCACCACCTCGGTCCGGCTACACATTCACCCAATAGAGCAAAACACGTCAGCGACTCATTTAGACTATCCAATGCCGGCTGACAGTTACCAGGCTCACTAGCTTGGAACACTGTGGTTAATAGTTGCTACACGCTGTTAAGGAAACAAAATTTGCTACAGCAACCCAAGCGCTCAAAATGTTCAAGTCACTTGATAACAGTTACCCTCGTCATACTCCCTAAAATTAGTGCACGAATATAATGTCCTTGCTATGCTGGGGCAACCTGATTAGCCAATGGAGCACCCTCTCTAGGCTAAAAGCCTAACTATGAAAATCAGTGCTAAGGGACGATGAGGCAGTTGTCATTAGCAAGCCGGACACCAGACCACCTAATCAACGGTTTATGACGGTCATAATAGCAAACTCCACCGCTGAAGTAAATCCGCCATTTCGTAACAGTCTAACATGCCAGATGGCAACCTATTCAGGCTGAAGGCCAAAATGAACTGTGTACGCGATTCACGACGGTCGCAATCGTGAAATTGGTGCACGAGACTGCCCGAGTCAAAGTATGATAGTATGCGTTTGCCCCCAGCCTCAGTTGTTAAAGTGGACTGAGCTACTAGTGTCACTGGCATCACGCCCGCCTGGCGTTGGATGCACAAGATCAAGACATCCCTTGCCACTACATTCTTCCAGAGACTCAGAACCTACACAGCATGGCACCGAAGACAGATCCACCATCGCAATCATGAGTTCGAAATCCTCCCGGGGTCAAGACCTTATAAATTTCACACTTTTGCTATTACAAGAACATGGCGCAGCACTTGTTCTGTAGCATTATCCATCATATCGAACGTTTCACTTGACAATTTTTCCTAGATTTCATATTGCTCCAGGATCTCTTTATTGCTCGCACATTCTAGTTTACACGAGGGGATTCACAAATGTTCTTCACTATAATCGCGTCTAGATCCTTACTCAGGGAGTACGCTATGGGAATCAGTTCTTTCAGATTTCCCAATAGATGGGGCATTTGACCAAAAAATGGCGTACTGTCAGTGGCACGAGTCAGTCAACACAATGGGGTTAGAGGCGGGGTTCCATCACGCATTGAAGGATCAGACTGGCGTGGCCAAAACGCAAAGGGCACAGTACCACCTCCACGCAGTGGTCACTGCACCTGGAAGTGGTCCATCTTTCATTCAAGGTTTTATTACTCTCAATCTATTATTGTTAATGCATAGACCGCAACAGTACTTTACTCTTGAGTCTGACGCTGGTGGCCAATAGTCGGCAACGGAAAATGGGATTTTCTCAAGAGCTATTTTTTTCCCCTCTATCTAATGCTGAAGAAAAAAATTCCAAGGTACCCAACATTTTTCTTGCGGAGAAAGTATCTTGGATACGGCGGGGACACACTTGGACGCTTGCCTGCATGACCGTGTCTGGACATGTTCATAACTAATAGTTCTTGAGAAAATCCCATTTTTCCCATTTTGGTCGAAAGCGTCAGAGGCCACTTGGACCTAAGAGTCAAGCACTGTTGCGATCTATGGTTAACGTCATCCCATAGTTGCTATCATACAATTCTCACGGACCTCCTTATGCTTGACAAACTGGCAACCACGACAGCTCAAAGGAGCACAACCTCAATTCACTGAGCATTACATCCAGAGTGAGCCAATTCGGCCCGCATTCCTAGTCTCCTTGTACTATTTCTTTGTAGGGAGGTTTGACGGAGGCGGGCGCTTAGCTTAGGTGGAGTCGCCAAAGAAACTAGCCACAAATGTAATGTGGTAAAACAATTCACCGCTCCACACTCTCGGTTCAGTTCCCTTATTCTAAGTCCGTTGCGCATTTTACCTTTATTTTCAAGTTTTAATTTCTCATAACAGGATAGTTACGTAGGCAAACTTTTTATGTCAAACGCTTCCACGGAAAACTTCATGAAATAGACTATGAAAATCGTGATAGCATCAGGCCTTTAGTTCCTAAATAAGGGGAATACGAGGGACAAAATAGTATACGATAGAAATGGGGAACCCCAGCACCAATGTGTTCCCACACAAGATCAGCACAAATAGGAACAGCTAGTCGAGAAAGAAAAGGAAGTACAGTATAGATCAAAGTAAGATCAGTAGGAGTATGAAATCGGAAGGAAGAAAAGTGGCCACAAAAAACAAACGTCACGAAGGCCAAGCCAATCGGTAAGGTAACCTACACATAGAATGGGCGAACGTAAACTAACTTAACCCTAAGGCCCATCCTAGGATCTCATAAGGGAAACACGTGTACAATGGACACTAGAATGGTTACTGAGAGTCACTATCACAACCGGCTGTTAACGCTATGCACGTCCTATACAACTTGAGACTTGTAGGGCCAGAAGTAAAGGTGCAGCTTCTTAAATGACAACCTCTATACAAACCACTAAAAAATTAATAGAATGCTCGCGGGAAGCTTCTTAACCTATTAACGTCCATTTTAGAGATAAATTTTCAAATAAATAGCACTATAGTGTTGAGGGTCACTGAGAGCTTCAGCACAATCTAAAGCATGTAACAGTGAGTGCAGCACTAGCGCAGAATAAAAGTTAATTTTAGATAAACTGCAATACACTGCAGTGGTCAATGAAAGCTTCAGCTCAATTTATGAGACAGGAAGTGCAATACTTGCCTGAAGTGCAGTTTCTTGATGAAAGCCTTGGCGGAGTCCACCTGCTCCGTTGTGGCTCGCTCTGTTCCCTCCACTGTTATGTTATGGAAGTCATCTGTGGCATGATGAGTATGTATCACATGCAACTGCAATAATATGATAAACACGATATTTGTTGCAAGAGAAAATATGAGCATAAATGCTATAAACTACAGTCACAAGTACCGTAAGAATGGAGATAAATTCAGTCATTACTTGAGTCGTCATGGAAATCAGCCCACAGTCTATAGCATATGACAATCTCCCACAACAACAGCCTCATGGGCACTGAATCCAGAAAATACATTGCCGAAGGACCGCACGTACTATCCAGTTGACAAAATATCCTTGCTTTCCGTTCGCAATAGCACGCTGTGAAACTAGAGCTATATACCGTACATATCTTGCAACCACTCACCAGCAAAAGGAAGATAGCACACGTGGAATCCAGGGGGCCGCAACTGATACCCTTCCTCATCTACTTCTTCATTCTGCAAAGTGGATCCCTCAATAGAATAATAATGTAAAGTAGATCTAGCAGTTAACCTACCAAGTCCAGCGTTCTTCATTGAAGCTACTTAAAACCAGGGCTGGGGAGTCTGGACTGTGAACACCTGACTCCGACTCCAATGACTTTTCACAACTGACTCAGACTGTTCTTTAATATAAAACAATAATTAAAGATTTTTCTATGATTTTCTCATTTTAAGTTAGGCACCTATTGGTCTCAATAGCATTTAATCAGGCTAATTTCAAAAGTCATAAAATGACTTCATAGTTATAGCTATGCCATCTGGCTTTTTAAACTTTATTGAAAGAAGTTCGCTTTTGGAAAAATGATGCATATAAATATAGGTACAAAAGGAAACAAAATATACTACCGAATGAAAAACCTAAATTGCAGCAACTGGACATACAAATTTAAAAAAAAAGCTGTTTTAAGATAATTTAGACCACCTAAAGAACAATATTTTAATCATTTCAATCACAAACCTTTATTGAAATGAATCATGAATCTCTATTCAAAGCTGCAAGTCCTCAGATACATGGTTTCTAAAAGGTCTTCTATCACTGAGGCTCTGAGATCAGTCTACATAAGCTTCAGAACTGAGAAAAGCCTTTCCACGATAACTTACGTTGGAGGGAAAGCTATATCGCTAAGCTTACTTCTCTTATTTCTGGATAGCCTTTGACGATTTCCTGCAAAGATATTTATCTTTTGCTATAATGACCAATGTTTTCCATATCTGCTAACGCTCCGTAGAAGTCTCCTTTAAAATTAGTTTCACATTCACAGGTAGAGCCTCAATGGCGGCGCTGTCCACTCTTCTTTTCTTAGCTTTCTGTTGACCAATTTTAAGACAATTTCAAAAATTATCCGCAGCACTTGAAGATGAAGACTCCACTTCAATACTTTGACAGAGTGAACTAGCATTGTCTGAAAGTTTGCTTACAAGACTTTTCATTTGTATTGCAAGTTTGAAGAGACATTCATTTGCTGTTTTGCTTGGAGTCAGAGGAACTTTACAGACTCCGATTATTCTAGTCCAGAAATTGGCCTCTGCTCAGACTCCACAGACCTACTTCAAAAAATTCAAACAGTGACATTCCAATGACAAACTGAAGTTCTACTTAGCCATTGTAGGGATAAGTGGTTAGTCAATAAGGGCGAATTCCAATTTGATCCTGGAATCTGAAAGCAACATAAGTTGAGCAACTTGAAATTCGGATGAAAGCTTCTAGCAAACGCTTAGGGCGCCATTTTATAGCTCTAAGCAATGACGAAACTATCACTACTCATTGCGCAGCTAAAACAGTACACAACCAATAGGAATATGCGGTCAAAGAGGAGACGAGGTATTCAAATAGCAGACCTCATCTGATAGGACTCTAGTTCATTGACAATCTACGGGTCAACTTCACCAGCCCACGAAACTGCTTCAGAATGAACTTACCATAAGGAGTCGTGCCGTCTCGTTCTTGAACATAAAAATAAACATTTCACAGTTGTCGACTTTGTTATCATCTCTGAAGTTCTGTAGCTACCAAGTACTAAATTGTCGAACTTCATAAGTCAACAATCCACCCATCAACTCCTATGATGTCGATGCTTTTTCTTGACCCTATTGTAAGTTGATCGGACAAGTTCGCTACAAACCTTTTTTTCCCGTAGGAATACAATAGCAAAAATAGCCCTTGCAGCAAAATAACACAATATGATTAAAATAGTCACTGGGTTGGTTAGTAATTAGATATTTATCAGATCATGAATTTACATTACAATACAGTCTCGCACTTCAGCTGGGATATACGCACGTCAAAGGACACATACAAACCTGAGGGAGTAGGGCAGCCCAAGAGGGCCCCGAGTTGGATCTCGCCACCACCCTCACAATGGGCACCACGGAGCGAGCGATGCACCGCGTTAGGAGAGCTGCGAAGGCCGCACTGCTGCCTGTAATACCGGTACAAGGGTACGGCCTGAAGTTAATATTATAGGTAATTGACGCTAAACATTATAATAAACCACGTCGTACGTTTGTTTATATATTTGTATGTTTCGTGTCTCCTCTTAAAGAAATAGATAGGCAAAAAATAGGCCAGGTCACAGATTTTCTAAGTAGGTTGTGTTTTCATGGCGATCGATGACAAGATTCTATTTAGAAGATGACAAAAGTGGGATCTTTCTCCCTTTATGTCCCGACTAGTGGACCCGTGCGTGTAAAAATTCATTTAATAATTCTTATATTTGCCTAATACCTATAGGCCGGGTGTGGAATCTTCTCTGACTTGGTTCGTCTTTTTTTTCACTGATCCTTTCTCATGCTGTCATCCTAAGGTCTTCTATATTGATAGAAGTAAAAGCTTGAATAAAACAGTCTAATAAATTTGAATGCAACTCCAGTCAGGTCAGGCTTATAGCTATACAATGTCAGCGCTCCCCGCTCCCTAGCTATGATACCGTTTGCATCGTCTTATCAACTTAAATATCTGTTTCATTTGAAGTGATGGAATTTTGGCATGGGAAGAGAAAACGGCCGACAGAGTCGCGGACAAACTAAACTGCGATAGAGCGACAGATTTCGGAAAGATGTCAAGGAAAATCAGCTGGAGGACAATTAGGTGGTAGATTAGCCACTGTAGAGGAGAAATGCGAGAAACAGCGACCCTATATAAAAACGGGAACGCAACTAGATAAAAAAGAGGAGAAAACTGCTCCGTCATATAAGAAAGACAGTAAGCTAGAAGAAATAATTGTCTACCTCTCGTGAAAAATCATCACCTCTAGAGCCCTATGTTGACCATCTGCCAAATTTTTATGTCGTGACTTGAAAGAAAAAAGTTATAAAAACGGAATCCAGAAGCTGCAAATATCTTTACTTGGATTTCAAGAAGAATTTCAAGCAAGAAATGCCTTCAGATAAAGGGATAAAGAACCTTTCGCCATCTTCTGGAACCAGGTCTGTTTTCCGCCTATTTCCTTCAGAGCGGAAACGAAATAAATACACAGCGCGTTTTATTATACAAGGATATAAAGATGCACTTCTTGCTTGATACAGTTCTCAACATTGAAATGATGAATCTATTTTGAGGTTCTCTTAGCGTGGTAATGGAATTTTATTTTTATCACTTTTGTCATGCATCGAAACATATTTTTATTCGAGTAATTAAAAGCTGAGTTAGAAAATGGGTCATTTTTCAGATGATGGCAATCGTACATCTCAATGCAGTTCTTTCTTCTCCAACGTTGTAGCTCACTCAGTGCAGATACATACAGCTTCTCTAAACACACTGTTGCATCGTGATTCGTACTCTCTTCTAAGATTTCCTTCATTCAAACTTCAGCCGCCCTGAGTTGATGCTAATTGTCTTATTGGCTGCATGATATCGAAGCAACGGGCACGATATTCTTCAGCAGTCAGAAGGCGGGAGAAGCATATGATTTCTTGGCAGCAAATAATTTTCTCCAATTTGAGTTTTTCTTTCAATGGAACATTTGATTTGAGGTAAATCTTCCGAGATTGGTAGCCTATATAACAGCTTTAATATCCTGGATACAGAGCTCAGTATTTATTAGGAGACAATGTAGGCTGTGGGCAAAAAAAAAAAAAAAAAACATTGCTTTTCAGCAATGCATAACACCGAAAAAACCTCGGCGCTGCTCAGTCGTAACATAAAATAAGAAAATTATTATAAATGAGGACGGATCATCACAAATTCTTCGCTGTCATTTTCTGACAGCCCGGGCACTGTATTATGTGTTATGATTGACTAGTTTGGGCCTCCGTTTTCACTACTAAGGCGATCAAACAGAGAAAGAAGAAACACACAGTAACGTATGTTAATAGGAACATTGACGCCATGTACAATGGTGTCTCCACCCGAAATCAACGGGCATGGAACAGTAAGTCGGAAAAGAAAAGGCAGAATAGAAGAAAGTGAGATAAGTACAAGTATGGAATCGAGGAGAAGCAAAGTAGGCACGAAAGACAGACGTCCCGAAGGTTGAGCTAGATTGCAAAGTAATAGTAGAGTTTTACTAGCGCATCAAAGACACAATATCTATATCACGCTGAACTATTCCTCTGGTTTGACACAGGCTCGTGCGCCCTTAGGAAGCGTTTTAAAATGTCAATGATTTTTGTCCCGGCTTTATCTGCCGGTTTCAGAGTGATCAGTGCACTACTGACAGAAAAAGGCGCAAGTTGAGTAGTAGCTAGTAGAAGTTTTTTACAAGCGCTTCAGTCAAATTTGTAAGCCTCAAGCTTGAGTCCCCCAAATTGTCCAAAGCATCAAGCCTGAGTTTGCCGAAAGACCGTAGCATCGGGCTTAGATCTTCCACAAACCGTCAAGCATCAGGCCAGTCTTCCAAGTTGTCCCAAGCATCAGGCTGGAGTCTTTTAAACTGTCATAAGCATCCGCTTGAGTCTCATTACCATATTGTAAGCACCAGGCTTGAGCCTCTCGAACCAACCTTTGATATTCCTGTCATCGGGATAGATGAAACTGGCGGGCTTGACGTAGTGCAAAGCCTTTAAAGCCGACACCGGTTTGAAGCCAAGCAACTCAATTCCAGCAGGATACACGCGATTGATAACACGGAACTCTTCCTAGAACAGAACATAACGAAAAAATGCAGATATCTCAAATACTCTGTAATGATAAGGTGTTGCTACCCTACAAACAACACTCATTTATTTAAGGCAATGAATAGATATAAATGTCAAACGCTCTGCACTGGGAGTAAATTAACAAACAAGACTAAAATGATCGGTAGCGGTGGTGTAACCAGGAGAATACTACTACGACTAGAATGAGTTACGCTGCCAGTAATAAGTTAAATTGCTGCATTTATGAAAGGTTATTTGCCGCATTTCCTCAAGTCTGGGGAAAAGTTGTTGCTCAGTATGGCACACACCGTCTGTTCCCCTTCAGTAAGGTAATCGTGCGCATCACCTACAATTAGACATTCCAAAAATCCCCTTCTTATAAAAAACTTCGACTTTAGGATTTATTCAACTACAGAAGTTGCAATTAGATTAAAAACAACACCGAGGTTTATCAATGGTACTTAGTTAAAAAAAATTGCGAACCAACGCAAATACACTCACAATCGTAAACTTTATTTTCTTGCCGCCGAAATCTTTAACTTGGCAGAAGTCGGAATTCATGAGGAGCTCGCCAGTGTCCTGCACACAGAGACAGTTGATCACATCACTATATATATATATATATATATATATATATATATATATATATATATATATATATATATATATATATATATATATATATATATATATATATATATNAACATTACTCTTCTAAAGGAAGTTTTGCAAGAATTTAGTTCTTAAATCTTAATTTCTGCTTACAGCAGCGGATTCACGCCTGTTCCTGTTGAACGAAAATTTTGGCGAGGGATTGGGTGAAGCTATCACGATACCGTCGCATGGTCCTTGACGGTTGGCTCACGCATCTGCAGAAGCGGCCCACATCAAACGCATAAAAATTTACAGTAAAGCGAAAATTACTGAAATTATACGAAAAGCTTTTAAATTTTCGCTTTTGTCTTTTTATAACCTCGCCATACATTATTTTCGTTATCATAAGGTCTTCTATATTGATAGAAGTAAAAGCTTGAATAAAACAGTCTGATAAATTTTAATGCAACTCCAGTCAGGTCAGCTTAAAGCAATACAGTGTCAGCGCTCCGTAGCAATGATACGGTTTACATCGTCTTATCAACTCAAATATCTGTTTCATTTGAAGTGATGAAATATTGGCATGTGAAGAGAAAACGGCCGATGGAGTCGCAGACAAACTATGCTGCGATGGAGCAACAGATTTCGAAAAGATGTCACGGAGAAGCAGCTGCAGGAAGATGAGGTGGTAGATTAGCCACTGTGGAGAATTGCGAGAAACAGCGACCCTTCAAGAAAATGGGAAAGCAACTATATAAAAAAAGGAGAAAACTACTCCCTCATATAAGAAAGACAGTAAACTAGAAGAAACAATTGTCTACCTCCCGGGAAAATTCATCACCTCCAGAGCCCTATGTTGACCCTCTGCCGAATGTTTATTTCGTGACCTGAAAGAAAAAAATTATAAAAACGGACTCCAGAAGCTGTAAATATCTTTACTTGGATTTCAAGAAGTGCATCAAGCAAGAAGTGCCCTTCAGATAAACGGATAAAGAACCTTTCGCCATCTTCTGCAACCAGGCCTGTTTTCCGCCTATTTCCTTCAGAGCGGACACCACAGCTAGTGGCAAAAACGAAGCGTCGAATATCGCTATTAGATCATTTGGGACGTCTTCACTTCGTATCGGTGTTATTTGGGTATAATGTTCCAATACATAAAGGTGTTTCGTTGGTAATGTAATTAGATAGGCACGTAGCTATCTTAGTGACTATGCAACTACTGTCAAATTTGTAAGCATCGAGCTTCAGTCCCCCAAACTGTCAAAAGCATCAAGCCTGAGTTTGCCGAACTACCGTAGCATCGGGCTTAGATCTTCCACAAACCGTCAAGCATCAGGCTAGAGTCTTCCAAGTTGTCCGAAGTATCGGGCCGGAGTCTCAAACTGTCAAAAGCATCCGCTCGAGTCTCCCTACAAGGTGTAAGCACCAGGCTTGAGCCTCTCGAACCAACCTTTGATATTCCTGTCATCGGGATAGATGAAACTGGCGGGCTTGACGTAGTGCAAAGCCTTTACAGCCGACACCGGTTTGAAGCCAAGCAACTCAATTCCAGCAGGATACACGCGATTGATAACACGGGACTCTTCCTAGAACAGAACATAGCGAAAAAATGTACATATCTCAAATACTCTGTAATGATAAGGTGTTGCTGCCCTACAAACAACACTCATTTACTTAAGGCAATGAATGAATATAAATGTTAAACGTTCTGCTCTGGGAGTAAATTAACAAACAAGACTAAAATGATCGGTAGCGGTGGTGTAACCAGAAGAATACTACTACGACTAGAATGAGTTACGCTGCCAGTAATAAATTAAATTGCTGCATTTACGAAAGGTTATTTGGCGCATTCCCACGTGTCTGGGGACAAGTCGTTGCTCAGTATGGCACACACCGTCTGCCCCCCTTCAGTAAGGTAATCGTGCGCATCACCTACAATTAGATATTCCAAAAATCCCGCTCTTATAAAAAACTTCGACTTTAGGATTTATTCAACTAGTTGCAATTAGATTAAAAACAACACCGAGGTTTACCAATGGTACTTAGTTACAAAAAAATAGCGAACCAACTCAAATACACTCACAATCGTAAACTTTATTTTCTTGCCGCCGAAAAATTGAAATTTGCAGAAGTCGGAATTCATGAGAAGCTCGCCAGTGTCCTGCACACAGAGACAGTTGATCACATCACTATATATATATATACATATATATATATACAATATATTCATGTGATATAAATAATACTGACCAGGTTACCAGTGCCGCAATGAATTCCGGTGTTTGCTCAGTGATAATAACTGGAATTCATATGACATAGTTTAGCGAAATTGGAACAACAAAATAACTGGAATCATACATCTACAGGCACACTGACCTCCATATATTCTTTAGTGACTGTTTTGATGGCTTCATTCGCTGTCCTGTGCAACTTCACTTTGCTGGGCTTCCTGGCAGAGCTGGGACACAGTCAGGAGCTTTAGAGGGAGCTATGGACACTTTTTTCTGGATGCAATATTAAAATATATTTCCCTCACCCCAAAAAAAATGTGGCGGCAAATGTAATCGTTGCAAAATATACAACAGGGTTAGAGAAACTTCGTTCAAATGCCCTCTCGTTCTCGTCTCCAAGAATGTGCAGTATATTTTCCGTTGATACTGCATGTTTTAACTAAATGCATGTTCAGACACAGTTTCTTTCGGCCAAGGATGTTCTACCAACCCACTCAAACTTCGAGGTCAGAAAAGTTTGCCTAGCCTCGTTGTACAAATTGAACATTATGGACTCCAACTGGCTTCGGAGGTCACCACACACTTTTACGTAAAAAAAAAATAATAATAATAATACGGGTTGGAGTCAGCGCAAAAAACAAGAATAAAAGTTCAAAATTACAAAGAGAATGTCCTTTCAGGAAACTGCAACATAGTACTATAATTGCGGAATCAACTCCCAATCTTGATTTTTTGGCGGGACGCGTGCCAACTTCTGCAAGTGAGGGGCCACGAAGACAACGAAGCAAAATTATACCTAACTTAGACAGCTTGATCAAGGCTTTAGGATAAATAAATTTTATCTGCAGGCAATACCACAGTAAGGCTCTCTCCAGATGCGATCCTTACGGTTACCCAACCACAAGAAAATTATCAGTGACACTGGCTTTAGTAATTCCATGTTAAGTGCATCTTAATTGGGTTACACCATTTAGTTCCTCTAAATAGAGTTGCCGAGTAAAGAGTTCGAGTCTGATGTTTTCAGTACAAGGAGTAGGAGTCACACTCCTGCTGACGCGGGAGTAAGAGTAGGACTAGGGCCTATATCCAGCTAACTCCGCAGCCCTGCTCCTGAAAGCGGGCGCATTTCTAGCATTATAAAAATAATAGGCAATTGGAAGCTAAATGGTGTAGAATTCTAAGACTATCATGGTCCCAATTTACCCCTCGGCCTCGCTGAAATCTTTCATGGTTGACAAAGGTGAGGCTAGAGTATATTTATATACATATATATATAGAGCTTTGGAGTGGCAATTAAACAAAAAATGGTCGCAAGCAATTAGGCATAATGGTCAAGTTGACAAAAAATTTACCTGATACTGGTATAAAAACCCACGGACATCTCCAGGCCAGGCGTCAGCTTGAAATTCACGCGACCTATGAGATGGGAATTAAACTGTGAATGTAAAGGCTAACAGCGAGTTCAAAGAAAAACAACAAGCAAGAAATCTTCTGCAGCCGCCAAGGCTATTACAGAATTATAATGAAACAAACCACATTAATAAAAAAAACAGCTACAAGAGCTAAAAATTACTATAAGAACTAGAAAAAAATTCAAGTGCATCAGTTTTATATCAACAATGAAGCCGCACATAACGCCTGTCAAAACAAAGGTAATTCAAGAGGAAAACACAAAATTGCAACAAGTGGTACCTACGCTAATACAGTATGCAAAATACAAAGTGAACTCTGCTAAATTTTATTCATTACTTTACCAAAGATTTGGTAGAAATTCATTTTTGTGGAACAAAGAATTCATTTCTTCAGTAAGTTTGCTGAAGCATGCATGACGCAGAGCGACAAAGGCATTACACACAGGGATATTATGACACACCTGTAGCTCGCTGCTTGTGCACCAATCTCCTGACACGGTCCTGTAGCTGCTGTACTCGACTGCTGCTGCCATCGGTGGTGAGGGAAGCAACACTACGGTCTGGTGCGTCACCATCTAATGTCATCAGTGACTGTAACACCACAGGGTAGCATTGCAATGAATTTCATCACAACCTCAACGCAATATTACAGGAGATGTAGGAGCTGCGCAACCCAATAAATCATATAGCTACAATTAATGACTGAATAGCACAAAGTCAGCATTTCTCTACCGTTTAAAATTCCCAAGTGAGGAGAGATGACATGCCTTCTAAAAATGGAAATACCAGAGAGGGGGAGGGGGGAGGAGGAATGACAAAAAAAATTGTGGTTGACTGCAGCCGTACCCGCCTCAAGGTACTCGCGGACATTCATGTGCTGCTCGAACCAGCGCATGTAAGTTTCTTAGTTGGGGAATGCAGTTAACGCGACTTTAATCCTGCTGGAAACACACGCACTGCACATTGGGTCTGAAGAAATTTTCTTACCATAGCCCAACAAAGCCAGGTAGAATTTGCCACAGGGAAAGTAGCTACTACGGTAATTCTCATGCCGAAGTTTTGATAACTAAATGTAACGCGAATCAAAGGAAAAGTCTGCCATACCTGATTAGAGCTGCTGTCCACCATAACGAAGCAAACTGCCAGGAACATGACAAAAAACAACGAACCCAAGCCTGTCCGTCGATACAAGTAAATGGAATACAAACCCACAGAAAGAAAATGAAGGACAATGTAAATAACGTGACTACGTAACAAGGATGATAACTCGCTGGACATCTACACAAGGTTGAAAAGCCTACAGGTGCCACAACCCTACTGCTACAAAGCTCATTGCTAGCAAGTTATATCTAATGGGGTATAGTCTGTTCAATGGGAGAGTTTTCTACTCCCCGCCTGAGAAACATTACCTACCAAGCGCTCAAGTTTCAAACAATTTTTTCACTCGAGTAAGTAACTGCATTAATCACCCGCATACAGCACTTAGATCTGAGTCATTCTAGATCAACTGCTGGACAGAACAAAAGTCAAGTACGATTCAATGCTAGGGAAGAAACCCTGTAGGTACCATGAGCAATTATGAATCTTAATCTCATGAAATTCATGTATAAAATTATCATTAAAGCAACATTGTTTCACACTAACACTACTGGTATAGGAGGTTTGTCACGTGCACAACTAAATATCGAAATCATAACAATGTGCATGCTATGTAGACCACAAGAAAACTCCAAAACCTTAAATTTAGACAATAACCCATTTATTAACAAACTGCAGAGCCTGGTTCACTTACCTCATAGAATTTCGTCGTATCAAAATTAGGGCCAAGGCAAAGGAGTTCCAAGCCAATACTTGCATCTTCCAGGTCCCTAGCTTTACAAACAGCCTGCTTTGCGAGGTGTGTCGTGTTGTTTGGGTGTGGCAGGTCGCGACAGGTGAACAGCAACACGTTCTGGCCAGACAGGCGGCTCTTGCTGCATTGGGGAGTGAGATGGTAACAACAAGAATTTTATTATTAATCTAGAGCCAGCTTGACACAATCTTCAACCAATACCTAGCGGAGGGCATATCAGTTTCAACTTTTTTATATGTCTTATATTAGCACTACTCGTGGTGATTTTGTCATTTACTAGCATCGCCATGGTTTAGTTTTTGTAATCTTTCATAAAAACAGCGTTTTCAAACATGCACATTAGGCAAAAATGTGCACACCCATCACAGTCTGTAAAGCAATTAATCACAAATAAATTCTAGAACAAAGTCTTGACCAGCACTAAATTTGCATACCCGGACGAGATCACACAACTTTACTTAAGGCAGTCCAGTTCATGGTGAAAACTTTCGTAAAATGCCCCCTAAGGCAGTGCATATACCAAAATGTAAGAATATAGCATTTAAAAAGAAGCTCAAGAGTACAGTTATGACATCTGAAGAAGATGGTTAGTTTAGGAGGCAAAGACAGTACCTACTGTATGTTGAGCAGCACCATTTTGTAAAACAAAACTACATAGAGCTTCTGAAGTTCAGGCNGCAGTGCATATACCAAAATATAAGAATATAGCATTTAAAAAGAAGCTCAAGAGTACAGTTATGACATCTGAAGAAGATGGTTAGTTTAGGAGGCAAAGACAGTACCTACTGTATGTTGAGCAGCACCATTTTGTAAAACAAAACTACTTAGAGCTTCTGAAGTTCAGGCAGCAAATAATTGAAACACCTCATAACTACTTATATATTAGTTACATATTTAACGCCTACTGTGCACATTGGTTGATGTTACAAACAGTGCTATTATAAGTATTGCTACGGGAAGCGATATTCGACTCAGGCACTAAGGGCTGGCACACCAATTGCCAGAGTAATAATGCTGGTTTATCAAGGTCCAGTGTCGCCATTACATGTTGCACGGTACTAACAAACACAACTGCTGATTGAGCCATTGGAATACAGTGCTCTCTGTTTTGATTATTTAAACGGAAGGAATATAAAATTTTATCCGAAAAAAGTAACAAACGTAAATAGAATGTTAAGAGGACTAGCAACTTTCAACATATTCAGCAACTGTCACACGTTTATTATCCTTTTATAACTATTACAAAAAAATCGAGGAGAGAATTAGCTACAGCAACTAAGCTAAATGTGGCAGCACAAACCACTGAGTGATGAGGTTACTAGAGGCCCACAGAGCATCACTGAGACTTGCATCTTCACATACACCACCAAATTCTTTGGTCACCTTCGGCAAACCATCTGAAATACAAAGACAAACTTGAGGTAACATACAACAACAATAACAGTACTGTGAGGAATATATACACAATTACTTTCACAAACTAAATCAGAATTTTATGCTTTTTACAATGTTAACTCTCCAGTCCATCCAGCAGAACTTCTTATAGCTAATTATTGAGTAGGTTCATAGGCCCAATTCCACCTAGCACTAGTAGCTACAGACTTCTAATTCTCCACAATGATGGGTCCTTTTGAAAGCTGAAAATGTTGTACAACTTACACTGCAAATAAATATTTTCTTGGTCTAAAAAGATAACAGCTACTAACTTGCCAAAATTAGACTAAGCCTCAGTTTACAAGACTTTGGCAATCTCACAGAGGAAGCAGAAAGGGACATAGCGTAAGTACCTATGTCAATAGAAACATGGAACCCATGCACGAAGGCACTCTCACACAGGATCAATGCCCATGGGAAGAGCAAGTCGGGAGATAAAAGGAAGAACAGATAAAAGAAAGGTCAGCAGAAGATGAAATCGGAAGGAGGCGGAGTGGGCACAAAACACAGACCTAGCTAGTGGCTAAGGTAGCCTACAGGGTGCACCTAGGAAAATTGCTCCCCAGAATGTAGGATGGGTGAACCTAAATTAACGTAACCCTGTGGCTCCAAAACGGACTTCCTTGAATTTCTTAGCCTTTCCCTCAGATCTATGAAATATATTTAGTACTAGTGAATAGTGATATTACAGTTTTGCAAGAAATGACGATAAATAAACAGCTAAGCAGTCCCCACCTTTGATATAAGCTTCAAGAGTAAGAACTCTATCTGCACTTGGCCTATCAAGTGGCAGAAGTACAGCAACATGAGGAAAAGTTGCGAGCAATGCAGAGCTGCTGGTGCTGGGCTGCTGAGTGGCACTGATGCTGTTTTGAGTGTTGAAGAGCACCACAGCTGTGAGGTCCTGATCACTGGATACCACTTGTCGACATATGCTGGCATGAGCACACTAAGACAACAGAAGATAAAGCTAGAAAATATCAACTTATTGGCTGAAAAGTGAGCACTACTTGGAAAGAACTTTAAAGTGGCACTACTCAGACAAATCAAAGGTAANGTCCTGATCACTGGATAGTACCACTTGTCGACATATGCTGGCATGAGCACACTAAGACAACAGAAGATAAAGCTAGAAAATATCAACTTATTGGCTGAAAAGTGAGCACTACTTGGAAAGAACTTTAAAGTGGCACTACTCAGACAAGTCAAGGGTAACTCTGACCCATCATCTTTTCTCAAATTGTAGAAAACTTATAAATTTAGCTACATTTTCATAAACATGCAATGTTCTATAATAACTAGCTACATAGCTAGGTACTTACATAATAAGTTACAGATTGGTACATTTTTCTAGCATTTCAGAGAAACCAGAAAAACAGCCAGTTAGAGTAAACCTGAAAACCAACTGGTCAGCATAGACTCATACTACAGAACTATTGACAGTAAATTTCCCCAGTAGCTACAACTGACTTTCATTGGTTATTTTAATTACAACACATTGTTTCAATCTAGACCATATTTTAATGACAGAAGCTGCAATAAAGTGAAATGTACACTTAACCAGTGAGAACAGTAGGCTAGGTAATATATATCGTAAAGTTGAATAGGCACTAGCCTATCTACAAGACTGAACTACAAGGCTAATAAAAGGCTATGATTATTTCTGATTAAATTCAGTAGCTAACAGCTAGCAATGATGGCTTAAATGAAAGTCAAATTAAATCTCAAAGTTTCCTTCCAACCACTCTGTGCCTACAACAGTACAGCATAAACAAATTTTTACTGCACCCTCCCCACACTTGAACTTAGAAATTTCAAATTCTTTTCAGTTGCCAACCAAATGATGTTCTGAAGATGATTTTATAGGTTACAGCTGTTGACATCTGGTAATAATTTCTGACATATTGATAGATTAAATTCAACTTCAATATTAACCATACATACACTAAAGGTACAGTTCAATATGGTAGCTATATGGCATTAGCTACCTAGTTAAAAGTACACATAATCATTCCGAAACTTTATGTAGCTACCTCTTATGATTCTGGCAGATATTAATTCACAGAAAATAATTTTCAAATTGCATCCATCACACACTAATAGATTGCGAGATATAAAATATCAAACAAATAATTTGAGAAGAAATTACAAAGAAAATCTACTAACAAATGAGACTAATAACTAAAGTCTTAGGTATATATTTATTATGACAACTTGAATCATTAAGCCAAACGTGGCAGAACTGTTCACAAAAATCTATCGTGTTGCTGAATATCATTTTAATTATATAATTATTAAATGATTCTAAGAAAGTTTTGATGAAGCCAGGTCAAGTTCTACTAAATACCTTTGTTATAGATAGCTAGTTACCTACATATTTAGTCTACCTTGTTGCCAGACTAGATAAATTACTCGCATCACATGAATAACCTTACCTGTTCACCACTAGCATAGAATTAAAATGGTTCTAAATGTGACGCTAGTTCTGCAGAGAACTGTTCCATAGAAACAGGTAGAAAATCCACAATGTTGGTCTCAGTGTAGTGAAGGCTTTCTGTGGACACTAGGTGACCACAATTTTTCAACCTATTTGCCATTTGAACAAAAGCCAAAATTAAACCTCCAACAAATTAGCTAGTAGCTACTAAACTTTTTTCAAGCATTGTCTAATTCTTTCTATGACAGTTTCATCAATGTTAAGTTTGCTATAGGTCTATGTCAATTTGTGAAATTTACGGTTTGTACAATTCTCTGGCAATTAATAATGTAGAATTTCACCCAAAAAATGTACAATGAGTTGTAGCACAGTACCTAGGAATGTTAATACTTCTGATCTGCTGACACTATTTCTAGTTTGGCCTTATTGTTAAATAGTAATTATTCACTATCTTGTGAACCATCACTTTGTAATGGGTGTAGCTAATTTTTACTTCAATGTTTTATTGCCGTAGCTAAAGAAATATATATATCAGAAACATTCAATATATTTCAAACTGTCATACTATTTCAGATTGCAGACTCATTTATTTTTGGTCTTTATAGCTAAAATATCACACTTTTTTCAATGTAGTGACAATATTATTATTTAGAGGAGCAAAAAACAATCATGTAATTTTTCCTCCATTATAAGAATTCTGGTTTAAAAAGAGATCCCTATATAACGGACTTTTATTGCTATACACCGGAGCATTCCATTGTATAGAGATTCATCCGGAAGTCAACAATTTATGCAGGGTTGCGGAGTCGGATGGTTCAAGGTCCGACTCCGACTCCTGGCCCTCCAGAATTTCCGACTCCTGGTCCTCAAGATTTTCCGACTCCTAGGTCCAACAAGTAGATATTTCATGTAAACATAAAACATGTCCAAATAATTTTTGCTGGTATAAATATACATCAAGTTAAAGATGCTAGGTGTATTGTACATGTATGTATAATGAGATTTTCATCATTTGGGATACTAAAGTGAGGACATGACTTACCCCGGCAAGGTGTCCCGCATTACCACGGGTTCTGGAAATGGCTGCCATTTTGTACTGAGAAGAGGTATTAAAATTCTGATTGGAAAATTCTATAGCCAACACCATAGGCTACATTCCATCTAAGCAACTTTTTGCTCTCCACCTTTTAGATTTTTCTCCCCAGACCTTAGCAGGGGGGTTTTGGAAAGAACGAAAAATACAGTTTTTTTTTTCTAAAATGTTTTCTAGTATTTGCATGAGCTGAATTGAATGCTTTCTATGCTGAACTGATAGGAAAAATATTGAAGTATATTGGCCTATTTTTAGCTTGGCAAAACTCTGTATACTTTGGTTTCTACAGCCCTTAATATGTGAAGTGAGAGTGCTGTCCCGAGTTACCCCATTGCACGGTAGTCCGGAAGGGCCATGAAACATTCTGTTACGTAGAGATTCCGGTATATAAGACGTCTGGTATATAGAGAGTTTACTGTATTTTGACATGTAGCTATAATCCAAATCTTGAGACATTTTTGTTGGATGACCCTAGTTGCTAAATTATAGGGAAAAAACCTATCTCACTGTTTTCCTATGGGAGAAAATACCCAATGATGGCACAGTGCAATGGACAACCTTTTAAAGTTTTTACCGTTGGTTAGGCTACACGGGGCTGGGCCAGGCTAGGTTAGGTTAAAAACCCATTAAAAGGTTGTCCATTCAATGTGTTATCGTTTGGTATTTTCTCTCATAGGAAAACAATGGGATTAGTTTTTCCCCGATAACTTAAAAACTAGGGCTGTCAAACAAAAACTGACTTCAGATTAGGATTCTGGAAGTCAAAATACACTGCATAAGATAAAAACCCCCTTTTATTAGATGCTGTAAAACTGCAATAGTTCCAAGTAGGTAAATATATAAACCTAACCTTTGGTGGCATTTATATATTTACTTTTTCACTCCTCTAAATCTGCTTAAAATCATTCCTGCATTGAAAAAACTGTGATATTTTACCAGCAAATACCAGAAAGGATGTCTCTGATGTGAAATTTTACCCAAATTTTGAAATGATTATGTAGCTACCTCGGTTACTCAAAACTTACACTAGACTAACTTACATTTTTTAATTAAGGTAGGCCCTATGTTCTATGACTGTGAGCCTTAAATGCATTTAATCTTTTCATATTATTCACCCATTTGCTCCGTCCATTTTATCTTAAACTAAGGTACCTAGGCTATGTAGGCTTAGCTATTGTAAACTAAAAATAGTAATACAATGCAAATAAAAATATAAAAGAAGATAGGTATGTCTTACAATCATCATAAACCACAGATCTACGTAATTGTTTACTTTAAGTTAGCCATTCTATTTTTTTTATTTATGGTCTAATTGTTTTCAAACTTGCACAGTACAGTATAAGTAAAATTGAATTTTAAGCACATTTTAATCAGGATAATTTTTTCAATTTTGCAATAGTTTTAAAGTAATGTTGATATTATACTTTCTTCATTTCTACCAAGAACAGGCCTGCTTGATGCGAACGGTGGCCAGCACCCTTTCTGACCAATAAGAAACTTGCGTGACATGTTGGGTGATCAATAAGAAGCTTGCGTTACATGTTGGTGTCAACCAAAAGGAACCATGTAGGGCTGCAACTATTGGGGACTTACCCCAGTTCTTCAAAACTTCAAGAGGGTTTCAGGAATTTTCAAAACAAATTCAGTACATTTCAACTTAATATTTGACAATTACAAAAATAATTTATAATTATGTACCTACCACACCGCATATATTCCGGGTGCATTGAGATAAGCATCAAGAATTTATTTATAGTGTGAAGCTTTTATTTCTATTCTAACATAAATATTTGGGTTTGTATTTTGCCGGTGACTGCTGTAGAGTGCAGACGCATAGCTTTTATTTCTTGTGGTGTCTTGTTGTTATTGGCACTATACTTTGCACTAGTTCAAACATTTTATTTTTGTTATTTATGGTCCAATTGCTATCAAACTTGCAAAATAGATGTAAAATTGAATTTGAAGAATATTTTATTCAATTCTTTTCTTGAATTTCAATTTTGCTAGCTTATGTTAGGCTAGGCTAGGTTTGGCTAGGCTAGGTCATCCAAAAGTATTGCGAAAATTAAAAATTTACATGAAAAAAATGTTCTTCAAATTCAATTCTACAAATAGCTACTGCACGTGTTGAACAACAATCAGCCCATAAATAAAGAAACTGGACCAGCTACCTTAAAGTAAAAAATTCCACACATCTACAAAGTTAAATGGCATTGTGGTACATCAATGTATTTACTGACCTTAATGGCAGAAACAAATGGAGAGTCACAGTCTTCTTCATTAGTATCAGATTGTTTCACAAACATGCTCCCACGACGCAGTTAATCTTTATGTCATCGTAGTGCTGGTGGGGTGAGCCACTGCTCCTCTTCCTCACCTTCTTCTCCAGCATCATCACCACCAAAGTTGAATACCAAGTCATCCATTGATCAGTAGTTAGTAAGCAGTATATATAGGGTAGTCTATATGTACAGAATGTAGATAGGCCTACCCACTAATATTGCTAATCTCTGAATGTCCAAAGACTGAAGCCAGTGGCACTAGCTAGTTAGTTACCTGCTGAGGAAAAAAGAAGAAATAATAAAAAACAGTAGAAGTACACTTTTAAAATGAGCTGCAATTCAAAATGTACAATACAAGTGCTATTAGATAATTTTTCATACAACTGTTCAATTTGAGAAGTTCCTGCTACTGCTAGGGCTTGGATGAGTCTGATGTAGCCTAATTAGCTTGCATAGTTTAGTCCTAGATTGAGGCCCTTGTTAAGCAAGGTTAGCCTATTTTTGTCGTTAAGTGTTGACTAGAGCAAGCTACTAGTAGCTAGGTAGTTATAGTCAAGAAGCCTAAGCCTATATTTCCAAGCGGAACAATATCACAGAGGAAAGAATGAGGGACATATAGTAGGTCGATAGATATGGGGAACCCATGCACAAAGGGGCTAATATTCGTCTTATCCCCACCTGAACCTCAAAATTATATTACTATATTTTCAATCTATATAAATAGCTGATTTAGAATATATAGGCCTTTCTTTGTGGAAATTCTGTTTTGTTTTTATCAAATTTTTGTATTTTCAGTTTATTAATCAGCCCGTCGCCGCGCACTCCAGCTCTTGCAGCAAGGAGGTTTAATTAAACCTCCTTGGCTTTTGCTGTTTAAACAGATCAGCCTCCCCCTCTATTGTCTTAATGGACTCCCCCACCGCCACATGTCTCGAATTGCCGATTTGTACAGAGGACTGTGAGGTAAGCTTAACAAGTTTATTGCTATGTTTGCAATCAATTGAAACTGCCTATTTACTACATTATAAGCTTTACTTCTGCAAATTGTTTGTTTGATAAAATTTCCCTATTTTAGTTCCTTAACGCGTCATCCTTTTTCCCCTACTTACGTAATGGACTCCCTCCTACGCTCACGTGACCGGGCCGCTCCTCATTAATTGTGTGTGTGCTGTTTATGTGTGACGTGTAGCGCCGGTCCTCTCGATTTTAAGACGTCATTCGTTTTTTTTTCTTCGCTTTATGAGTTAAAAGTGGTTTCTAGCATAATTTAGGCTTGCCAAAAATGAATATTGCATCAAATTTCCTGTGTAAACCAATAATAACAGAAATATTGGACATTTTCTTCCCAACGAAGAACCACCAAAAAAGTTTGAATAACCCAACATCAGCAATCGTGTTTTTTGACACATTCTCGTAATACGAATTTCTCGTTACTGAAACATAGCCTCGGAAAACCATTATTTGGCAATAACGTGGCTATTTCTTATCCAGGTTAGGCAACATAGGACTAGTTCTGCTAATATCCTATGAAATATACCATGGTTTTCGTGTTTCATTCCTGGGGAGAATGGATAGAGTGTTGCAACAAATTTTTCTCAGTGGCTCGTGAAGACAGAACACCTTCTGTCAGTAGCACCAGACCCGCGTCAGCGCCCAACTCTGGGGCGTCTAAATGGTAGTTTAGAACTGTTTTGAGGCGTTACCCTCCTTATAGACAGCTTTTGGTGTTCTATCTTTTTTTTTTNGTTTTTGCTGTTCTGGGGGACCATCCATTTTAGTGTGTGTCTGTTGGTGGCGTCCCGATGGCCAACTGCGCACTTCTCCGGCTCGTTGGTGGTGTGTACGTGTGCGTTCTCTTGCTGGTGCCGGCGTGCAGGGCCGCGCTTGCCTCCCTGGCCGGGCTGTGCTGCTCCTGGTCTGCCTAGGCTTTGGGGGCTGCAGAGGTGAGTTACAGAGGTGAGTCATTTCTACCAATAACAGGCCTCCTTGATGCGAACGGTGGCCAGCACTCTTTCTGACCAATAAGAAACTTGCGTGACATGTTGGGTGATCAATAAGAAGCTTGCGTTACATGTTGGTGTCTACCAAAAGGAACCATGTAGGGCTGCAACTATTGGGGACTTACCCCAGTTCTTCAAAACTTCAAGAGGGTTTCAGGAATTTTCAGAACAATTTCAGTACATTTCAACTTAATATTTGACAATTACAAAAATAATTTATAATTATGTACCTACCACCGCGTATATTCCGGGTGCATTGAGATTAGCATCAAGAATTTATTTATAGTGTGAAGCTTTTATTTCTATTCTAACATAAATATTTGGGGAATTATTTCAACTTCAGAGGAAATCTGAACATCCCTTTCAAGTGATTTGTATTTTGCCAGTGACTGCTGTAGAGTGCAGATGCATAGCTTTTATTTCTTGTTGTTATTGGCACTATACTTTGCACTAGTTCAAGCATTTTATTTTTGTTATTTATGGTCCAATTGCTATCAAACTTGCTCAATAGATGTAAAATTGAATTTGAAGAATATTTTATTCAATTCTTTTCTTGAATTTCAATTTTGCTAGCCTATGTTAGGTTAGGCTAGGTTTGGCTAGGCTAGGTCATCCAAAAGTATTGCGAAAATCTAAAAATTTACATGGATAAAATGTCTTCAAATTCAATTCTACAAATAGCTACGGTACTGCACGAGTTGAACAACAATCAGCCCATAAATAAAGAAACTAGACCAGCTACTTTAAAGTAAAAAATTTCACACATCTACAAAGTTAAATGGCATTGTGGTAGTCTACCTCTTTCAAGGAAACTAGCCTACAGAAATTTAGGCCTCATCAATGTATTTACTGACCTTAATGGCAGAAACAAATGGAGAGTCACAGTCTTCTTCATTAGTATCAGATTGTTTCACAAACATCGAGGGTGCTGCGTCAATTAGAAATACAGTAGCATCACGACCACCCCACTGCCACTG
>LQNS02278170.1:1823139-1836307 GCA_001587735.2 Parhyale hawaiensis | reverse complement strand
CGAACCACCAGGCACTTAACGCGACCTCAGGGCCCCGGCATCCCTCCGCCTCCCCTCTACGGGGCGGCGGGATGATGTCACCACCCCGCCGCTCTCAGGACCGTACAATCCTTTTCCCGCCGCAGTGGATACAGTGTGACCTGCGGTTCTTTGATATGTCTATACTTGGTAAGTGGAGTCTGTGCAGCACTGGCAGTGAACTGCTTACGTTAGTAGTAAAATCCACTCTTGGTTAGTGAAGTTTGTCAGTATTGCCCATCTGTCTGTGTGTACTAAGCAAGTTATTAATATGTTTTACTCTTGGTTTAGGCCAAACAGATTGTTTGCTTGAAGCACTACAAGCTGTCTGAACCATAACAGATTGATCGCATATATTTTTTTAGATGCGGAAACTGACTTCTTTGAGATTTTAAAATCCATTCTTTAGCTACTTTTGTATGATCCAGCGGCTACTTCTGGTGTGCAGGTAAATTTGCCGTCATCATGGCAGACCCGCCGTGGGACATCCACATGGAGCTGCCGTACGGTACCATGTCTGATGATGAGATGCGGCAGCTAAACATTCCCGCCCTGCAAGACGAGGGACTCATCTTCCTCTGGGTCACTGGGAGGTAGGGTTTCTACATTTCTTCGGTTTATGGCGATCTAAATTTAATTTAGACCACGACCTCTCTTAATACCTACTTACCTTAGAGCCATCAACTTCCAATCGCGCTTTGAGCTATCCTATGTGCCCTTTACACCTCCAAAAAATTTCCGGAACCATTCATTAAGTGTAATATTGTGATATACTTTATTACCATTCTCATAATTCTCATAGAAATAGCACTGTATAGAGTGTCACGTGTAATTGACAGTCGACGGTGTACGGTGAAGTAAAATCGGTGCATTTCCTTGCATTGCAGAGCCATGGAGCTAGGCAGGGAGTGCCTCTCCCTGTGGGGTTACGAGCGCGTCGATGAGATCATTTGGGTCAAAACGAACCAGCTGCAGAGGATCATCAGAACAGGCCGCACGGGTCACTGGCTCAATCATGGCAAAGAACATTGTCTAGTAAGTTGATATATTTAACTTGTATTGTTATCCAGTTATATTCAAACTTTAATCTCTATCATACCAGGCTGTGGTATTATGAAGTAAGGGTGCTTTGTCCTATTGTATTCTTACGGGAAGCAAGCCTTTATAGAAATGTAGCAAAGCCTGGTAGAGATAAAATTAAATCTGCCTAATTACTGCTATAGTTATTCAAAGAGGAACTCGTGCACGGAAATCCATTACACATTGAAACAGTTTGTTTTAAAAAAAAAGTGCAGTTAGTAAGAAAAAGAAAAGCGAGGTAGTATAGAAAAATGGGATCTGCCAGGCGAAAAAGGCTTGTTTTTTGGACTTTTGCCCATCGCACCAGATCCATGGATCTGGACCAGGGAATATACCCTACAGGATGGTCCCAGAGTCGACGCGTAGCTGTAAACGGAAGGAATGGAGAAGGGGATAGATTGTTCTTCTGTGTGCAGTGTTTCATGAATCCCATTGAGTGTAAAATATTACATTTCGAAATGTAATGCTGTAATGCTCTTCCTATCATAGTATGGCGTCACCGTGATTATAAGGTGACAACCTCATGTCGCCTTCGAGTTCAACGGGGCTAACTTTTGTTCGGGTAGGCTTAACAGAAAAAATCTGAATTCTACATGTGGTAAAACCCCGTTTTACGACAGATATATAACCGTTCCAAAAATTTTTGGATGCTGCCACCAACCGCCGTAAACGACTACTCGATACAAGAGCTTCCCACAGCGAACAACTCACGAGGTTAGGCTGAGAATAGGTTAGGAGAGCAAGGACTGGTTCTGTTATTAACTTTATTCCCAAGAGAATATTACGAAAACTAGTCCTTGCCTTTCTAACCTGTTCTTGGCTTAACCTAGGGAGCTTATAGAGGGGTATTCGTACCAGAATGTCGCCATATTATACCAAATCATACCTAAGTGCCGGGTTCCAGAGAAAATTGGGATTACAGATTAGAAACCTCATTTATTTTTATTACTGCGTTCCAGCTAACAAAAAATATATATATTTTATTAGATCACATACTGACGTGTAGTGAAGATGCATGGGGCTCAAAAGTTGAGAGCAACTGTTCCAAAGCTCGATGGGCCACATTCCATGACGGTCGTTTTCAACTTTTTCAATACCTGGCATCCCTGGAGAACTTTTTATATGTTCGCACCCCCTACAAAACTTAACCCACATGATGTTGACTTATGAAATCGACAGAATGTTTTTGTGCGCCAAATTTGAATTAACTTCTGAACAACACAGAAATAAAACAAGATTTCACACCACCCCCGTAAAGGTCATTTCGCACCCCTGGGGGAAGGGGAGTGGGAGAGGAGAGTGCGATCGCGCTTGGTTGGGAACTCGCGCTCTATGATATGAGAGATTTGTTCAACTTTGTTATACGCATGCCAGAAGTCATTTGAAAAATGCAGATTGTAATCTTCACCAATGGTTTATCTGCATAGCCTCTGAGAATTTAAACATAAGTTTTTTCGCAAATCATGTAGTAAATGCTGGTATTTATCACACCATTCCTTGAAAACATCTCCAGACTAGAGCACTCTGAGACTGCGTACATCCGCCAAGCAGGGCAACGGTAATGAAAAATTCCAATGGTTCTAAGTTTATAATTTCCTTTGTATCAATACAAAAAGCTAATTATTTGTGCCTTTTGACATTGATAACACCTGTAATTTTCCTGAAGATCTGTTAACAGGTAACTTTTTGAGTTATGCTGCTTACAAACATTCTGACAAACATTAAACAATCAAACAGACCAACCGATCATCACTAAAATTTAATCATTTATGCCTTTCAGTATTACTCACAATTCCTATATTTTTCATGAAGATCTGTTCATACCTTTTTGTGTTGTTTTGCAAACAAGCATATACTTAAACACAGAGAGATATAAACAGACAAATGGACAAATTGTTACAAAAACTTAGTCGATAACTTTTCGTGATGTAACTAAAAACTCTTGCATATTTCATTACAATCCGTTCATAACTTTTTGAGTTATGGCATTAACAATAAAGAGGCAAACAAACTGATAAACAGATTTATTAAAAAGTTAATTACCGTATCTGTTCCTCCTAACATACGATACCTAGCATTTCCTGTGAATTTCGTAAAAAATCCTTGCAAAACTTATTGAGTTATTTGGGTGACAAACAAACTCGACGAATATATAACTTCCTTAGTGGAGGTAATAAGTAGCATCTAAGGCCGAGTTCATGCGTTCACTTATCCACTTGTCTGAATGTTTTGTAGCGTCGTTGTTAGCACAACTTGGAAAACGCAACAAAAAGTTATTAGAATGTTCACCGTCAAATCAATTTCCTCTGCAAGTGTTACTGGGCAAGTTACAGATATCTCTTCAAATTTGGAGCTCACTAAAACCAAATTCAGAAGACTGTGCACTTTTCTGCTATTTCTAGGGCACAGTATCGCATTCGGACGAGTGGATGAGCGAACGCGTTGGTATGAATGACGTGTGAATTTGCCCCAATACGTAACGTCGGGCTGATATTTGAAATCATGTAACATGTTGAGTTTTCTTCAGAGGTGACCATAAATGATGAAAGAGTTGATGTCGCTAATAAATAACCATTGCAACTCGTCAGGTTGGCATGAAAGGCAACCCTAAAATTAACCGGTGCATGGACTGTGATGTTATTGTGGCGGAGGTGCGCGCCACGTCCCACAAGCCTGACGAGATCTACGGCATCATCGAGCGCCTCTCGCCCGGCACTCGCAAGATCGAGCTCTTTGGCCGACACCACAACGTGCAGCCTAACTGGTGAGTCTGTCCCCTAGAGGGACAACAGTGGTGCAGGTCAACTGGGGAGTTTTTTTTACCCCAAAAGACCAGTGGTCGGAGTCAACTGGTGAGTCCTTACTGTATAAAGGCCAATGGTACAACTCAACTGGCTAGTTTTTTTTCCGTAGGAATACCGGTGATGTAGCAAACTGACACCAGCGGAGTCTGAAATTTAATGTCTAGAGATTAGTTTCTTTACAATATCTCGAATAGCTTATGTTATTTTTATGTTGACTTAATGACGTTTTTTCGATACCAAGATATTTCATCTATCACTCATCTATAATCTGGTAAATTGGTTAATACTACCCCGGCAAGGCGGCTGAAAAAAAGCTTTCCTAGGAATAGCCTCATGGATGTATCCATATATGGTTACTTGCCGGTTGTTTGGTAAAAGGCTCGGTTGATGAAATTTGTCGAGTCGAGTGTACCTATCCTATTTACGAGGGTGAGGGGATAACCCCCCTAAGGACCTAGTTTAGTAAAACTTTGGGGTGGTTTCTCGTAGCTGCGCATTAGCATTGTTAGGGTTCTTGATTACCCCAGTGAGAGATTCTACTACCGCTAACGTTGACCCCGATCTACCAATTCAGTCGCTGTTATCATGTATGGTTTTACTCACGAATACGAGCTAATTCAGTAAAGGACGCCTCCACAAATACTGATGCGCATTTTAAGAGGGAAGTGGGATCTCTAAACACAATAATATCATCCACCCTCTTTCTAGAAAAGAATTTTTGTTTTTCCATTCGTAGTGTGTTCCATTCGGCATTAGCAGCATTGTAACTTAGTAATGCAATGGTCAGTGTTTGGTGTCCAAGATTATAATTCATTATTTGTGCCAACCCCGACGACATTACCAGTAGCTTCTATCTTTGGAAGTACAGTTCACTAGAACTCTTCAAATCGAGAGTTTCAATGCAGCAGAAACTCCTACAAGTGAAACCTTCAAAAAACAAAACTGGAACTCCTGAAAAAAAACTGTACCTAGAGCCTTCTGTCTTCAATCGTAACGATGGCCGACGTCATAGGGAATAACCAGCAAAAATGTGTAATAAAATTTTATTGATAGTACATTCAGCTGTAGAACTTTACAATTTTTATGTGTTGGCCAAAAGCGGCATGTTACAAATGAAGGAGAGCAAGCACGCTGTAAAACTGGTCGTCTCGAAAGTGAGGCACCTCCCGAAACGAAAATGATTTGCCTCTCTGTATTTTAAAAGTCCCACCGTACTCGTCAATGAAAGAAATATCATGACAAGTAACAAGAAATTTCCTCAAGTATAAAACGTCTTGCACTTGCACAATTTCAGTAGCGAGAGAGAGAGAAACGAGCTATTTGTTATGTAATATAGTTAGAGAGGTGGTCAGTTAGCTATGGATGCGCAGAATAAAACAATCGTAGTGTTTTTTTTAAGCGAAATATGATCGTACTTATTTTCAGCAAAGAGGATTGAAACCGAGGTAAAATGACTATATTATATATAGTTTTGTATTTTCGACGTATAAGCATAAAGGAACTGAAGCACTAAAACCCGAGGTGAAATGGCTGTACAGTATTTTTTTTTTACATTTCTATCATAGTAAATTTTGTGGAAAAACAGACCCCTATACCGTCGGGCCTACTGCACTCACTGGTCGATGTAACTAATCGTGCTCTTTTTACAACAATTTATGTATAAGCACATAAGGACTACCTAAAATGTCTATTTTTCCTAGGAATTGAATAACATGAAACATCCTTGAGGAAGACGCTCGTCCTTACAAGGCACGAAAGTGTCAAGTAGAAGCACAATATCGTCTTCGTTAACACGTGCATTTTTTCTTCGCAGGTTGACGTTGGGGAACCAGCTAGAAGGCGTGAACTTGCTTGAGGAAGAGCTCAACAGGAAGTTTGGGGAGCACTATCCAGGGGGCGTGGCGGGCAAAGTCTAACTTCTTGATTTGTGACAACGGCGTTCTTTCTCAGTGTTTCCTGGTGGAGAAAGCAATCTGGGTACTAGGCTATATTATTTTGCCAGAAGGAGTCTTTGTCCTAATGTTTTGAAACTCTGTAATGTATTGGATACTTTCGCTGGAAGGTTACTGGGACTAGGGTAGGAGGGGGAAGGCACAGTTTTTGTTCGAGTTTGGCGTCAGTATGACGCCGTAGCCCGGATATTTTTGTAGTCTACTGCAGCCGTACAATATTCTGCGGCCTTCGTGGGGTTTCTAGTTGGGTTGTACGGTTAATGCAACTTTACCTTTCTGTATTCCTGCTGTAAAAAAACTGCCAGGGTTAATATAGGGTTGAGGTTACTGCCCGCGCACATCCAGAATGCAAAGCGTTCTAAAATCTTCTAACTAAACTGACCATGGCTAAAATTTGACTCGTTTAAATATCAAGCAGCCAGTGCAGAATTCGTTCTGAATTTTAACTTTGTCGAAATTTACCTCTGACGTTGTTTCGGTGCAAGAACCACAGAAGGAGTTGAAATCAAGAAATAAAACTACTGTAACAATGTGCAAGCCTAAGATACATTAACGGGGTATAACATAAAATGAACTTGTGCGCTCGTAGTCCAAGCTCTGTACACACCAGTAACGACTAGACTGACCTCCCCTGCAGCAGGCTCAACACTTCATACCGGCAAAGATGCTTCAGAATGCTGACAGTCAGCCAGCAGTTTGTTACAAGTTTTATATTCGCAGAGGTTTTAATTCAACGATTTGTTGCTCTTTCGTCGTCCCATTGCAATTGGTTTATGTAATATTAATCTGTGAATTAAAATTTGTGTCAACGGTCGACTAAATAAACTTGACTTGCTATTATTAGAGACGGAAAAGTTTTGTTTAACCATCTCAAAGTATGGGAAAGTCTCTGCCCCTCTGCTGGGAAAGAACTGTGGGTTGAATATCTGCGAGCGATTTATGGTGATGGTCGTCAGCGGATGTGGCTGTTGAAGTATAATGGTTTGGCTATGTGGTAATGTCTTGGCTACCATTTACTCGCGACTGTGACAACTTGGTCTCAATTCTTGACCCTCTAATTAAGTCCCTCGAGAAGCGTATTAGTTCAGTCACTGTAAACCGTAATCTCGTTCCACATGTTCACCGGATTCCTACTACTTGTCTTTACCAACCTGAAGTTATAGTTAATCCTAATTGTTATTTAACCTTAACTTCGTCTGCAAACTAAATACGCATTCGATTCGAGATCAAAATTAAGCCTTCGACGCTTGACTTGTACGAAACTTCGGTGGCTTTGACCACTAAGTTTGAATTTCAGGAGTTGGCCCTTATCGGTAACCGTTCAGACTTCCAGATACTCCTTATTGTGCTCACCGCAACAGTGTTGCTTCTAACGCATGCAACACGATTTACAAAGGCATAGCCGAAGCTTTAGTCGAAAGTCCAGACAAGTAGAGCCTCAAAAACTTCATTTCGCCCCTCAACCGAATTCCCCATCTTACTCTACATGGACAGATTTAAGAGCGTAAACTATACTTGGAGTTAAACTACTCGAATGTATAGGTAGTCTGCGCTCGATTTCATCGATAGTGTCAGTCCAGTTAGGATGAGCTAATCTCGTTAGCTTCAATTTGTCCGAATTAGTCATGAGCGTTGGCTTCGCTGCTTTGTGAAGCTGAAACACTCTTGCTCCACTGCTTGCGTTTGAGGCAGTCTCAAAGGTGCTTGACTTTCTAGTAACTCTTAAAACGCGACCGAACGTAATGGAACCATTGCTCAATGCCAGAAATCTGAGAAAAAGCGGCCAAAAACGAAAATTATGAAACTCATTAGGTCTTAAATATTTTTATGGGATATTAATCTCTGATATTTGGAAACTAGAGAAATTTATCCAAACACCTTTTTGTCTTGCAAATAGCTGACAAGATTGAATGCTGAACATTGGCCACTCACGCGTTCAAAGTTATACTCTTTCCACGTGTCTTTTCCATCAGAAACTAGAGCTTAAAACAAACCGGTATTATTTTACTTTCACTTACACATGATTTTCATGACTTTTCTTGTGTTCAGTATGTAAATTGAGTCAATTCAAGACATTTTACATGAATGACGTTTTCGTCGCAAATGCTTAGNATAAAACGTCCTGCACTTGCAGAATTTCAGTAGCCAAAGAGACAGAAACGAGCTATTTGTTATGTAATATTGTTAGAGAGGTGGTCAGTTAGCTATGGATGCGCTGAATAAAATAATCGTAAAGTTTTTTTTTTTTGAGCGAAATATGGTCGTCCTTATTTTGAGCAAAGAGGATTGAAACAGAGGTAAAATGATTATATTATATATAGTTATGTGTACTCGACGAATAAGCATAAAGGTACTGTAGCACTAAAACCGAGGTGAAATGGCTGTATAGTACTTTATTTTTAAATTTGAATCACTGTAAGTTTTTTGGAAAAACAGACCCAATACCGTCGGGCCTACTGTACTCACTGGTCGATATAACTAATCGTGCTCTTCTTACCAAAAGTTATGTATAAGCGCATAAGAACTACCTAAAATATCTATTTTTCCTAGTAATTGAATAATATGAAAACATCCTTGAGGAAGACGCTCGTCCGTACAAGGCACAAAGTGTCAAGTAGAAGCACAATATCGTCTTCGTTAACGCGTGCATTTTTTTTCGCAGGTTGACGTTGGGGAACCAGCTAGAAGGCGTGAACTTGCTTGAGGAAGAGCTCAACAGGAAGTTTGGGGAGCACTATCCTGGGGGTGTGGCGGGCAAAGTCTAACTTCTTGATTGGTGACAACGGAGTTCTGTCTCAATATTTCCTGGTGGAGAAAGTAGTCTGAGTTCTAGGTACTAGGCTATATTATTTTGCCAGAAGGAGTCTTTGTCCTAATGTTTTGATACTCTGTAATGTATTGGATACTTTCACTGGTAGGTCACTGGGGCTAGGGTAGAATGGGGAAGGCCCAGTTTTTGTTCGAGTTTGGCGTCAGTATGACGCCGTTGCCCGGATATTTTGTAGTCTACTGCAGGCGTACAATATTCTGGGCAGTCGTGGGTTTTCAAGATTGGTTGTGCGGTTAATGCAACTTTACCTTTCTGTATTCCTGCTGGAAAGAAAATTGTCAGGGTTAATATAGGGTTGAGGTTACTGCCCGCCCAAACCCAGAATGCAAAAAGTTCTAAAATCTTCAATCGAAACTGACTATGGCTAAAACTTGACTCGTTCAAATATCACGCAAGCGCAGAATTCGTTCTGAATTTTAACTTATTACAAGTTAAGGGAGATCGTCGAAATTTTACCTCTGACGTTGTTTCGGTGCAAGAACCACAGAAGCAGTTGAAATTAATAATTAAAACTATCCACTGTAACAATGTGCCAGCCTAAGATACATTAACGGGGTAAAAAATAAAAATAACGTGTGCGCACGTAGTCAAAGGCCTTTGCACACCAGTAGCTACTAGGCTGACCTCCCCTGCAGCAGTCTCAACGCTTCATACCGGCAAACGTGCATCAGATTGCTGACAGTCAGCCAGCAGTTTGTTACAAGCTTTATATTCGCAGAGGTTTTAATTCAACGATCTGTTAACTCTTTCGTCGTCCCATTGCAATTGGATTATGTCATATCTGTGAACTAAATTTGTGTCAACGGTCGACTAAATAAACTTGACTTGCTATTATTAGAGACGGAAATGTTTTGTTTGACCATCTCAAAGTATGGGAGACTCTGTGCCCCTCTGCTGGGAAAGAACTGTTGGTTGAATTTCTGCGAGCGTCAGCAGATGTGGCTGTTGAAGTATGATGGTTTGGCTATGTGGTAATGTCTTCGCTAAGGTACCATTTACTTGCGACTGTGACAACTTGGTCTCAATTCTCGACCCTCTAATTAAGTTCTCAAGAAGCGCATTAGATCAGTCACTGTAAGCCGTAATTTCGTTCCACATGTTCACCGGATTCCTTCTACTTGTCTTTACCAACCTGAAGTTATTGTCAATCCTAATTGTTATTTAACCTTAACTTTGGCTGCGAACTAAATGCGCATTCGATTCAAGATCAAAATTAAGCCTTCGACGCTTGACTTCTACGAAACTTCGGTGACTTTGACTCCCAAGATTGAATTTCAGGAGCTGGCTCTTGTCGGCAACCGTTCAGACTTCCAGAAACTCACTCACCATTGCTTCGTAACTAAGAGCGTGCAGCCGCTCACCGCGACCGTGTTACTTCTATCACGTGCAACACGATTTACAGAGGCAGAGTCGAAGCTTTAATCGCAAGTCCAGCCAAGTCGAGCCTCAAAAATTTAATTTCGACCCTCAACCGAATTCCCCATCTTACTCTACATGGACAGATTTAAGAGCGTAAACTATACTTGGAGTTAACTACTCGAAAGTATAGTCTGCGCTCGATTTCAACGATTGTGTCAGTCCAGTTGGGATAAGCTAATCTTTTTAGCTTCAATTTATCCGAATTACAGTCCTGAGCTTTGGCTTCGCTGCTTTGTGGAGCTGGAACACTATTGCTCTACTGCTTGAGTTTGAGGCAGTCTGAAAGATAATTGACTTTCTAGTAACTTTCAAAAGTCGATCGAACGTAATGAAACCATTGCACAGTGCCACCAATCAGAGAAAAAAAGCGGCCAAAATCGGTAATTTTGAAACTCATTTGGTCTCAAATATTTTTATGGGATATTAATTTACGATACTTGGAAACAAGAGAAATTTATCCAAACACCTTGTCGTCTTTCAAATAGGGGACAAGATTGAATGCTGAACATTGGCTACTCACAGGTTCAAAATTCTAGTAATTTAATCTTTCTTTTTCACCAGAAACTATCTTAAAAGAAACATTCATGTATGAGCTAGGTAAACGTCCTTTGAACGCCTAAAAATAGCAATATTTTCTAATACTGCTAGATATCTTTACTTTGGTTTAGGTTACTTTGAGGAAATCAGTGTGGATTTTTTCTTACTAACATTTCACATTATTTATTTCCAATCCTGTTTAGTATAAACTTCGCAACTTTTTGATTCCGGCTTGTTCAGATAAATACTCTTCACCACAAGACAGCACAGGAGTTTCGACTCCAAGAGCATGTAGGACACTTTAGCTCGTATTTGCTCAAGCGGAAGATATTTGGCTCCAACGTGTTGAAATATGTGTGGCTGAACGAAGATGCTGTCGCTAGCACGTCGGAGTAGGTTGCTTGAGACTAGTTTCCGCTCACTGTTTGAGGTGCGACATGTTCATTGTGGGTGCCATTCGCAGTTATACGTCGTCCTGGAACATGAGAAGAGTGAAATGTAGAAATGAAATTCATAATTTACCGAAGTTAAATAATGACTACACTCTCAAACTTAAGTGACACCAATAAATCTATCGAACCTAAAATTATTCGATTTCATATCTTATTTTCCAGATTATTGAAAAAAAAGTCAATTTGACCGTGCCCCAACTGGGAAACCAGTACGCACTGGTTTGTGCTTCAAATATAGACCAATAGGCCCCAAAGGAGTATACTGCTGCAGTCGATCACAGATTGTCTAGAGCTATAATGCCAGTGGCGGAAGACTCAATGCGACAATATTTGCGACCTTGAGCGGCCTTGAGAGTCAAAGTCAGACGCTTTAGTCTGACTAGTGCTAAAAATTAGGCGTTTAGATCTCATTGATCCCATTCGGCAGCATAGCCTGCCAAGTTCGATGATTTCTAAGAAAATTATTGAATTCTTCGACAAAAATCATGATTCATCAACGAATGATTTCACAGTCCTAGTATGTAAAATACAAGGTTTTATTAGCCATGCCTATAATACAGAAATATGAGACATTTGTGCATTTCTTTATGTATAATTTATGTTCATGAATTAATTACTAATATATGTAAAGTATACGACTTTCAAAAGTGCTGATGGCACTAAAAACATGATATTTTGACTATTCCTCTAGGTTTTCTGTAATTATTTTATAGCAGTGAGCGTTTATAGATTAAATTTTAGGCTGATTTTACAAGTACTGTATTCAGTTCCCTGATTCAAAATTAGAGAACGGTACTTATATTCATTAAAAATGAGATATTCAATAGGCAAGCCATCTCAATATCTCTTTTAGCCCCAGCGGGTCTTTAAGCCGTTCAGCGGGAGAGTTTTATAGGGAAGTAATCTGTTTTGAAAGCACGCGTGGGTTCAATAAGTAGTTTCTACCTACGGAAGTGCTTTCAGTCCCCAATTTTATAGCGAAATAGTAATTTTCAAAATATGCCGCTTTTTCTTGAATTTATGGCCCTGTGCATTGCTTACGACTGGAGCTCCAGACAAGTTAGAGCTAATGAATTGAGCTTATCTTGTTGAAAAGTATCCCACAAGCACGGACAACTTTGACATTTCCCCCAATATAAGATTTAATTTAAAAATTACCGCTCGAAGTGTCTGTGGATCAGCCTATTCGAACACACAGAGATTATCTGAAACGGGATTGAGATTCAAAATGAACCGCCGAAGATGCTTTTCAAGGGCGATAGGAAAAAGGAAGGAATAAGCAACTGCTCTCAGCTTCTGACAATGACAGCGGAACTTATGGTACAAGTTACTCTATTTTCCGTGAAAGTTACCCTATTATTAGTCGCTGAATGGGGATAAGATGTTTATCTTCTCCGATTAAGTCTTGCCGATGTTGTCGAGTTTGGGCCTCCTTTTTTTCCCCTGCAATGGCGGTCAACACGAGGAAGATATGAGGGACTCTAGGAGGTCTGTAGAAATGTGGAGCCCACGCGCGAGGGTGCTTTGACAGCAGTGATAAAACCGGTATGGGTAAATTCATTCTAGTTTGACACCGTGTGGCATTTGAAAAGTACCAAGAGAAAGGTCATGTATTAAGTCAGCAAAAAAAAAAACAATGAACGCACTCAATACAGCGCAGGAGCCTAGCAAGTCACGATAGAAGATGGGAAAACGGACAAAGATTGTCGTTAAAAATGCAAGAAGCAGAAAACGAAAGTTTTTATTGCATGCTGTGCCCAACATATATGAGCACAGCACTTTACCGTATTCAATCTTCATACTACATAATATAGGCACATGGGGTGAGAGTTACCAGTTTGCGTATCGAGCTCCCGAAGGCCTAATGCTGAAGTATCAAGTAGAGTCCTTCATTCTTGGGAACAACTACTTGTGTGTAGGGCAAAGGTCCCCTAAAGTACAGGCCTGGGTTTACGTCACGAAGATGGTCCAACGGGTACAGTCCCAGACCAAGTAGTAGACGCAGCCTGATAATTATGGTACCAATTCTGTGTAGGTTACCTTAGCCATTAGCTAGGCCTTTGGGACGGCTGTCTC
>LQNS02278170.1:1766412-1786629 GCA_001587735.2 Parhyale hawaiensis | reverse complement strand
GCTCGAGCTCTGTACTTCATCGGCTTGTGCTCGCTATCCTCGTCTCTGGCTGCTCACATCTGACTTCGCATGAACTTCATGGTCTTGCCCTGCTACAGCTCTTCACAATCACTTCGCACCGATGCTGTTGCTGCCTCCTCAGCATCACTACACTTTGCTCGAGAGAGATTAGACCCAGTTCCTTTAAGAGACATTCATACGACTTATTTCGCATCTAAGGTATCAATTTCGTTGCTCTGCGTTGGAGTCCTTCCATTTTATCGATATCTTAACACAGATGTGGCGACCAGAATTGAACAGCAAATTCTAAGTGTGGCCGCACTAACGTCTTGTACAAGGGAATGATGATGTCTTTGGACATGTATTAAAAATTTCTGGTGATGAATCCCAGTAATACTGACTTTCAAAGCAATATTTTCCTTAGTTCTATGCCTGTGAATGGTTAAAATTCTTTAAATACTGCAAACTCAGTTATACATTGGCTTCAAAATAATTAAAAATTCATAAGAAATCCATTCCCTACCATTTTCCATAAAAATACAATAAAAATATATTTTTCGAAAATTGACATGGCGTCTCTAGTTTGTTTACAAAATCGTTGACCGTTCTTGTACTTTTCTTTGATCACGATGATCATGATCACGGTGATTCTGATCACGAGCGTGGCCACAAAAAGACGCCTTTCGTTGGGTTTCTTTTTATGGCCTTCCAAGCCTGATGCACACAGATGCTGAAAGTTGTAAAATTGATTCACTACCTGTCCGATAATTCTGTCTTAACTGTAATTTAGTCAACCTATTTAGTACTTACTCTCTATACATCATATTGAATTTAAATCACTCAGAATGCATAGAGATATTCAAAATTATATCATTGGTAGCCGCCATAAGTACAGAGTAAAGACTGCGGCCGCAACTTGCCACAAACAGTCTGTAAAAACTTTTCGATAATCTAACAACCTATAAATAAAAAATTTCCTTTATTTTCTAGAAAGGAGAGCACAGATGTGGTCGGGTGGAAGTCTAATAAGCGAATGGACAGAGCTGCGTGAAGGGACCGGATGTCAGTTCCTGTACAGTCGGTAGACGTGGAGCTAGTCAAAATTAACGGTTATCCTCACCATTTTCTGAACCACTACTGCAAATTGTTCCTAGACAAACTGTTCGACCTGGCTTTAGCAAACCCTCCGTCCGTAAATTAGACTTCTTTCACTCGCTTCCGTACGACAACAAAGCATCTGTTAGTGCAGTAAACACATTGAAAACGTTCCTCTCTGAAGCCTACCCACATTTAAACTTCAAATTTTTATGCAAAATCCGTGTACAATTACCATAGGGTCCTGCTTTAAATTTAAAGACAAATTTAACTCCCACGCCACTTTTGTCAAGTATTATCTACCGTTTCAAATGCAGAGGATGCAATGCTTCGTACATCGGTGGCACAGGACATTTTAAAGCCTGCATTGACCATTATTTAGGTGTATCCAGCCGAACCGGTTTACCTCTTGCAAAAAATACACATTCAGCTCCCGGCCTGCCTGCATGCTGAGTAAAGCAACCATCTCATCAGCATGAATGACTTCTCAATCATTGACTCTTCTATTCCAATCGAACTCGCGACATTAGAATCCCTCTGTATTTACAGAACAAGACCCAACCTCAACATTATAACCTCAGCTGTACTGCTTCACACAATCCATGACTAACTCCACATCTGCCGACTGTACAGGAGCTGACATCAGGCCCCTTCACGCAGCTATGTTCATTCGCTTTTTGGAATTCCTTCCGACAACATCTATGCTGCCCTTCTAGAAAAGAAAGAAACTTTTTGGTAGTGTAACCAGGGTATTAGAGCACCGAAGATCAAATGTTCTCATACCGTCTTTACAACAGCCGGTTCACACGTATGTATTTTAGAAAATGTATAATAGTATGTGTTACCATACATGTGACCCATATTCGTACTTCACAGCGTTTGAATTCGCTTCTGTGTCTATGAATTAATTACCGGAATATGCCTAGTTTGTTGACGCTAAGTAGCCCCATGCATAAAGAGATATGCAAATCTTTACAAGTACATTTGCTAAGCCAACTAACTTGACGGCTCATATCTTAACAACTGATGGCTGGTGTATCACACCGTAGTCAAACGAATGAGTTTCTTCAGCGAATCGACCGATTATTTTAGCCGTTATGTGAATTTACTCACTACTGGTCATTAGTTAAGTTTCGGGCATCTTTTCAAACTCCGAAGGAATTATAACTCAAAATTTTTGCAAGCGTGTGCTACTTCTATATCCACATCAACGCATTCGGACGCAAAGACAACGAAACCTAGTCTTTTGGCTAGCCTGTGTACAAGCTGTTAAATACGTGTGAACCCGGGCTTACAGGCTGCTTCATAAGGGTACCGTTCCTTACTTTCCTCCTTCAAAACCACTGAATGGTTAGCCATGTCTTAGGCTTGGAAACATATACGGTGACTGATTACACTCAAACGTTTACTAAAGTACGAGCCATCAAATTAGATGCTTAGCAAGTGCCACTATAAATGGTAACGTCCAGAGTATCTCTAAAACTTCAGTGTGTGAGAACTACGAAAGCTGTACAGTGTTCGCGTCTCCGTAATTTAACAGGAAAACAACGCATTCGGCAGCAAAACACAAGCATGTGATCGGTTTTTACGCTACCTTTCTAGCAGAACAGGGCAGTTGCGGCCATCGGCACCCCAGCTACATATTGTCGGAAATGCTTTTGTTTTTTTCTGTTTAGTTTTCGACCCCAAAATGTTTGTGACGACGCAATTAACAACTGAAGCTCGATCCAAAGCTGCTAAACCAAATGCTCACAAGTTGGAGCTCATCGGTCAAAGTTGGATTCACACTACAGTATTCTGTTCCCTGTAAGCAGTGCATATTGTTTAAGATTTCGTCTCATCCTTACCAGCAGAACTGCTGGTCAGTTTGTCTACCCAAATAGTTTTTTAAATTTTAGTCTTGGAATCAGTTTGTTCAGCGAACGCTACGAGTAAAGTCTCGGATATTTCTCCCAGGTTGCAGTGAATTATATTCAAGAGATCCCGGCTCTGCTTTTTTGTTTACAAGGAAATCACCCCACATTGAAACTCATTTTACTGTGTACGAAGAACAGAAGATTATAGTGTGAGCCAGGCCTCAGTTAAACTCGACCGAGAGGAGTGAATCGAGCACGAATCATACATTTATTACTTTCAGGGGGCCTCACCACTGTTAAATAACGTGACAAGTTAACTCGGCAATGGCTCTGAGCATCTCCCCACGTGACGTCACTTGGAACGAAACTCAATGAAGTCACTGGGCACCAGTGAATGAGCCACAGTTTTGACTGCTTTACCTCACGTTATTCATGGCAGGTGCACATAATAATGATTATTATCTCGAATACAGCATATACACCCAGCGAGGTTTTTTTTTACCTAAACTGTATAAGTTTGAAGATCTGATAGTGTGAAGAGCCAGAGAAGCAGTCAGTGGTTTGAGTCAATTTCAGAATCCCCCCCCCGTACTTCTCCCCGCCTCTCTGTGTCTGAGTACTCCATCCAGTGTAAGTCCATTCTAGACTCGAACCAGGGTTCCTAGGGTGCGATATCGAGAAGCAGTCACTTCCCCGGCCCTTGCTCACGCAACGTTGCGCCTCCAAACAATTTCACATTCGATTACGGTGCCGCAAACATGGCTTCGGCTGGTACATTGCTACACAACTATAAATCTATAAAGAATATCCAAAGTATGAGTAGTTTCTTGCAGTTTGTACCGTCACATTGTACGCTAGGCAAGCGACAATATTCAAGCTTTTAGTATATCTCCTTCTTGGTACTTCGGAGGCGTGTTGCATTCAGGCCTTCAAGAGTCATCCGTACTACACTGGCCTCCACGCTGCATCGCGACTTTGGTTGAGTAACACCTTGCGACAGCGACAGCAACCCCTCCCCCATGATTGTTGGGTTATGAGTTGGGTAACACCAGGAAGCAACTAGAACGCCTCGAGGCTTACGACCATCACCCGCAGTGGAAGCAAATTTCATCGCTATCATTTTTGATGGCCGGCTAACCCTAGTTCTTTGGCGTGGTCACATCGAGGACAGCACACCAGACTTTCTGCAAAAATCATGAACATAGCTCAACTCCTTCTACCTGTTTTTGGGTGGAGAGTAAATTTCATCGCCGACATTTTTTATGGCCAGCAAATCCTTGTTTTTTGCCATGGTCACATCAAGGACAGCCCACCAGACTCCCTGCCAATAACATGAACATACCTCAACTCCTACCTGTTTTGGGGAGTTTGGTTGAGAGCAAATTTCATCGCTATCATTTTCCATGGCCAGCTAAGCCCAGTTTTTTGACATGGGTCAAATCTAGGGCAACCCACCAAAGTCCCTGCAAAAAATTATGAAGATTGTTCAACTCCTTCGACCACGTTTTGGGAGGACGTACATACAAGTATATATACAAATATATTCACTTAAATCAACGAAAACATTATCACCTCCCTCACTTCGTTCGCAGGTTATAGAGTGTAACGGGAGGACTCACCAGAATTTACCATCAAAACGTGACGTCATCAATGATGTCACATCGACAGAGCTACGGCTGAACGGCGCATGAGTTGTTGTAATTAATTTCATAAAAAACATCGTAAATTGCAAATTTAATCCCTTAAGCACATAAATAAACTAGAGCACTCTGAGAGTGCATACAGCAAGGCAGCGGTAAAGAAAAATTCAAATGGTTCTGAAACCATGATTTTCTTTCTATCAACACCAAAATTTGATCACTTGTGCCCTGTGAAAATTTTAACAGTGTCTGTAATTTTCTTGGAGATGCGATCATAACTTTTTGAGCTATGATGCTAACAAACAATTTAACAAACATAAGTGAAACACACAAACGGACAAGCCGATCACCACAAAATATAATAAATTTGTACCTTAACATGACTAACAATTCTTGAAAATTTCGGTTGTACATGTACAGGGAGACTTAGGGCGCGGGCACGCCTACGTAAAAGTTGCATTGCTACGCAAATCTGTATCTGATTGGACATTGTTATGTCACTAAAAGGAATACCTAAGGTTTGAGTGGTTTCTAAGAATTTGTACGTTATAACAAGCAGCCATGGCCAAGCTTTGGAAATATGTACCTTCTACTTTTGAGTTAAAGTTGCAATGACGCATAGTTTTAGCGTGAATTTCAAGCGCTATTAGTTGTAATTTATTATTATTAGTATTATTATTAACTTGAGGGTTTTCCCGCCATATTAGATACGAAGACTATATAACAGCGATCCAACTTTGTATGATACAGTTTAGAAGTAGAGTCGAACTCAAATGAGTTCTATTAGAACAATCTTGGCCAGGTGCACCATGTCTGGCAGGAAATAAGGCGCGAGCATCTCCAACTCCATACGGCTAGGTCAAACGAAGTCGCTCAGCAGTGCGGCGCAGAGAAGGAGACGAAAAAAGAAAAGAGAAGNGGAGCAGATGGTAGTTCCATGGGATGTGTTGCTTAGTGCCACTATTCGGCGGCCCACCTCGAGGAACAGAAGGGGAAATATAGAGAACCTACCTAACTCTACAAAACTAACCTTCTCAGCAGGAATTGCGGCCAGATGCTACATCCCCTTCGGAGAAGGCACTCGGGGACCCTTGGGTGCGCAAGGCCCAAACATATTTTGGCAGGGAAAATAAGTTATAGTCACGGCAGCATGACGGCCAAAGCGAAAAGTGGCTGAGCAATTATTACGATTGTGTGCCCACACTATCAGGGACGAACTTTCTACAAGTTGGAAGACCGAAGCGCATCACGTTCTAGGAACAGGTGTTTCTGTACGCATGATAACGGTGTAATCTATTAAGACACAGCGATTGCATAATGTATGTACCGTTGTGAATTGAAACTCAATAGTAATTCAAAGACATAGGCTAGTCTAAAGTGAGAACGTGGCCCTCGCTGTAGTGGAATGGCTGCCGCGGCTCGGAGTTTAAGTAGTTTTTTTTTTCGAAATAATAAGGTTTGATAAGTCGAAGCTGCTTACACAGCAGCGCAAGAGGAAGGATAGGGAGCAATGTTGCCATGTTTCGACTCTCGTGGTGTGCAGCGCACTTGAGGTTTGACGCAGTTCATTATGATCATGGAACAGGCGCTATTTATCGGTAGGTTAGATTGAGAAGCTGCATTAGGTCGAACTAAAGTGAGTTATATTAGCGAAGGTTAAGATTGGTTCATTATAAAAATTGATGACAGTAACCCGACCGTGGAATTTGCACGGGTCTCGCTAGTAACCATTATTGCGTGATTTTTTTCCGCACGGGTCCACTAGTAACTATATGGTACGTTAGGGTCCTCATGAAAACACTCTGCCCTCAACATAACATCTCCACGAAAATGGTCCAAGAGCGGCCTTACCATTGTCGAGGTTTTGTTTTGATGTGGTTAGAGTTTTACGTTGAAGACTCAAGCAATTTTATATTTGATTCTAGAAAGTGGCCAGTTGCTGAGCGACCGGACGCCCGAGCACAGAACAAGTCTGGTGCCAATACAGCAAAACATTCGCTTCATTCTAGCGGGGTAGAACAATTCCACAGCCAGTATGATCTCTCTCCCACTTTCCGACGGTGGTGGCCAGAGGTGAGTTAATTTAGGATAGAGCTCTAAATTGACTCTCGCTTAATAATTACCGCTGTCTCAGAACTCTAAATTTTTAAGAATAAGCAGTGCTTTTTCTAGTGTGTTCATTACATGCGAGGAGAAAAGTCCAAGAAACGCCTAACTGAAATTATTCATCGTACTAATTACGTCTTATTTATCGCAAGACTCATGAAAATATTATATATTGTGAAATTATAAGAAGACAAATTTATAATGCAAGTAACGAATCTTTATTAGAAAATTGTTTAACAATATCAAACAGACGCACAAATCAAATTTAAATGCTGGGGCGCGCATTTAAAGAACATTGAAGCAAAATACAATTTTTACTACAAATGCAGAACACGAAAAGGGAGGGAGGGAATCTCAAGTTGACATTTCATTAGAGTTACTAAATTCAACTGCACAGACATATATAGCTCTTCGGACGAATATAAGTTCCAAAAAGATATAACTCTGAAATTAAAATTAATGGAATTACACGCTGCAATTTCATCCTTTCCTCATATCTGAAAGTTTACATCTTTAAAAAGTTTTGAAATTTTAGTGGAAATGTTCAAAAGTGAGTCACTTGTGAACTGCTGCCTCCCGAAACGCTACTAACAGAGCTACGGTTATCTCCCTCATCGTCTATAAATCCTGGGTTATCAAAACCTAGATCATCCGTAGCATCCTCTTCGGCAGGTTCTTGGTGGCCGCTGTCGGTTCTCGGCAAGTTATTTGGATTGAAAAGTCCACTTAACCAGAGTCTTCCGCGGTCAGCTATGGCTGTTATTTTGGTGTACACGAATGAAACACTCGAAGAGAGCGACGAATGAGCCGATTCTTGAGACTCGTCCGCAGTGGATGTGCCAGGTGAGGTAGAACTTCTCCGAGTTGGTTGCCTATGAGCATCGGTTTCACCAGCACTGACATTTATAGAACTAGAGAGTTCACGGCCATGGGGGATCTCACGACTTGCGCCAGGGGTGCGTCCTCGAAGTGCAAGATCTTGGTCAGAGTGCGTGGTTTGAGATGGGGTCAAATGAGAAGATCCTGCAGGTTGTGCAAGACTTCGTAACTGAGGGCCGCTTGACGGTGGGGGCCGATGAGACGGAGAGCCTTCACTATAAGGTGAATCATAGCTAGAGCTTAAATAATCAGACGGTACCTGGTCGATTGGTTGTGAAATGCCTCGTACAAGTGTTTGAGACACATTGCTGATAGAAACAAGGTTACTAGATGAAGTCATTTGAGGGAGGTGATGAGAGTCAATGTCCCGTGTTTGCTGCCCAGCAATGCTACTAGCGTCAGACCCGGTCCTTTCGAGGGACAAGCGCTGTTGCATTCGTCGCTCCTTGCGGGCCTTTGGCGTATGCTGAGAGACCTCAGAGGAAGCCAAGTTGTGAGTCTGCTCTTCAGAATGGCCACTCGGGACAAAAGGTGCCTCAGCCCGACCACGCGCGGCTTCATCCTGAGTCACACTTGGCTGCATCATTCGCTGCCGAGGGGCTCTCGAGTCCATTCGAGGTAGTTGACTAGAGGGCATGATTTCAGTCTCTTCTGCAACAAAGCCACTAGGGCCAGCAGCTGCTCCATCCTGAGGTGAATCCTGTCGTCGTGTTTCTAGGCGGTGAATGGCAATCCTTCTATTAAGGTTCCGTTGTTCCTGCAACTCATTACTGGATCCAGAACTCAAAGACATGGACCGAACGCTTTGCGTTATCGAAGGATGTATGATCATTGTATCATCCGAGCGTAGGGAGCCCACTTGAGGACTACCCTGAGGCGGAATGTAAGAAGGGCGGGTACTCATTGTGACTCGTGAACTGCTGGGATCGACAAGAAGGAAATGTTCGTTTCCCGGAGATTGCTCCTGAGGCTGAGCACCACTATTTCCTTCTTGACGAGTTAACGGTGGTGCTGAGCGCTGCCCAGGCGCACTTTCGCTTTGTTGCCTACGAAAGTTGTGATATTCAAACTGGTCGCTTGCATCGACATCTGGCCGAGTGGAAACATCGCCCAGCTCGATATCCTCCCGAGTATCAGCGGCATTTTTCTTCAGAAACCTAAAATAAGTAAGCAGATCAGTACATCTACCAGGAGGCGAGTTGTGGCGCATTGTAGTCAAATGCCATTCTGAACATCCGCCAATGGCGGCGCCAAGGGGTTGCATGGGGGAAGGGGGTAGAGAGCTTAAGCTCTCCTCCCGAATTATTACTCCCCTCGCATATATGCATTGCCAAGCCCCTCCAAATTTTCTACATGTAGCCCCCTCTCTTTGCCTCCTTCGTATAGATTTCCTGGCGCCGTCACTGGCATCCGCACAACATGTCTTCAGGGGCTTAAAGGAAGTCACTGCATAGAATTTATAATCAAATGACCAAATTTGAAAAGATATACACTGGACAACAGGTTTATCAGATTCTGAAAATTCTTAAATGCCCTAGTATACAAGGGACAATACATAATAATATGGGCTGTAACTGAAAAATTAATGAATCAGATTCTGGCTGGATCAGCATATAGAAAAATAAGGTGGTTCGAAGCTGAAGTACGGAAACTCTAAAAACTGTGCTTTCACATTTTTATTAATTCTTTGGCATATAAATACCCATCATCGTGTAAGCATGCTAAACAAAGAACTTATGGAGTCAATAAGATGGAAAGTGTCCAGTAAAATATTTTTAGTTGCATACAATAGCTAATTTAGTTCAGTCGTCACAACATCGCTATATAAAAATTATTTTCAGCTCTATAAATTAATTTCACGCAAAAACTAACCCTCTCATCAGTGGGACCATAAAGAACACAACTGTTACGAAGATAGCAGTGGCCCAAAGCCCGATCGCCAAGTAATCGCTGACTTCAGCTTCGTATTCATCACCCGAACTGTCATTGTCCGCAATGTCAAAGACTTTAGGCGAAGTATCCTCAAGAAACGGACCTAGCGGATTGCTTGGTTGGTCAGAGTCTTCTCTACGCAGAAACGGGCAGTGTATGTCAGGCCGGATCGTCTCGTAGGTGAACTTGCTTGATGACAGAAATAGAGTAAATTGTTTCCTGGTTCGGTGATACGGTTTGAAATTTACATTGAACAAAGGTTCATCAACCCTAGGACAGCTGCTAGCGTTGACTGTCCCCTTGATATGCAGCTCTGCTCCTCTGCCTAAAGATAGGCCACTGTCGAAGGCACGATCAACATAGACGTCTTCTAAGGTAAGGTTCCCATAGACCACAACGCCTCCGTGCTGTATTTCAAATATTTTTACCTTCTTCATCGTGAGGGAAGCTCCGGGAAACACGATAATTCCTTTTGATAGCACTCTATCAATTTCACTCTCTTGGATTATACTGATATTGTGGACGTGCAGTTTCTTAATGGTATGAATGACAGACCTCGTAATTGTTCCGTGTCGAACCGGTACAGCCCAATGTTTTACCGTGGAATTTTTCATAGATAATGATTTCAGGTTTGGGCGAGAGACGAATCTCTTCACAACACTGTCGAGCATATCCACCTCGAGGACATTGTTGTCTGTTGCTTCCAGGATGGAGGCGACCAAGAAGAGCCTAAACGGGCAGTTGTGTCGCCTCTTGGCCACTCGAGAGACGACGTTCTCCAGATGAACCTGCGTGAAGAAATATTTTGAGATGAGTAACTTCCGGGGAGTGAAAGCAACGAGAACGCTAGATACGAATGCGGATAAATCGGTGGTGAAGTGACAAAGGCTCGGCATCGCACCAAGGGTTCGATTCCTGGACTTGACGCTACGAATTTACACAGCGTGGAGCACTCCAGCACCGAGAGGCCATCTGAAGCATGGCGAGGGATCCTAAATTGACTTATCACGAACTGCTTCTCCTGCTTTTCACACTACCAATTCTTCAAAATTCCAGTATTTAGGCTAAAGAAAACCTCATGTATACCCACTGTACCACTGTATATACGAGATAATAAATGTTTATTTTATTTAACTAGGCCGATCCTCATAATGTTGTAAACCCAGGATGACTGAGCGCCCGCGGGTCATTTTACAGTAGTACCGTATCTGTATTTCTGCTAGCCTAATAGAAAGCAGTCGGAAAGTGATATTACTGTACTATGCTTTGTAAAACATAACTTAAGTGTACTATTATCACATAATTATATGTGCATGAGGGATAAGCTAGCGCTCCAGCTGCTGGATCCAAGACGACAGGCTATGATTATCGTTGTTTTTGGTCGTATTCTTGTCTGTTTCTCCTGCTATTTTTGCTCCTTGGGCTACTTGATCACAAGGCCAAAAATGATTGAAATGAAAGCACATTTTGCAAATCAAGAGATTGCTCGCACAACTTGCGTCCCAGGTAATAAAACTCTTTGCTGCAGCCTACAAATTGGTGTACATATGTTCGTGTACTTCTGATGAGCACGTTGCCACGCATATACAGAAGCCAATTGCAGGCAACGTGTACGGTGCTGACACTGCTGGTTCCAACTGGAGCCGCTTGGCTGCCAAGGGCCGGTTCACATGTAAACAAGTCAAAGAAGCAAGTTCCTTCAGCTACTTGTCCTGGCGCGTTGGGGTGTTGGTTTAAATAGTAGTTATTTGTAGAAAAGTACACAGAATTTTTGGGCCCAAATTTACACCTGATAGGAAAAGATACTTGAAATTGTGCAAATAACATCTGCTAAGCAAGTAGATTTGACATATATTTTCAGTATATGTTCGGTAGACATATACAGCTGCGTCTGCAACGACACGACAAAATATTCGGACCAGGAGCGGAGAAAATTCATTCATTTCATAATGCAGGGAACCAAATGATGCTAACTTTAAAAAATAATTACACAACCAAAACCATTAATATTATAATTAGCAGGACCCATGAAAATCCCACTATTAATTGTTTTCACTTACCTTCGAGTCTTTGACAAGCCTGAAGCGGTGCTTTTAATTTAACTCACACATTCTGAACTAGAGCACTATGAGAGCGCATACCTCCGCTAAGCGAGGCAACTGTAGAAAAAATCCAAATTGACTCTGAAACCATGATTTTTATTGTACCAACTCCAAAAAATAATCATTTGTGCCTTTTGATGGTAATAACAGTTTGTGTAATTTTCTTGAAGATCCGTTCATAACTTTTTGAGTTAGACTGCTAACAAGCGTTATTACAAACATGAGTCAAACATAAAAACAAACGAACCGATATGCACCAAAATTTGATCATTTATGTCGTTTAACATTGCTAACAACCCCTATAAATTTCATAAAGATCCAATCAACATTTTTCAATTTATTAAGTTAACAAGCATAAAATTAAAAACGGTGACAAATGAAAGAACGAACCAACATAGCATTATCAAACTTCGGACATTCATTCTTCATTATATACCTAAAAACTATGTGAATTTCATAAAAATCCGTCCATAACTTTTGAGTTATGGCATTGAGGAAAATGAGGCAGACAAACAATCAGATGGACGGATCTTCACCAAAAGTTAATCATCTGTTTTTCCTAACATATCTAACAATCCCTGCAAGTTTCGTCCAAATCGGTTCATAACTTTTTGAGTTATGCTGGTGACAGACAAACATAGACAAACATAGACAAACACGACATAACCTCCTTGGCGGAGGTAACTACTGTACTGTTACGGTTAATAAAAATTGGTTCACGACCATTATTAAAATCTTAAAAATTATAGAAAAGCCGAGAAATTAGATAAGAAATTGTACTGTTACGCAGTCTACCTTCCATCTCGTCTAACCTCACTTAGTATTGTGATGTCACCTGTNCTCCTTGGCGGAGGTAACTACTGTACTGTTAATAAAAATTGGTTCACGACCATTATTAAAATCTTAAAAATTATAGAAAAGCCGAGAAATTAGATAAGAAATTGTACTGTTACGCAGTCTACCTTCCATCTCGTCTAACCTCACTTAATATTGTGATGTCACCTGTGAATCTCGCATTTGTTCTGCCAGCAAAAAAAAAAAAAAGATCGCACATGCATTTTGATGAAGACAAAGGTACGATGATATTTCTCACATTGTTCTCCTGTGTATTTGCACGCCTTTTTAAGCGCTCTTTCCTACAGTTTACAAATAATTTAGCCCTTCGCAACGTCACAAGTTTCAATTTTTTGTCGGTAATCTGATTTTCCACCTTTTTTCGTGCACTATTGATCAGATGCCCATAATTTTTCTGTTTTTTTTTATGTGATAGCTATACAGCAAAGTACAACAGACTCGGTCAGTTTCTTCAGTCAAAGCAGCGCAACTCTTTGTTCTCAAGATGCCATTGTGTTGCTCTAAACGACGCTCATTCACTTCAAGAAATACTTTAGAGTTGATACGTTCAATTACGCCAATACTGCTATGGCTATGGCCAGGCTCCCAAAGCGTATCCTAGTTACGCATCTGGCCTATTACGAATCTCATCAGCCACCACAAAAGCGAACATATTTCATCTTGCAAAAATGAAAAGCGGTAGATTTGATACGGGTGAGATGATCTTCATGTCTAAGCTTCGAAACTGACTGGAAAAATCTTGCCAAGAAGCGAAAAGAAGACAGCCATGGTTGATCTTCCTTCGAGCAAAAATCGGAGCTTATAGCGCAACATGCAGACCCATGGACGGCCGGATGTACAGGCGGAGCCTCCAGAAGGATTATAATATAAACTAGTGGACCCGTGCGTGAAGCATTCACGCAATAACCTATACGTTTGCCCAAGGCCTCTAGCCCGGTGCGGAATCTCCTCTTCTCTTATTTGCTTCTTAATTTTCTTCTTTACTTCATTGATCCTTTATCGTGCTAGCATCCTTAGGTCTTCTATATAGACAAGCAGAAGTAACATCTTGAGTAAAATACTCCAACAAACAAACAAAATAGCAGCTTATATACAATGTGATCTCTTCGTAGCAAAGATTCCGTTGATACAGTCTTCCCACCTCAAATATCTGTTTCATTTGAGGTGCTCAAATTTTGACCTATGAAGAGAAAACTGCTTCGTCAGAGGAAATCAGAAAGCTAGAAGAAATAATTGTCTACTGCCCGTGAAAACTAATGTTTCATCAGTTTCGTTGACAATTGCATCAAAGTGGGAAGAATAGCTCATGCAACGAAATCATCTGTGGGAAGAAACTACGAATCAAGAAGCATGAGAGTGNGGAGAAGCTAATACTCGTACAAATCAGACTAAGCCTGCGATGTCTTCATTGTTGGAATTTCATCTGTCCCTGCTTAAGATACGTTTGCCATCTTCTGCAACCCATCCTATTTTCTGCCTATCACTTTCAATGGAGCTTGAGAGGAGCACCAGAGCCTCCAACTTGGGCTAATTTCCGCCTTTTTCGTCAAGAGCGTGACACCAAACATATAAATATATATACATATTTATAAACTCACGACGGTCATTCTTAGTATTAGATATTTAAATTAATATATTTTATCATTGAGTTGAGTTTGGGCCCCGCTTACCTGAACAAATTAGCTATTCCAAGAGAGGAAAAAGAAGAGATATATGTAGTATGTCCAGTGAAATGAAGAATCCATGCACGAGCTGGTTCCCACACCGGATAAACTCTCAGGGGCGCAGCCAGTAAGTTCTAGCCAAAACATGTCACAAGATCTGTGCTGAACAACTCACCGTGACAAATTGGATGGCTCACAGTGCACGCTGACAATTTTCTAGGAAGATTGCTTTGCAGATGATCATGCGAAAACCCAAGAACTTTACTCCTATCGAAGTAATTTTTACTGCAGTTCTAGTTTGAGTTTTCCTACTCAATGTGCACATAGTGATCCAAAGTGATGAGAGTCGCAGGGGCGGTAAGTCGAGAAATGGTAAAGCCCACGCTGAATTAACGTAGGCAGCTACATAAAAGTGGTAAGTCGGCAACGAAGTGGCTGAACAGGACAATATATTTTTGGTAGAAATTGAATATATAAGGAAACGAAGTGGACCCGAAGAAAAGGCGTCGAAGAAAGCACTGACCTATAGGCTCATTACTATCCCTAGGATTCAGAAATGGAGGGAAAAAGGTTAACCCCAGGTGTATGTTTGTCAGTTTGCATTATTTTCAATGTACATTTATATTGCTGAAAATCTCACCTCTTGAAAACAATAATCCCCAAAGGTGAGGTTATTGCTGTTGTGAACAGTCACAAACTTGTATTTGTCCAGCAAGTTGTTGCCTCCCAGCTGGATGCCAGATATCTGTTAAAAATAATGATTAATAAAACATAGGTGAAAATACCACCAATCCAAGTACTGTGTACTTACTAGACCCTATACTTCTCAACCCTCTATCGGCCAATTAGGTTGCTGTCAAAATCCTTGTCCTATGATATGTTTATATACAATGTTGACAATAACGGATTAACTGCACTGATCCTACGAGAAGCATTAGCGGTAGAATTCACGTGGCGAGGTTTTTGGCAATCAATGAAAATTGAAGTGCCTATTATGTATTCAATGTCTAAATCTTCAAATTCACTTCATCTGCAATCCAATGAGTCGTCCTACCTATGACATTATATCATAATATGTAATACAAGGTCTCCCTGCCTACAGCTTTACCAGGGTTTGAAAACAGAAGAAAGAAATTATATGCAGTAGCTATGATAAAAACTACGAGGATCACATGGAGGAGAGCGTTTCCACATACGATCAACGGGCATGCATGTAACTGCAAGTCAGAAAAGAAGAGGAAGAACAGAGCAAAGAATCAATAGTTCCAAAGGCCTTGAGTAAACAACAAACCGGGGCTCCTCTCTTCCATCTACAGTAGCATATATGTTGGGCGCGTTTGGTGGATTTGCGCGATCGATCGATCGCGCTGCGCGTTTGGTGGATCGTTCAAACGCGCAATGATCGATCGATCGCGCANGGATTTCGCATGTAAGGCCAAATGCGAGTTCAACAGTGAATTCAGGCGTAACACACGAAGGAAGGAAGGAACGAAGGAAGGAACGAAGGAAGGAACAAAGGAAGGAACGAAGGAACGAAGGAACAACGCTATTAATATTATAGATATTTAAATTAATATATTTTATCATGGATACTACATATATCTCTTCTTTTTCCTCTCTTATAATAGCTAATTTGTGCAGCTAAGCGAGGCCCTCTTATGGCTGTCAGCCAGTTGTCCCATGCACCAATCGCATGTCAGTAAAGAGTCTCGTATGGCTGCAGCCAGTCACTTAGACACCAATTGCATATCAGCAACTCTGTTCATCTGCTGCTCCCCGTGAAACTCAGTGCTCCCCCGTCTTTTCCACCAATGAGCGTCTCAGCCATAAGAGATCTGGTTGACTCGCTGGCAAGTCTGTAACTGGGCCACAAAGCTCCCTCCTTCTCTATTGAAGCTCCTTGAGTATGTCCAGTGAAATGAGGAATCCATGCACGAGCTCACTGTGCACGCTGACAATTTTCTAGGAAGATTGCTTTGAAGATGATCATGCGAAAAACCAGGAACTTTACTCCTATCGAAGTAATTTTTACTGCAGTTATAGTTTGAGTTTTCCTGCTCAATGTGCACTTAGTGATCCAAAGTGATGAGAATCGTAGGGACGGTAAGTCGAGAGATCGTAAAGCCCACGCTGAATTAACGTAGGCAGCTACATAGAAGCGGTAAGTCGGCAACGAAGTGGCTCATCAGGACAACATATTTTTGGTAGAAATTGAAAATATAAGGAAACGAAGTGGACCCGAAGAAAAGGCGTCGAGGAAAGTACTGACCTATTGGCTCATTACTATCCCTAGGATTCAGAAATGGAGGGACAAAGGTTAACCCTAGGTGTATGTTTGTAAGTTTGCATTATTTTCAATGTACATTTATATTGCTGAAAATCTCACCTCTTGAAAACAATAATCCCCAAAGGTAAGGTTATTGCTGTTGTGAACAGTCACAAACTTGTATTTGTCCAGCAAGTTGTTGCCTCCCAGCTGGATGCCAGACATCTGTTAAAAATAATAATGAATAAAACATAGGTGAAAATACCACCCATCCAATTACTGTACTTACTAGACCCTATACTTCTCAACCCTCTATCGGCCAATTAGGTTGCTGTCAAAACCCTTGTCCTATGATGTGTTTATATACAATGTGGACAGTAACGGATTAACCGCACTGATCCTACGAGAAGCATTAGCGGTAGAATTCACGTGGCGTGGTTTTTGGCAATCAATGAAAATTGAAGTGCCTATCATGTATTCAATGCCTAGATCTTCAAACCTAAATCACCTGCAATCGAATGAGTCGTCCTACCTATTACATATAATTAAGGTCTCCCTGCCTACAGCATTACCAGGGCTTGAAAACAGAAGAAAGAAATGATATGCAGTAGCTATGATAAAAGCTACGAGGATCACATGGAGGAGAGCGTTTCCACATACGATCAACGGGCATGGTAACTGCAAGTCAGAAAAGAAGAAGAAGAACAGAGCAAAGAATCCATAGTTCCAAAGGCCTTGAGTAAACAAGAAACCGGGGCTCCTCTCTTCCATCTACAGTAGCATATATACTTAAACTGTATAATATTACAGTTGATTTCAATAATAGGGTAGCCGCACGAACAAATGCAGCCGTTGATTTACTAACTAAATACATATTTAAGCGCAATAGAATACAACTGACAATCTATACATACGCTGCCTCCAAAATCACAGAATAGTCGCGTGGGATCTTCCTCGAGGCATGCCTTGCGTGGGTCCAGCATCCTAAGGCCATGCTGAGTGATGTCAGCGACTTCTATATTGTCTGCTTTGTGGAACGCAACACACGTCCACAACCAGTCCGGTGCCACTTCGTCCATGTACAGGACCTGTACGAATGAAGAACGTAACAGATACACTTCTTTATATTCATTTTGTCTGCTCATTTGAAAAAGTTTCGACTATCGTAACGTCTCTGCGCGGTTAGCTGCACTGTAATCTTGTAACTACCGATTAGAACTATTACAGTTCGCGTTCTATATGCTACAGTACGGAGTTTTAGATAAAACGGTAAAATACTCCGAGGCAACGGAATAGCGGAAAATACTACATACTGTACGTTGGAACAACAGAGAGAACATGGCAATCGGCATATCTTTTCCGAAGTTCGTCCAAGTAAGTACATAATTTTCATTATTTTCAGACGTATACGGTACAGGATATCTACTTGATTAAATTTATCAGTAGGGATGTGCACTACATTGTATATAATTAACATTGCTAAAGAACGCAGACAATACACCCTGATTTTGGGATCGAATAATCGAGGGCAACCAGCAGTTTATCTGAGTGGCGTTTCCTCGGAGGACCAGCAGTTTAGTTGGCTGGGAATGTGAATTTACGACATTCTTGGTCATCTAATTAATCGGTATACTCTAAGGTATTAGGTATTATAAGAAGATTTAAGCCTCCCTAAATAAGTACTAAGCTCTTCTAAGAGAGGAAAAGGAAGGGACATATAGTATGTCGATAGAAAAACGGGGAACCCATGCACGAAGGTGTTCCCACACAGGATCAACGCGCATGGGAACAGCAAGTCGGGAAAGAAGAGGAAGAACAGACAACAGTAAGGTCAGTAGGAGTATGAAAGTGGAAAGGGTATACTCTAAAGCCCGTCCAACAAAGTAATGGGCTCCAGTTTAATCCCCTCTTATATTAGCGCTAGGAATTGACTATGTTCCTCCCTGGAAGATATACAAGACTTTTCCTTACTCCTGTAACTTGTCTGCTGTACCTGGCTCCTGTGTACGGCACTAATGATAGGGCCGACTTGTGAGCAGTCGAATAAGTTTTCAGGAGTGATCATAGTCATGTAGAGCCGAGCGTTGGCACCCAAATATATCATCTTCGGAGTGGTCTGGCGGAACTCCACTTCCTGCAACACCACTGTTCCAGATATGATGCGTAGACCTGCGATTGAGGTATATCCAATTTTATCTTTAGAATTAAATTACTTCCATCTTGGTTAAAATGACCCGTAGAGTAGGAGTCATACTGTCTGCTATTAAATCTAAGCAGGAACAAAATGTATTCATTTTGCATTCGCATCAATTCTCCATTAATGTCGTACGGTACAACTTTAAAATTTATCAGTCAGTGAACTTAAATCCTCAAGAAGAACTTCAAATTCTTCTAGGAAGAACATTTTGCGTTACAAAGCGTAACTTCATAGGGTGTAAATTCCTACCCAGGGCACTGATTATTTAAAACTCAACAACTAGCTACATACCAGAAGGACGGATCATGTTGAAAACTGACGACTTTATAAGAGATGGTGGGCCATCTCGCAGTGAGTGATCAAAGATGAAATTTTGAACCTGCAAAACACCAAAGCAAAAGAACACCGAATGCTTTCTTAAACATGTAAAAAATCAATCAATATACAATCCTATCCTTTTCAGAAACGATATAGGCTAAAGTGTCCTAGCTGAGCAGCAATTGCCTTAGAAATTAATCAGTCTTTGGACGAATCATAGGGAGCGCAGCATTACCAAGATGAAACCTTATTTGAACAGGAGAAAATTCTAGATTGGGGTCGTTCTGCTCATGTAGGCTATAAGATATGTCAAAGACCGTCTTGCAGATGGCCACGTTATTTCAAGAGGAACTATACTAAATTATAAAACGACTGTCATATACAGCGCTTATTGCAGTCATTTGGAACTTACGTCGCCAAACTCCACATTTAGGAACTTAGCCGGGGATCGGACGATGAGTTCTTGTATTGTACCCCAGATTCCACCATTCACATAAGGCTGCTGAAAAGAGAAGCCTGTCCCAAGCTCCAGATGCTCTACCACTCGGACATTCAGATTTTTAGAATTAAATCTAGCGACAGTTGCAAGTTCTAGGTAGTCAACAGAAGATCTGCCCTCCGTAGCCATGAAGTGTCCAATTCTTTTCGAGAGAAGCGATTTCAAATGACTTGTTTTCAAGTACATTCTCGACTTCACTTTACATGCAATGATATGCCGATGATCAAGAGTCGGCAGGTGCGAGTTGGAGCAAAAAGAGCCATTGATGAACTGAAGAGTGATGGTCTGGAAGCACCCTTCCTCAATGTAGATATCGTGGTGGTTAGAAATGACGAGGTGAGCGAACTGATCTTTTCTTAGGGCAAACTGAAGTGGCTGAAATTTCAAAGCTGGAATTAGTTACATTTGTATATTAATAAAATAAAAGTAACATTACTCATTATACTAGAAGGTGTATTACTTATAAGTTGAGTGAGTATATATCACTCAGCACCGTTAGACTTTAGCAGATATTTCCCGTGAAAAAATGAATTGAATACTGAGCAATGAAAAGCGGTAAGGAGGAACCCATATACTGAAATTCACCGACCATGAGAACAGTAGGTCGGGAGGGGAATAACAGTAAAATGCAATACAAGAATGAAATGCATATGAAAAAAAGACATTGGCCAAGAAATTCTAAAGCAAACTATGATTAAGATAATTCCGAGAGTCCACAAACTGGAACAGGATGAAGAGGAAGTAACACGGTTCGCGTTTGCTAGGCCGCATCGCGCCGGAGGAAAAAATATATTGTCTCAGCACTTCT
>LQNS02278170.1:1748670-1761389 GCA_001587735.2 Parhyale hawaiensis | reverse complement strand
CTTACCTCACCCAACCCAACCCTACCTTACCTCACCCAACCCAATCGAACCTTACCTAACCCAACCCAATCCAACCCAACCCTACCTTATCCAACCCAACCCTACCTTATTCAACCCAACCCTACCTTATTCAACCCAACCCTACCTTATTCAACCCAACCCTACCTTATCCAACCCTACCTAACTCAGCCCAACCTTGCCTAACCCAGCCCAACCTTGCCTAACCCAGCCCAACCTTGCCTAACCCAGCCCAACCTTGCCTAACCCAGCCCAACCTTGCCTAACCCAGCCCAACCTTGCCTAACTCAGCCCAACCTTGCCTAACTCAGCCCAACCTTGCCTAACCCAGCCCAACCTTGCCTAACCCAGCCCAACCTTGCCTAACCCAGCCCAACCTTGCCTAACCCAGCCCAACCTTGCCTAACCCAGCCCAACCTTACCTAACCCAGCCCAGCCCAACCTTACCTAACCCATCCCAACCTTACCTAACCCATCCCAACCTTACCTAACCCAGCCCAACCTTACCTAACCCAGCCCAACCTTACCTAACCCAGCCCAACCTTACCTAACCCAGCCCAACCTTACCTAACCCAGCCCAATCATACCTAACCCACCCATACCTAAATTAATCTGCGATACAGCGAGCAGCACAGCTAACGAACTTCATCGACGCCCGCACGCACACCGATGCACCTACGCAGAATCGTCGCAAACGTGCTTAGCGATTGGCGAGTTTGGCCAAGGCCACCTAGATACTGTATCTAGGTGGTATTGGTTTGGCGGCTGTGCGTCCGGGCCGCGAATTTTTTTTTCCTGGACCTTTCAGCAAGTACAGTCTCAAAGCAGCCAATGGCGTGGCAGGTCACAAGCCACAGTGGGAGGGGCGAAGGGTGATGGTCAGTGATGGTGTTGCTTTCGGATGCGAAATGGAAAAACAAAATTCGCGTCCGGGCCGCGCTATCGTCGCTCACGACGATTTGTGTGCGTGTTTGTGTACGCAGATCGTGTGCGCGTGAGTGGCGTTCGAGTTGGTGCGCCGCGGTGCTCGCTGTATCGCTGATTAAGTTGGGTTAGGTTAGGTAATGTTGGGTAACGTTAGGTAAGTAAGGTTAGAAAGGTTAGGTAAGGTTAGAAAGGTTAAATTGGGTTAAGTAAGGTTAGAAAGGTTAAATTGGGTTAGGTTGGGTAAGGTTAGGTTAGAAGGTTAGGTAAGGAGGTTAGGTTAGGTAAAGGTAGGTTAGGTTAGGCTAGGTTAGGTTTGCCTAGGTAGTGTTTATTTTAGTGGTGGCGCGAGCAGGAAAGCTTACGTGAACGCAAAATCGTCGTGAGAGACGATAGTACGTCCGGGCCGACAGTCCGGCGCTTCAGACATAGGTTCCACCTTTCAAAAATGGATTTTAGTCATTAAACCCATATCGAATTCCCTTGCGACTGCCGGAAACTAAATCCAGCTCCAGAAAATGGAGTTTCCGGTGCTTAAGCGCAATCAGGTTGAAACAAACGTCTGCAACACGATCCAAAATGGTGAAACCAAAGCTTCTTCTTGCAATTCCGGACAAAATAAAGCTTATGAGCTTAGATTAACTCGTCTTCGTTAAGCAAGTTTGCGAAACTTCAATTCTCCCATATCCCTGTAATTAGATAGAAAGAATGGAGAAGTAGATTGTCAACGAAAGCGCGATTTAAGAGTAGTACAGTACTGAATGAGCAAATTTTGGAAAAAACAGAATAACACAGAAAAGACTCGTTTTAGGACTAATATTGTTACAGCTACAAGAATTATTACATAAGTTTAATACTCCCCAGCAGTGACGAGGTGCAGAAGAGGAAGGGACGTGTGGCGTATCGATCATTCACAAGAGAAATCTATGTACGCGAAAGTGTTCCCTGGGTAAAAAAAAATATCGTTTGCTGGTATTTTTATCCCCAGGGTATTATTATTATATACTAATTAGCTTGGGTCTCCGCTCGGCTAAATTGGTGATCTAATAATAGAGGAAGACATAAGGAGTAGCTATATTGTATGCCGATTGAATAGCAATATTGGAAAAGAGGTTTACTAGCGCTGCAAGCAATGCACCAGCCTGGCGCCAAATTGTCAATGGCTTTTGTCCCTGCTTCTCTGTTGGAAGGTCTCATAATATGCGAATTCATATGAGTCCTATGGTCGTAAGTGGCCAGGGAGCTACTAGCTCACAGGAAGCAAGGCGCGAAGCACCTCCTGTCCGCAGGGCACGGCCGAACGATTTCGCTTGGCTACGCCGCACAAGGCCAAGAAACGAAAAAAAAATTAAGCAAGACCGAAAAAAGAAACACTCGTGAGGAGTGACCCGTCCGTGGCCCCCATACCGTAGCAGATAGGAGTCCCATCGGATGGGTCGCTTACCACCATTTGGCAGTGGATAAGAAGGGGAAGTATTGAGAGCCTAACTAAGCTAACAATTAACCTTCTCAGTAATAATTGCTGCCAGCTGCAATATCACCAGGGGAGAAGGTCCTATCCTCAGCGGAGAAGGCCCTAGGGAATACCTCTTAGGTTCGTATGGCCCATATATACATATTCCAACGAGGATAGAGCCCTCCAGAAAATACCTGTGGGGTGTATGCCGATAGAAGCGTAAGAGCAGTGTGAACTGAATATAAAGTGTAAACAAGGCTTCAATTAGAAGAAAAAGTTAAATCAGGTCACCAAACGGGACCAAATTTCGGCGCTAGTGCGGTGAAAGTTTCCACCAGCATGCAATGCAATTTTGTATAGATAATGGCTTATTGCTAAATTAGTATATATTCTCTTGATTTATTCATACGCTAAAGAGATAAAATTCGTAATTGAAGACGATTTTACTGGCGAAAGTCAAAATATTGATGGGCTACTCAGCCATAGATTAATCCGTCGATGATGACGTCACTTTTGATGCTAATTTCTCGTGAGTCTCCCGTTACGCTCTTCGCTTCCTGCCTAGGCCTGACTTAACCCTATGAACACCCCTTTGATATACTTACTGTAGTCAATACAGAAATCGTCGAATTGTGGAGAAAAATTTTGCGTACTGCTCTGGGGTCGAATGTGAGAGTGAGTGGCTCCGCCCCCGTGATGAACAGCGACTGAACTTCCACAGCGTGGGGAGAGTAATTGGCCGGCTGGGGGAGTCGAGGATGGATACACGCAGTACATACTTTCAAAGAGAATAGAAATTCCTTAAGCACTTCGATACAATATAATGCCTCAACAATATTACTGTTACATTATTAGTTGAACCACAGTATCCGCCAGAGGGTTATCAGTACAGTGATGCTAGTCGACCAGGGAGTCCGAGAAGGAATATCTTATCTCCACATAGACACTCCATATAGTATAAGATGGTACAGGGCGCTACTATACTGGTGGGGAAATCAGACGCGAAGCAGCTCAAGAGACGAAACACGAAAATAGAAGGAGACAAGAAAAATACGCGTGCTTAGGGTCCCTTCCGTGGCTCTCCACACGGTGCAGGAAGAGACCTCATGGGATGAGTCTCTTATCACCATTCGGTGGTACACCTCACTAACCATATTGACTAACCTCATCAGCAGGAACTGCGACCAGCTGCAACACCTTCAGCGGAAACGGCACTTTGAACTGCCCGTGGGTTCTTGAGAACCATATTCATTCTGACAGTGTGACTCAACAGAAGCCTCTTACTATTCATATCAAATAGGATTTCTTTTTAAAAATAATGGTCACATTTATATTGAAATCTTGAGTCTCTGCTAGACTGTAGTCTGTAGGTAACGCTTAGATAGCCTCGAATGCTTACTAATTATATGAGGTAAATTACGGCAGTACATTACGTACGATGAACAATGCAAAGTGACCTAATACGGCAACATAACGAGAAATCTCATGGCCCGTTTAACAAATTGCAGTACATAAGTGAGGAAGGCCGGCAGGAGGCACCGAAATATTACAAGACCAACGTGAAATATAAACACAGTTATCTCGAGTTAATCTCGACATACCTACCTATATAGGGATATTACATTATGCAGTCATAGCTATAATTTTATGATTAAAGAGCCGCTAATATCTGGCCGTAAATTGGGCCTTGCGGAGAGCTAGTAATTTTGGTACTCAAATTATAAACGGAAAAATTAAATATTTTTTGTATCGATAAACTAGTTTTGGACAACAATCTGCCTCTTACCTGACCTCGGAAGTCACAACAAAAACCACTATCGTCGAAATTGAAATTACAGTAGCAATTGAAGGAGATGGAAGAGAATTCGAATGGGTGGCAGTGAGGCGAATACTCTATATCATCGCAGTCTTCAGTCAGTCGTATGGAATTTGAGGGAGGTACTTGATCAGGACCTCGAGTAAGCAGTTTCAGAGGATGTTCATCGGATTCCTCCACATTTTCTGGCACGTGTAATGCAGGAAACTTTTCTTTCGCTTGGCTGATATCCTGGTCGCGTTCAAACGATAGTTGGAATACTGCATACAAGTCCATCAGCGGCCAAGGAACGGCGTTTGGGATTCCGTAGTCTTCATCTGCTTGCGCGCCACTTTCATCTCTACCAATGTCAACCACAGCGAAGTATTCGCTAGGATCTGCCTCCAGTTCGTATGCTTCCGGGTCATGAAATGAACGATTGAAGTAGGGGTCACTCACACTCACGTAAGAGAAGGGGCCGTAATATAGGCCATTCAGGGGAATGGTCATCGGTCTGGATTCACCCGTTTGAGGAGAGTCGACAACATTCGCCCAGTACCTCGTTACTTTCATACTGATTTGAAAAGGAGGGATCAAGGCAACGGATTTGTATGATGGGATTAGTGGTACTGGAAACAAGAGGTCCTTCTCGATGAAAGCATCCGAGATTATGTGATAAGCAACGGGGCTATAAATAGAATCATTATTGCTGGACTGCACAGGCAATCCAAAACCGAAATCCATTTCGAAACTTCCATCTTTGGATTCATCGGAGAAAATGGCATAGTCTCTGTTGGACTTGCCGCGATATTTCCATGAAGTACTGAGTAAAATGGTTCTTGACATCTGCTGCTTGTATAACTTTTCACCCTCACGTTCTACGGGGTCCTCAGCATTTGTCGACGGCGTCGATAGCGCAGCTTCGTGCGCAATGTCATCAATACCTTCCTTGGTTCCAAACCGCTTACTTTCGTCTCGATGGGCCGTAGTTTCTTCGGTTTCTTCGTTCAATGTGGAAGCTTTTGAATCCTTTTCGAAATTTTGGATACCGCCAGATTCACTGAGCTGGCTTGATTCAAACAAATCATCATAGCTGTCTGGGTCAAGCAGGGCTTCTGACAAAGCTGTTAAGACTACATATAACACAACTGTAGTCCACAGCGGGTGGTAAATTAGCCTGTACACGTGTCCAAACATATCCTGTGAAGAGGATGCCAATTTGTCGTTGGTATTAAAAGTTGCGTTTTCCCTCAAGGAAATATAATTAAAAAAAAGCATAGAAGTGCAGAGACATGTTTTACCTATATACATTTTAAAAGCATTCCATATTTCTTCGATGGCGTTGCCAGTGGAACAATACGAGATGCCGCAGGTCGTTCTTGCTTCGCCCCCACGTCTACTCTCCCCCCCCATAAAAATTAATTTTGGAATCAGTGCGAAGCGTTTGTAGTTAATAGATTTTGATATTTTTAACTATATATTCAAATGAAATGGGGCATTTTAAGACATTTTTCAGGAGTAACACTTTGTAAGAATGTGTTACTTTGGTCTGGAAGTAGGTAGCAGAAAAGTACACGGTTTCGGAGTTCTAGTCCACTCGATATTTGAAGGGATTTCCGAAACTTGCCTATTGTGGTATTTCCGAGTAAACTGAATTGACAGTTACTATTTTGTAGCGTACCCAAAGTTATGCTACAAAACATTTGGATGAGTGAACGCGTTGATGTAAATGACGCGTGGACCGAGCTTCAAAGCAGAGTTCACACGTCATCCAGAGTGTTACTGTGACCAAGAAAAAGAAGAAAAGAGCACTGTTAAAGGTTGTGACACACGCTAGCCATGCAAAAGCTGAAGAAACTCTCGCAAACGCGCAATTTTTTTGCGCAAAAATGCACCTCTCGATTCACACCCCAAATTGGTCCATTGGTCAATAAACTTCGAGCTCCGTTCAACTAAACGATGTTGTCATGGCTACGGACTGAACACTATGACAAAGATACATTTGAATAGCAGAATAATATAATAGATGCTACCAAATACATTCAAAAGTAACACTAAGTTTAATTATATTTTAAAATCTCTTGAAATTAATCAACCGTTGCGGCTCCGAAAGCGAACTGAACGATCTCCCCGCCCGTAGATGTCTAGTGGTGGTTTGTTGACAGATTTTCGCGCCACGTTTCCCCACTGTATCGAGCGCAAAAGTGCCGCATGCTCCATCACAGAATTTTGCGCAAAAGCGGGAGTGTGTAAGTTTTTAGACGTCGATTTCGCGGGAAAAACTCGGATACTCGTTCTTATGGATAGCGTGCGGCATCGGCATTACTGAATTTTAGTTCCGTCCAAATTTCAAGAGATATTTGTTACTTTCCTAGTAACACTTGCAAAGGAAAATGATATGACGGTTAACATTTTAATGATCTTTTTGTGGCATTCATAAACTCACAAACTTGTTTTGACAACAGCGCTACAAATCATCTGGATGAAAGAACTCATTGATATGGATTACGGGAGAACTGAGCTTGAATCACGTAGAGCAAGAAGAAAAAGGACGTTAACTACAAACGGTGACTAAGTCGTAAATATGACTGACGCCTCAGGAAAACTAATTTACAAGGGGACGAAGACAGATGGTGAGTAGCTAGCTATTGTGGATATAATCATGGTTGAACTAAAATAAGGTAATCTTATAGCACGTGACAATCGAGCAACAATAACAAATAACTGTTGTCACAGCCAATCAGTGGAGTCAATATTCGAACCCCACCCCAAGAGTTTTAACTAAGCTGATTGGTTGTGAGTGTGCTTGTGACAACACCTATTTGTTTGTTATGGCTAGTACACACGCGAGTCAAAAGAACGAGTTTCTTCAGCTAGGCAGCGGAATGTTTTATTGAGCCCCCGTAAACACAACTTTGAGTTTACCAAACAAGGTGTGAAATTGTTAGCCGTCAGCTCAGTTTGCGCTAAGTTTCGGTCAACTCTTAAAACTTGAAGGGAATTATAACCTTAAATTCTTTGCAAATTTGTGTGCTTTCTAAGTAGTCACAATGATGCATTCGGACGCAGAGACGACGAAAGTCTTTTAGAGTTTAGACTAACGTGTGTACGGGCCCTCATTGTTACGTAGTTTTCTAGATAAAAGATAAATTTGTGTTAGTTCACCTATGGATATTACCATAGGTACTAATCGCTTCCATTAGCGAATAAACAAGATTTCAGTAAAGACGGATAGCATCAAATTGAAAAACTTTAATATACAATTTTTTCTTTCTTTTAATAATAATACTAAACATGAGCGATTCAATTTGCCTAATGTCCGGTTAGAAATTGAAAAGCGTTTTACGAGTTTTCAAAGTGTGTAAGTTTTTAATCAGTTGTGTGAAGAAATGATAGGACCTATTGTCTGACTTTATTTTTAAGCGAATTTTCAAGAACTATTGCTTGAGTAAATGTAGAGACGAATGAAAGCCATTTGGCCCTATAAGCATCGTGCTTCTGTGGGCTTATTTTTAATTCATTTTGTTTTGTGTTTCGGTTAGGGTAGCTTGTATCTATTACATGTATGAATTGAAAACAAAGGTGTTGAGGTGTTACTGTAAAAAAATACCAGCCACTAATGTAAACGGCATAAAAAGTGGATATCGTAGAGGCAAGATTCAAAAGATAGGCCCTCCGCAGAGTGCGTGACATTTGGTCTCAAAACCATTAGAAAAGTTTTAACCTTACAATTTCCGACGTTTGTGAATATGAAATTAGTATGCAACGCACTTTTACTGAAAATTAACATAAAATTCTCCACACTTTCTTACAGTGAGCAGTCAACCAAATTAAGGTAAAAACAGAACTAGTTTCTCCACCGCGTCTAGCTGTAACACCACAACTTTTTGATTCAGTAAGTGAAAGGGAAGCTAGTCTATAATCAAACAAGAGGTCACTGCCTGGCAGTGATGGGCCAATTTGGGACATTTTTATTAGGAGCGAAACATTTTACCTATAACCTGATTCTGGTGACCATCGATGTACAATGGGCATGTTCAATATACCTACTGTAATAGGTTAGGACCGCCGGAAATTATCCTCGCCATTGCGTGATTATAGAATCTCTGCATAGTTGAAGGAAGGAGTGTGTGCCATTTTATCTATTTTACACCGTGTTCAACATCTAATGGCTGGTTCACACAATAATCAACAGCTGAAGAAACTCGTACAAACGTGTGGAAAATTTTGTGTAAAATCTCATCGCGTGTCCACACGCTAGTCAAAATTAAGAACGATTTTTCTCGGCTAATCGTCAGAACGCTTTATTAAGCCCTAGTACACACAGCTTTGAGTTTAGCAAAAAGAAAGATGCGAAAACGATAGCAGTCACTTTCGTTTGCTCAGCACGTGCCGTTATTGAAGTTTCTAGCATCACTTCAAACTTAGAAGGAAATATATAATTCATAAGTTCTGCGCAATTAAGGTGTGCTACTTAAATGGACGTACCAACGCATTCGGACCCTGAGATGATGAAGCTATTTTTACGATAATGACCATAATAGCTTAATGTATCGCTGCATGTGCTGATGTCCGTGCTTGCGACGCCTCTTCCCTCAATCCCGCCCACTTTCGCGTCGGCGGCCNGTACCAACGCATTCGGACCCTGAGATGATGAAGCTATTTTTACGATAATGACCATAATAGCTTAATGTATCGCTGCATGTGCTGATGTCCGTGCTTGCGACGCCTCTTCCCTCAATCCCGCCCACTTTCGCGTCCCGCCGGTGGAATATCGTGAACGGGAAACGTAGTTGCAGTCGCCTAAAATGACACTACGTTTTGCGTTCACGGTATCCCGCCAGCAACTGTAACGCTTAGATGACTCTTTGCACAGCATTCGTGGCCGTGGTCGTGATATAATAATATGGGCATAGCAGGAAGCACAGACTGCAACGGGAGGACTCAGTAGAACTAAAATTAAACTTAGCTGTGACCGCACGTAGCAAATTTACATCACATCGACGAGTCGAAGTATTAGACTGTGGGACCTCAGGCCTTTGTAGTTTTTTTTTTAAATATATCACCGTATTTTCTCGATTTATTTCATTCAATCTCCCGCTCATGACTGGCCAGCTACTTCAGCTGCAAAATATCTTAAAATGTTGTCGCCAAGACAAAGTTCGAGCAATGGCTAACTGTTGTTGTGGTTTCTATGCGTACAGAATTGGATATATTGGTGCTTATATTTGTTGGTAAAGAATAAATATTTTCGGTGAAGAGCACTGTGAACGGAATATGAAATGTAAGTAAGGCTTCAATCAATAAAAAGAAGTTCAACCAGGTCTCCGAAAGGAAACAAATTCGGTGCTAGTGCTGTATAAGTTTTCACCAGCATGCACTTCAATTTTCTACAGATAATTGCTAAATTAGTACATATTATCGTAATCAGTTTAGGCACTAGAGATGAATTTCGCAAATTAAGACGATTTTTCTGGTTAAATTAGTTGAAATACTCCTAGGCTGCTTCAGCCATAGATTCGTCGACAATGACGTCACTTTTTGGTGCTAATTTCTCGTGAGTCCTCCCGTTACGCTCTTTGCTTCCTGGGGCATACGGCAACTCTAGATTTGAGAACCTATCCAGGTGAGTCAAGACTAGCACAATTGTTCATGCAAACTCCCTATAGGCTACTGTAACTCTAACGTAATCTAAAATAACATTACTTATTTTAACATAGGTAGTTATTTACCCTTTCGCCCAAGAGTAGTAGAGCTATGCATGTTTTATAAAGTGTACAATAATGTGAGGCATTGGTTGTATTCTTCTCTCCCTGCCCTCAAGGTTTTTGGGAGAGCGACTCGTGCTGCGTGCGGAGCGCACTCTTTCACTTTGGAAGCAGTCAGATGTCGAACTAATCAGTTCTGTCGGTGCTTCGTGCCCTGGTCGGCTAGGGTTTGGAATTTGTTGCCCGCATCGGCTTTTCGTCGTGTTGTCCTGCAGGCGTTTAAGTCAACTGTTAGCCTAATGTTTTTTGCTGGATTTCCTTTAGCAGCGTTTTGGGCTTCCCGGTGTTGCAAGATGCTTCATTTGGGTTGTATTACCTGTCCGTGGGAGCTCAAGCGTGAAGTTTTAATAATAATAATCAAGTTGAGACATATGAAATGTGTTTCTATATAGATTTGCACGTCCTGAATCGAAAACTTACATTATTTTAGGGAAATGCTTACTTGTCGAAATATTTGATGTTGAAGTTCTATTTTTCTTCCATCAAATGCTGAAGAAAAAATAATCCGGTCAAAAATATTCAACATTTTGATGCTGCATAGCCCTATAGGCTAGGTAATAAGATATATTTTACAACGCCTTACACGAGTGACAATTGGCTCTGCCAAAGCTTAGTTTTCGAGATATTTGACATTTAAGTTGCCATTGTTTTCCTATGGGAGAAAATACCCGGCAACACTACAATAACCTAAACTGTGTTAACCTAACCTACACTAAAAAAACTATTAAAAAGGCTTCTTAACTCCTTGTGCCACCGCCAGGTATTTTCTCCCTTACGAAATCAATGGAAAATTCAAAATAAAATATTTCGAAAACTAAGCATTTTTTACGAGCAAAATGCCATTCGTATAAAGCATCTTAAAAATGTATTTTGTGATGTATATATGAAAAATTTTAACTGAATTTTCCTCTTCAGTATTAGATAAGGGAAAAATAGAACTTCAAAGTCAAATATTTCGAAAAAGTAAGCATTTCCCCAAAAATGGCTGTGATTTTTGGATTCAGGACGTGTCAATCTATGAAGAAACACATTTTATGTGTATCAACTTTACTGGGCGAGAGTAAACATTGGCCCTAACAAACTATGCGTTCTACAGAAACAACCTATTTATCGTACTATTATATATTTTATCGTTCAATTACTTATTTTTACATAATCTAATATGTACTACAAAGTCACTCGGACACATCACACTTTGCATTTCGTTTGCAGCTCGAAGACTATTTTGTAGGGCATAAATGGGTCGTAAAATTGTAACTTCCTGCTACTACATTACAATCTGGCGCATCACCATTTTGATCTTTAGCGCCAACTGCTCGCTGTCGGGAACCGCATGCTGGAACAATCGAACACCACTTGCATCATCGCGTTTTCCTCTCAGTCTTGCCATATCACGATGAAAATACCTCTACACACTCAAAGGAAGTTTAGCTATGTGGGAGTTTGAGTGAGCTTGGGAATTTTCAAACTGCGTTTCATTGCTCCACGGCCTACCACCAAGCACTGAATTATTTATTATATGATATATCAATGTTTGAAAATGCGAATGTTTACAAAACTTGTTTAATTTTATAAGGTACAACCAGCATGTAAGTTTATTTTAACGGGTGAAGACTGACTTATTGCCTTTAACTTGTGTTCTGCTCACGACTTCTTCCTTGGGAGTTTTTGTTTCCTACTTTTTTTTAGCAGTACTGGGCCGATTTTTATGATTTTGTTGTAAAAATAAAAAATGTTGACTTTAAGCTCTACCCGCACGTACTATCAATTTACCCCAAACAACCCTGTAAGGGTTTAATAACCTTTTCATCCAAAACTTTTATAGAAACTTTCAGAGGTTTCCTGCTTTATTTATCATCAACTTAAATTGATGGGTCATGCAGGTAGATATAATAATTGAATTTTTTGCGAACAAAATCAGAAAAATTGATGCTTTAGTTAGCAAGAAAAAAATTAGAAACCCCTGATGATTTATATAAAAGTTTGCGCTAAAAAGGTTTTTTTATTTAGCCCTGACAAGGTTTGGTTGAATATTCTGGGAAACTAATGCATGGTTCTCGCCACTCGAGAGGAATGTAATCCTGTGTTTTACAACAAAAAAATCAGTGATTGGCCCAATTATCCAAATTGTGAATGAGACAAGCGTTGTTGACCCCCTTTCTGGATTCTGATAGGCTTGTAGGGGTACTTAGGGTTGAATTTATGGGCCATGCAGTTATAAATAAATTAAAAAAAACATTTTTAGAATAAAATCATCAAAATTGATGCATTACTTTACGAGAAAAAAGCAGAAAACTAAAAAAATGGTGTTTAGGGTAGGTAAAACTTTTTTCTAGCGCTGACAGATCACAGGGCTATGATTGATTTTTTTTTTTTTTTGGAGGGGGGAGGGGGACGAATCATGCTCGCTGCTCGGGAGTGGTATGCTACATCGTTTCAAATGATTTCCATATTGGCTCAATAATAAAACATTGAGCGTGGGACAATCCCATTTGACCCCTTTTTAGAGCTTAAAATTAAAATTTTGTTGAGACCAAAATAATTAAAATATGCTCAGTATTTTTTGAGGAAACAGAAAGTCGACTAGTGTAGGCAACAGCCGAACTGAAAAATTTTCCCATGCGTTCACAGCCATTAGCTTTAAAAGGAATGTTATCTCTAACAATGAATACCTCAGGGTGCTGCGTCCCTTAAGCCTTAAATGTTGGGTACCTACTGTATCATGGCGAGAGGTGAGAAAAATGTATGAGTTTTGTTT
>LQNS02278170.1:1706113-1722524 GCA_001587735.2 Parhyale hawaiensis | reverse complement strand
TTTTTTGTTTTCTATTGACGTGAGATTTTAGATGAGTGACTGAACTCTTTCAGTCACTGAACTGGAAACAGCAAGTCAGGAAACAAGAAGAAGAACATAACAAAAGATCAGTAATGGGAGTAAGAAAATGGAAGGAAGTAAAGCGGGCACGAAAGACTGACGTCCCGCAGGCCTAGTTAATGGCTAAGGTAACCTCGACAAGCCCTTTGGAGTTGCCGCTCACTATAACATGAGCAAACCTGACTAAGCTAGCCTTATGCCCCCTGAGGGGACCTTGTCAGTAGGAACTGCGGCAAGCTGCAACATTTGCAGGAAAGGAACTCGAGTTTGCCAATGGGTGAATGGTGTCCATATATATTCTGACAGAAAAAGGGCCCTCCAGAATATACCACTGACGGCTTATGGCAAGATACGGGGAGCCATAGATCAAGGTGTTACCGTACAGGATCAACGCCCATGGGTGCCATAACTCGGAAAATAAGAGGACAACCAGAACAGAACGTCATCAGTAAGAGTATAAAACATTGTTAACCTTTGTTCCAAATGTCAACAGTTCTTGAATCAGGGCATGTATATTAAGAATACTTGAAATATAAGTATATATTCAGAGAACATATGTCACGAGTAGTCAAAATTTCTGCTCTGCCAATATTAACCCTTCTAGCAAACATGTTTCATTAAAAATTTGACCGTGTTTATAATTGACAAACTTTTTCATCGAGTCGCTTGAGTTTCCTAATGTCGTACACGCTGGAACGGAAAGCACAGCAGCACCGACATTTTTCAACCAGCATCTATATATATAGCTGAACATTTTCGTTTGTAATGACCCAATAGAGACGAGGCCAAATATGTTATACACAGGCAGTTCCCAATTTACGAAAAACCGGAGACTGATGCCTGCAAACGTTCGTAAATTATTTCTTCTTTTGATACCCTGCCCTGAACCCAACCCTGTATAATCACGTTTGGGCGTTGATGTTCTGTCTTGTCATTATTTCTGTTCTTTCTTATTTGGAGTAGTAATGGCATTTTGATTGTCTCGGATGGCAATCAGAGACTGATATTTGATATAGAATGACTTACGAATAATTCATTTTACGCACTCTCTCGAAACCTATTGTGTTCGCTAGTTGAACCTATCTGTATACGATAAGTAGCGATAGCCTGATAGGAATAGTAAAAATAGTGACTTTAGGTGCGAGGTTCCCAGAGCAACTGATGGCGTGAAGACTGCAGCAATATTCGACCGTCAGGGCGACCACTTCATGCACCTTTATCTGTAAAATAAATAGTCGTAGGAAAATGTTCGCACAGTGCAGGGCATTCAGCAAAGGCTGCAAGCTTACGGATTGGTGCCAGCAATATTGCTTCAAACAGCCGTACAATTAATTATCCAATCAATGAAGCTCTTTTTTTTTTTGAAATAGCATCCCACAACGTCCAAATTAATTTTTTTTTTCTTATTTATACAGAACACTATCAACCCACACTACTAGTCTAGTGAAAAACTCACAAATGATAGTTCGATTAAAATAATTACGAAACACACAGGAAAATTGCATCAGATCTTAATATTTGGATTATGATGGTATTTTAAATACCCAGAAGACTATCGTGAACGTGCAATAAGAAACTGGTAGCAGACATCAAACTGTGATATTTACACAATGAAGCTAAAGGTCGATTTAAAAATTACATTACTAGGGGTCAGTTTCACCAACTATACCTTCATTTTTGTGAGTGCTGGTGCAACACTTTACTTGGACGAGTGCTCTTAAGAGTCAGAACCACATGACATGCAAGCGGGACGTCAGTGACTGGGGAACCTGGGAGTTTTAAGGCGAGTCCTCACAGTCGAACTAGTTCCAAAATCTAATTGTCCGACTGATGAACCCTACCAAACACAGCAGTGTATTTACCATTAAATGCAATAAAATGTTAGCCGTCAAGTCAAGCCAAGTTGCTGAGCAAGTGTCAGTAAAGTTTTGAAAATCTTTTCTTCGAATTTGAAGGGAATTAGAACTGAGAGAGCTTTAAGCTTTTGTGTTATTCAGATGAAAACATCAACGCATGCGGACATGGAGCAGTGAAAACTTGTTCACTTGACCTTTGTGTGACCCCGACCTTAGTTATAGTAGGACAAGTAGCGTACGGCAACAATGCAATCAAATTGGATGGCGTAGCAGGGCTTATATCATAAATCATTGCAGCTAAAACGAGGCAACAGCAGTAGTTTCACATCCATCAATTCGCTGTGAAATACAAAAGAAAGGCTCAGTAGAACCTATAGGTGGCATACACGCGACTTGTTTGAAGTGATGCACGAGTCAACTGATACGAAAGTACGTCCCAACTTAAGGTATAATATTACGAGGGTCGTCCTAAAGTAATGTTTCTTACTTTTTAGCTTGAAAAACTAAAAATCTACGAATACTGAAGTGGGTACCATTAAAACTAGCGACCTTCGCCGCTCCAGAAATTATTTTTCTATGTAGTCACCACCATTCTTAATGCAGTTTTGCCAGCGATGAACGAGGCCTTTCGAGCCTCGGTTGTAAAAAACAGCGCCTGGTGAGGTAGTCAATTTTTTCACGGCTGCGGTTACGGCGTTGTTGTCGGGGAACGCTGCCCCCCCGTAATGCATTCTTCAGAGGTTCAAACAAGTTAAGTCTGACGGCTACAAGTCGGGACTATACTGTGGGTGAGACAGCACCGTCCAGCCGAACTCTGTCACGATTTCCTGGTCTTCAAACTTGTGTATGGCCAGGCGTTGTGTTGCAAACGGAAAGTTTCCTGCGTGAGCATTCGTGGAACCCACCTACCACACACTTTGCTGTATCCTAGGGATGACAACGTCGTTTGCAGTGCACTGACACTTACATCTAACTTGACACGCATTTCGTTCACCATTATCCGACGATCGCTGAAGATGAGTTGATCGAGGCGCACTTTGTTTTCTGGGCCGTTGGCTGTGCATAAGCGTCCGTAGCGCACTTTGGCGCTCACATTTCTATTGCCACTCTGAAATCGACGAACCCATCTAACTGAGTCGACATCAACTGTATCGGCTCTGTAAATAAACGTTCGTCAGGCACAGGTGAATGTTGATTGGTTCATTTTTTTCCGTATGGAGGAATTAAATGACGTATCTCTGTTTCTGACGCTCATCCATGACAGGGATTGCTTTCTAAAGAGTGTCACACCGTCAACATCTGTAACAGAGGGATGAAACTTTCAGAGGTCATGGGTGCATAAGCTCAGTCATCATAACAGTGTGATTTGAAATTTCCTCGAATCTCTTCAGGCAGAATATATATATATAAAATAAGAGGCATTACTTCTGCAACGACCCTCATAAATTACTTAGACGTTCCAAAACCACGTCACCTTCAATTTAGACAGGGAGAGATATTTAGCCTACGTGCATACAGCGCAGTTCTATTAAAAAAACACAAAATGATCAATTGAGTTTTGCTGGATAAAATTCAACTTTAGCTTTTGAAAACGTCAATTTTTTGATAGATGATACACTTGACAGCAGTCGAATACATCTGTGACTACTGTGCAACAATGTACAAAAGTCACTGCAGTTGACATGATATCCACTTACTTACAGAGCAAAGGTTAGCAAAGTCATAAATGATATCTGAAGCTCAAGCAATACTGCAGTTGAAAGAGTGGAAGCAATAAATAAAACTACGTAATAGTTACAGAAACGAAAATGAAAAGCTTAAATAGGAACAAAACGAACGAGTAGATATGAAAATGAAAAGTATACATAATTAGAAGTACGCAGAGTAAGAGTGAAAGCGTAAATACGTTCACAGTGAAAAAAGCCAACTACGACATCTACAACAAGACGACGTAGTTTTAAACACAAAAGGCATAAGCAGGGACAAATAAATATTAACGCTCTCTACATCATCTAGTATCAGTTAACTGAGTTCTGGAAGCCCAAACATTAATATGAACACGTAATGGCTACTTAGTATCGCCAAATACGTTATCTACTGTGAAGGAAACGATTGCAAAAAAGAAATCAACAGAAAAACGTGCACATGAGACCATTCTTTGATGCGTCAAATGTACTTCAGGCAGATGTTAACTTTGCGTGTGAGTTACACACATCAATCATGACTCCAGCTAATGACCCTCAACTGCTGACGGAACGTGCAAAATAACTGATTTACACTAATAACAAATCATGCTGCTTGATTTAATTGACGCACTCGCATTCCTTGAAGCAGAAAACTGATTAGAAACTTTCATGCAGAAAACTAATGATACGAGAAAGTGATAAAATACTGAAAAGATCAATCGTACCAGAGTCACAAATACACGAGATACTTGTCAGTAGATCTGCGCTGTGGGCAGACAACGAGCAAAGTAGCACAGTTCGAATCAGTGGTGACATTACGGATGGTGTTTGGCTATGGAGAAGTTGGGCACAGTTCAACCAACGATGTTACAGGAGGAAGTCCCTCAAGAACTTCACATGCTTTTGTTTCTGTAAGGGATTCTTCTTTGATTTTTCAAAATTTCAATCCAACTCCTCGCGCTCGTGCAGAACTTAATCAAAGCCTTTTTCAGTAAAGAGATCTGCACGGAGTTTCCATCTTCGGCTGCGTTCCATCGATTCTTCGGTGACTGCAGGCATCCCAACGTTGCAGTTGATGTTCGAAACAGCTCCTTCATAGATGGAAGAAGGTAGATGAAGTCTATTCAGCCAAACGATGGCGCTTCTTCAGAATAAGATTGAGCTAGAGTAAAAAACGGCACCGTGCTATGTAGTAGGTTGGAGTAAAGGGGCTAAAATATCTAGCACTACAGGCGCTATATATTTATATATATATCTGTATGTGCACCATCAAAATCACTAACGCGTTACCTTCACAGGTGCTGATATGCGGGTTTGACGCCGTGGCTAAAGAAGTTTCACAACATAGTTCAATAATCTCTGTGGCAGTAGACTACGGCAGCTGAGAACTACGGGATGCAGTTACTGAGTGGACGTAATGGGCACTGACGCCCCTACAGACACGGCTACAGTCGCGTCTGGGAAATCACAGCAATCTTGAGCATCGCTCAGAGACACGTCAGGAGTGGCCGAGTCAGCAGGATACTCAATCACGGACGCCATTTCGGTGTAGGAATGCGAGCCACCGCTGTCCGATGCCTCTTCCTCAAAGCTGTCACCTTCGTAGGGAGTTTCTGCACTCGGAGTATTACTACAGCCCTGTACAAATTGAGACGCACCCGTATTTTCGTCACTATGCCGAAGTCTAGCTTCGGTAGTGTTCACGTTTTCTAAAAGACCAAGAGATGGCCTCATTTCTTTGGCGTGAATTTCTGAAGTTAAATATTCAGCTTGAAAGTTCATCCACTCTCTCAGAGATTCCTCTTTGTGACGCTTCTCAGTTTCAACTAGACTCGCGAGGGACGATTTAGAAGAGTTTGCTGGTTCATCGGCTGACGATCTTCTTCGTTGAAAAGGGCTCTTGCTAAAAGCGCTGTCTTCTACGGAGGATGTTTCACTAGTCACACTGTCAAGGCTATTACGCGGTTGCACGATGAGCTGTTCACGCAGTGGCGGTGCGGGAGGTTCCGCAACACCAAACTTGGCGTAAGATCCAGTGTCCAGTATCGAGTCTTCAGGTATGGCTGTAGAAAGTCTGGAGCCAATACCAGCTAAGGCAGAGCAGGATGGGGGGAGCCATCTATCATTGGGCTGTGACTGATAAGAGACGCTGCCATCAAAGAACTGTTGCGTGGGATGGGAATGGGAGGGGGAGTCGAGTAATGCTGTGGTGTAGGGAGNTGTAGAAAGTCTGGAGCCGATACCAGCTAAGGCAGAGCAGGATGGGGGGAGCCATCTATCATTGGGCTGTGACTGATAAGAGACGCTGCCATCAAAGAACTGTTGCGTGGGATGGGAATGGGAGGGGGAGTCGAGTAATGCGGTGGTGTAGGGAGAAGGAGGTCCAGAGGATATAAAAGATGGGGGTCCAGACCACCAGCTCAGGCCTGTCGATCAAAAAGCTCATTACTTACAATATAGAGCTAGCTGGACCAGAGGATAGCCGGTGTTCCCTTCGAGATAACGACAACCTCCTTACGTTCAAGGCAATCGAGAAGCTACAACAGGTTATGTCTCCACCACAATCACAAAGATTAGATGATCATATTTGGTTAAAGGTCAAGTCAATGACAGTCACATGGTTGAGTCCACGTACACAAATACTACTTGTTCCTAACACACGAGTAAAACAAATGCAATGCACCCACGCTATGCAGTGTTGTGTCTAAGAAATTGACCCTAAGTACATGTGCAGTATTAATCTACGAAACAAGCAACGCGACGAATAAATACAGAGAAAGAATTAGAGAAGTCCCACGATAGTAGCAAAGAAAATCGGTAGAAATAACATATTTCCACATAAAGCCGGAAAAATTCAAATCGCACACGATAATACAGCATCAGAAAATTTTATAAACAAACACTTGTTTTCGGTTATTTTCAAAACTGTTATGGATACTCAAAGCTCAGACCGAAGCAAATGCAGTAGAGCCGTCAATAAACAGACGCAAGCATTACTATAAATGAAGATACATGAAACCACAGGATTCATGAAAGCTGCACTGCCACCGAAGGACTGTCACACTTTTTTTACGTTCTTACTTCAACTTGGAGAACCATTAAGTGCGGTATCGTGGAAAGAGATACGTGACAAGGAAAAATTTTACCATTAGAGATGTATCAAAGCTACAAAACCAAGCATCTTCATTCAGTATTTTCAAACTACACAGTTACAGAAGGAGGCCCAAACATTTCAACATATTCCTTACGGTAGCTACAGAAACACAGGTATGAGGAAGAATGCAAGGCGCTACACTGAGTGCTTGGCCGCCGCCGTAAGTAGTACGGTACAAACTCACTCCAATGGCAACAGATTTGTGAAGCGACTTGCTAAAGGATAATTTGTATCGTGTATTGAACGGTAAATAAATAGAAGAAACTGGCAATGCTTTAAAAACATTTAGATAACAACTCGAAACCAGTCATTGATAACGGATTTGCCCAGTAACTTCGTTTGAAATAGATCCCTTTTTCTGGTATGTGAATAAAAAAGTTGCAATAATTCAAGGCGAGCCCAAGCCAAAAAATGGTATGCGCAGGCGAATCTGCGCTCGTTGTGTGGGACTATTCCGAGTATGGCACGGAGCACAGTTTTATAATTTGCAGATCGTAATTACTGGCAATATGATGATACAATTAAAATTAATTGTAAAGCCCAACGGTGATCTGACTACACACAGTTTTCCCAAAGAATAAGTAAGTGGTAAGCTTTTGCCATCTGGCTACTGAAGCTACATCGTGACATCATAATCAAATGTTAATAAGAAATTTCTGCATCGTTGGTAGAAAATGGGCAGAGAACTTACTAGAGGCCGACGACGGAGAAGGAATGGAGGCCACGGCCGACACCAGAGCGTCAGCGGCGGTCTTGTTGGTAGTGAGGGGAACTCCCCCTTTGAGGTGGAGTCGAGAGGAGTGTTGTGAGTGGCTGTTGGGAGGATAGTGCTGGCGAGGTGAAGTTTTGGGAGGGGAAGACTTGGAACAGGGCCTGGGTATCCGGGTCGTCCGACGGAGAAAATCGTCTAATTGCCTGAACGAGAGCGCGTTGTGTAGCGTCTCCAGAGGACGTATGGCAGGGACGCTACCTTGCCCTTCGATACCTGTATCGTTGGTGGCACAGGGCATGGGGGGAAAACTTGTTACTCACACAAAAAGTCACAAATTATGTCAAAATACAAGTGTCAGTTTAATTCGTCACACAAGTTACAGGACGAGATGCAAGTCCCATGTGAGGTTATTTCACATGAATAACATTAGATTCACACGATTCTACCGACACACAAGGTAGTTGCACTAAGAAATAGGTAGGCAGCATTGCAGAAGCATAGTTACGCTCTTTCATTAACTATAAACTGAAACCACGAGTGTATAAGTTCCTCAACTAACGTATGTAGCCTGAGTGCAAAATTCTCATGTTGCGCTATACATTCAGTAGCCTTTGAAGAGGTCATAGTAAATATTGGCAGTGCATTAGTTCACACCATCATGCGTTAGGATAGCTCAACCTCGCCTGTCTTGAAAATCTCGAGACAAAAGGAACAGAATTTAATCAATGTTAATAAAGAGGGTTTAATATACACACGTACATACCAATAACGCGCATTGAGGAATTGGTCAATGCCTAGTGTTTAGTTATAGAGGTGAAAAGCTGCTTTACATATAGTACGTACGGGCTTTGCAGCATGATGTTCTCGCCTTCAGGCTATGCATTGTGGTGGTTACAACTTAGACATCCGTGTTTTTCAGAATACAGTTAAAGTAACATAAATAATCAGCTTGCGTATGGACAGCTCAAAGAGGGCACACTAAATTTAGGGGCATTATGTACAATTTTCCAAGCTGTTGTATACAGCTATAGAACAAACGGGAAGCTCTGGAAATTTTATATGAAGGCTTTCGTGTTTTTACAGCAAAATTGAAATTAATAGTCAGAACCTGAAACAGATATTTATTCAAACATTCAATTCAATTTATTAATAAAAATCAAAGTACCTACTTAGCCGAGACATGCATGGCCAAACATTTTTATGGGCAGACGCATGTCGTGGCACTCCAAATCTGAAGTCTTAGGGGCAAATGTACGTCAGGACACTCCAAATCTGTAGTTTTAAGCAGACTAAACTTCCGAGCAAACGCTTACTGAACGCAAATACAATACAAACCTGTAGGCTATATACGCAGGCCGTGAACGTTGCAGGAACGAGGGCACCAGACAACCATTAACAAATTGGAGGAGTAGGGGGGTGGGCGGGGGAGCGATCAGACGTCATTGATTTGAAGCGACTTTCGCTGGGCAAGGCTACAGACGCATTGTAATCTCAACTCCTTAGACGCAACTAAATTACGGCACGGATGTCGACACCAGTGGCGTCGGATGATTATACTCCAAAGCACAAAGTGTTTTGTTCTGTCTGGTTTACCGGTTCATGTCCCCATAGGTACTACGTAAGAAGACAAGTCAACAATTAAAGTTTTCGCACTTCTAAAAAAGTAAATTCAACTACGCCACCAGCAAAGGCGTCGCGTGCAGTATGAAATGTTCCACGTATTTAGATATGGTGTGGAATAAACCAGCTGTCCGAGATTATGTGCACTGTGGAAGTTGGGACGGAATACCTACGTTGCTGTAAACAGCGGCGCAAGTGCACTGAAATGGCGAGCTTATTTCACAAGTCAAGTAAATTTTTGACCGGGATCTAGTCAAGGTGTTTCGGACACAAAGACTGTTCGACGGGAAGAGGTAACGTTGTGACGTCACATACATGTATGCAGCTTAAATGACATTACACAAACTGTCTATCAATGTTTGTTTTTCTCTTTTTCTTTTTGGTCGTTGTAAGAACTATTCACGAGAGGCGTGACCTCCGTAATGGGGCCATGCATGCCCCGCGAAGCGACCTAATTGCAGCAGAAGTAGATGGCGACCGAACAGAATTCAGGAGAGGAATATAGGTACAGTAGCTATATATTATGCAACAAAGTTTTTACCATACATGATCCTTCAGTATGCTGCCCAGCATAGTGGCTAAGATTTAGCGGTGGATTGTTTACGAAACATTATTCATAGTATCGAGCGTTACTGGGGGCTCTGACAGATTAAATTATTGAATAGTTTCAGCCTCCTTCTCCACAACTAAGGAGATCTAACAGAGGAAGAAATATGGGACATAGAAATATGTCAATAGAAACGGGGAACCCATACACGAAGGTGTTCCCACACAAAGGAACAATGCGCAAGGGAACGGCAAGTCGGGAAAGAAGAGGAAGAACAGAAGAATGTAAATCAGTAAGAGTACGAAATCGGAAGGAGGAGAAGGCTCTGACAGCATGATCCAGCCAGGATTACTATCATCATCACTCACGAGCCAAGCGAAGGGTGGTGATACTGTTTTCGTTAACGGTTGTATGTTTGTCTGTTTACCCCAAATCAGGCAGGAGTTGAGCCATCATCACAATCTGTTTTAGGCAGTCACGTGGATTGACCGAGATGTGAAATATGCTAAAACTTTAAAGTAAGCTGGCCATTAAAAAAACCTCCCCCTCCCTTTACGGCTAGTGATGGTCTTATGCCACGAGGCGTTCTAGTTTTTATATTGAACAGTTTAAGTCTCCATTTTCACAACAAACGCGATGTTGCAGAGAAAGAAAGACGCCGGAACATTAACTATGCTGAAAGAAACATGGAATTCACGCATGAGGATGTTCCCACAGAAGATCAACGTGCATGGGAATAGCAAATTAGGAAAGAAGATGAAGAACAGAGGAAAATAATATCAGAGGGCATAAAAGCGGGACGAAGCAAAGTGGACACGAATGAAAGACATCTCCAAGGCCTAGTAGCTAAGACCAAAGTAAACTGCAGGGGTCGGTGCTCCACATAACATTGAATGAGTGAAGCTAACGAACTTAACCCTATGGCCCAACCTATGCTCCTTGAGGGGATCCAGCAATGTGTTAGGATATCCACCTCACACCGAGCGTGGCCGGCCACAACACTCACTAGAAACATATCTGAGGGAGTGCAGAGTCTCGCGCAGGTCGGGTGCAGAAGTGGAGCCCGAGATGACGGCGGTGGAGAAGACGGGGGGCGGGGGCGGCAGGCCTGCGGTGAGGGACCGCTGCTGCAGGCCAGCTACGAAGGAGAGGTAGTGGTTCAGCTGGCCCGGGATGCTGTGACGGTGTCGCCGCAACCCATCTGTCGTATAGTTCAACAGATTGTAAATAGATAGCAGGAGAATAGTTTGCTAATTCTGCGAGCAGGACACCTGCCTAGCACACACAGTGTTATCCGGTGGCCACGGGTGTGATATCCGGAAATGTACAAGGTAAATTTGCATGAAATAAATTCAGTTACTGGTAAGTCAGAACACTACGTATGCAGAATATCTAGCTAATAATATTTATGCAGAAGTACACAGAAGTAAATGACAAACCCTACGCTGCAGTAGACTGCACTCTTCTTGCAGGGCTAAAACGTTTTACTTCGAGTAGGGATGTCAGTGACCTTTAACACTAGGACCAGACTCCGTCAATTGGCTATTCAAGTTTCAGTTTTAGATATCTTTTCACCCAATAGCCCCACTGATTTGCCGTTATCCCGATTTAATTTTTTTCTAGTCTCATGCAGACCGCAACGAAACAGAAGCACACTGGCATTACAAACTGCTTCTAAACAGCTACCTATAGTGTCCGGTAGTATAGCTGTCAGTGGAAGACGACGGTCCTTGAAAGTAGTTTCAAGCTTTTGGTTCATCTAGTGTTAAATCGATCGTCTCGAATTTAACCTTGAGCTTTGTTAACAGTATGTTTGGGAAAGCAAACGAGTCAGCTACAAACATGTTTCCAACAAGGAATCTTTTACATCTTGTGCACAAAATGGCCTCAGTCCGACTAAATTTTAGCCCTGCTCCTCCACGTGAACCATAGTCACGACTATTCCTTATACCGGGCTCACACTCAGCAACCACACGCTCAACTGATAAGCGTACGTTCAACTCGTATGTCGTTGAAAGGGTTCCTGCTACCGTATCTATGCAGCAGACTTATATAGTATAGCAGAACGACGTTTGAACAGATCGCCTGCTCCTAAGTTATGCGTAAGATTCTATAGCATGGCCGAGGCACTACAACACGCGGTCATTGACAAAAGTATACGGTTGGAAGTAGGTTAAAAAGCTGACTCTTAAACCTGCTCTATCATCGTGTAGCCTCCGTACAACACTTCTAGTAGTACTATTCCAATAGTAGTAGTACCATTCAAACAGTACAATTCCAATAGTAGTAGTAGTAGTACTATTCCAACGAGACAGTCGCATTTATTAATGGAAGAAAGGGTTAAGACTAGCCGCAACAAACTTCCAACTCGACTCTCGCCCAAACTCGATTGTGCAGTGCACCACTGAACGTCTGTCAAAGGCATAATAACTACCATTTTGGGGCTGCCCACTCGCTACTAAGACCGAACTTTTTAAGTGATGAACCTCACCAAGATTATGTACATTGAAGAAACTTTAGAAATACATATTAAGGTATACCGTGTATAAATGATAAATTGGGGCTGTTCTTGACTTATTAAATTACTGTACCTATTTTTTTTTCATGAGGTTTGTGAAGTTTTCTGGTTACAATTAAAAATTTAGCATTTAAAAATAAGAATCAACAGTTGTTAACTGTTTAAAATAGCAAAAGGCAAGGAATTTATTTGTAGAAAGGTTATTCCCAAATTGTACAGAGCTGGTAACTGTGTATCAGAGATTATCAAGCAGGATTTTTACTAGGCAGATAGATGGAACTTTGGATGGATTCGAGGCAATAACTCGAAAGTTTTTTGATTACTCAACTCATGGATAGAAAAATTTTTTCTCTTAAATGAAAAAACGAACAACTGCTCTACGATTTTTCAGGTGATTAGGTAGTGAAAAGCTCCTCTCATTTCTACGATGGTGGCCTTCGAACGGGCACTTCGGCTGTTTCGGCACCTTCTGACATAAGACTTCATTCTCAAATAGACTCTTGACAGCTTTGGATGTGGCTACATTGCAAACATGACGACTTGATGCCAGTGATGCTATCGATTGATGAATTGGACTTGATTGACCTGTCTAGTCGGCAAAAAATGCTAGGAGTGCGTTTAATTTACTTATTGGACTATGAGTTTTTATTTTTGTTCTTTCCCCAGCTTTCAAGCTCGCGACAATTCGAAAAACGGCGCTTCTTGCATATCCTGTGACCTAAACAATCACTGTACCAGCGCGGTAGAATTCGGCAATTGTATTTAAACAATTATTAAATCCACTACCTTAAGCTTTTTGAAATGGCTAATAACTGTTTATTCATAAACCTAAAGTGCTAAATTCTTAACTTGAAAGAAAAAAATTACAGACCTCATCTGGAAAAAATTAAATTACAGTATAATTTAAAAATAGTCCCAATTTATCGTTTAGCAACACCCGGTATTTCATAGACTTTCCTTGCTTTGTAAATAAAATAAGAATCTCACATTATTATATTTTTCAACAGTTTGCAAAGAAAATGATTTTTTACGGGGAATTTTTTCCAAGTTTTGTTCAGAAAAACTATGCAATAGCCATTATAAACTGCACGTACCTTCATCCGTAACCGAATCTAAGCTGGAGCTGGCAACTGCATGCGTTTACAAAAGCAAGAGGTATTGGAAAACAAGATAGAAATTTGAAGAAAAGCATTAGAAATTTTCGAGTGTGTAAAATGTACACACAGAAGAAAAAACAAAGTTTCGAAGATCAGAAGTACGTCACAAAAATGCGTCATGAGAAAAACGAATGTGAACAAAATTCAAAAGTGATGCAAAAGTTGCAATTGAAATAAAGAAAATAGTAATAGAGGTACGGCACCATAAATCCAAGAGGATAGTATAGCAAATGCAGAAAAGATGTGATAGTCCAGCGGTAAGGCAGCATTGGAAGAAAAATAACACATAAATTTATTTAATAATAATAGTGACATGCAATATTTTTAGGAATAAACGCCATTTAAGAAAAAATGCATTACAGATAATTGTTGCATAGCTGCTGATGATCAGCCTTGTAGAGCAGACCCCTTACCTAACATAATAGCCGACACCGAGCAACTCCACAGACCTAACACTCTCTTTTAGCAGCGTTTCGGGCTTCCTGGTATTGCAATGTGTTTCATTATGGTCGTGCTACCTGTCCGTGGTGGCCCGTGCGTGAAGTTTTAATAATAATAATAATAATAATCATGTACAATGTCTTGAGGTGGTCATAGGGTTTGTACTGTGAATGTTGGGTAATAGGCCATAGCTGTTGTCTGGTGTGTTGTACGAGCTGACAGCGAGGGCAGGCGTCTACTACGGTCTCGTCTAACCGTATTTTTCAGACATAGGGGCGAATTGATGACCACAGAGTGGCTTAGGCTAGAGGCAATCGATTTAACCGGCATAATCCTTTACCGAGCGGCTGTTGAGCTCTCGTAGGGTTAGCATTATGGCGGTAACCATAGGTATTTGGTCACGTAGCCGCTGAAGAGTTAAAGTTACTTCTGAGAGGTATAGGTTAAACAGTTTTTTCTCCAAAGCGTGGATATTCTTTTCAATAATGCTAGAACGCCTGGTACAATACTTATAGAACACACAAGGGCAAGCAGATAATGCTTTCAAAGTTGCACATGGCGGTACAGTGGAACTCCTTAAATAGGAAAGAGGCGCACCCAAGGGTCCCGAGTGCCTTCTCCGCAGGGGATGTAGCATCTGGCCGCAGTTCCTGCTGAGAAGGTTAGTTTTGTAGAGTTAGGTAGGTTCTTTATGTTTCCCATTCTGTTCTGCGAGGTGGGCCGCCGAATGGTGGTAAGCAACCCATCCCATGGAACTCCTATCTGCTCCCGTGTGGGGGGCCACAGAAGGGAACCCCCCCCCCCACGCACGAGTGTTCGCTTTCTTCTGACGTCTTCTCTTTTCGTTTTTGCCTCCTCTGCGCCGCACGGCTGAGCGATTTCGTTCCACCGAGCCGTGTGGAGTTGGAGATGCTCGCGCCTTATTTCCTGCCAGACAAGGTGCACCTGGCCAAGATTGTTCTAATAGCACTCATCTGAGTTCGACTCAACTTCTAAACTATATCATACAAAATTGGTTCGCTGTTATGTAGTCTTCGTTTCTAGTACGATGGGAAAACCCGCAATATAATAATAATATATAAATAGGAGATAGGCAAATCAATTGTCTTGGTTTCGGGAGAATTCTGGAGATGAGCAGGTGTTCAGCATATATGTTTCCTCGATGTCAGTAAAACCTATCCTTTGGCTAACATTATACGTATAGGCGGAGTTAGTTGAATGCACTACCATGTGAGTTTGACTATGCATATTTTAAATATCTTACTGTAACATAGGAATATCAAAGAAAAATCAGTATGTTTTACTGATAATAGGAATGTATAATTATGAGTTATGACACACAAGTTCGTTTGCTCATAACGATAATCAGCAGATAACAAAATAATTTAAAAAGTTAGAATGGTACTCATGTCATTTTAGCTGTCATAATTTGCTATGAAATTGTCTTGTGCAAACAAATTTGCGGTTCGAGCTAATAAATGCATTCCTTGCATTACTGTGACGACTTTTTTATTGTTGAAGTTCCCTTGTTTAATAAAAAAAAGCTTTATTGAAACTGATTTCTAGAGGTTATCCAAGTAGCTATGGGGTAGAAGCACTAGCACAAAAATTTGAGAGGTAGTCAAGTATGGTGTAGTCTACGAAATAACACCTAGCTATTCAGCTATTGAAAATTGCGAGTCTCCAGCCACTGAAACGCAGTTTGTATAGGAGCACAGAAAGAAACATGCAGTATGTTAAGAAGACAGGAGATCCCATGCACGGCTGAACATTAATATGGGGAAAACAGAATAAGGGCCGTCAGCAGTGGTAAGGAAAAAAGAAGGAAACAAAGTGGAAATAGAATGGAATGCATTCCGAATGAGGGGACGTGCGCGCCACGCTTAGGGACGAGAATGACAACAGAAGTAGCTACGTATTGTGCGCCCTTTCAACCCCTTCTAGTACAAACGGTACGCATTTGTGGACGATAAATGCAGCGCAACTGCTGCGAATTGTGTTGTTTACTTCAGATAGTAAAGGGTTAACGTCCCAATTAAAACACCAATGTCCGTAGCAATAGCAAGATATAAAACGCGTAGAACAACGAAAGGCGCAGGGACACCGCAAAGCAACTAACATCAACTCAACTGCTGCTGTTGATGCTGTGCATTGCATCCTCGCGAAGAGAATTAGTTCACTGTGGTCGCTCACACGAAGCGTTACCTAAGTTCACCTCTCTATAGTTATAATAGTTATATTGAGTTATTTATGACTCCGGTTCCACTACAAAGGCGATTTCACAGAGAGAGAAAGAAGGCACTATATAGTACGTCGATAGTAATGTGCAATCCAAGCACGAGGAGTTCCCACGCAGCACTAGCGCGTATGGGAAAGAAGAGGAGAACACAATAAGGCATCATCGGTTTGTCAACCAGGGTTGCGGAGTCGAATGGAACAAGTCCGACTCCAACTCCTGGATTCAACCAGCTTCGGACTCCGACTCCTGGCACTCAAAAGTCCGACTCCTACCAATTTTACGACCCTGATGTTCCTGATTGACGACGCTGTTTGCATATCTACGGTGCCAGGTGGTCAGTATCACCTTGAATTGTGTTTAGATTTTGCCTTAGAAGCATTACACTGACCGTGAACACCGCGGCCACCAGGCGTTTTGTATTT
>LQNS02278170.1:1664571-1693006 GCA_001587735.2 Parhyale hawaiensis | reverse complement strand
AAAAGGGAAGGTACATGATTCAGAAACATGAGGGAGTTATAAATACCCAGATAGGGCCCGTCCCAAACGCCGTGCAAGACTCACCCTGACCTCCAGGATACATGCAGCGGAATATTCTGCCCAGCTCCTCCGCTTGTATCCTGCCTGCAGGAGTCAGCTCCCCACCCCACTTGAGGATGAGTACCAAGGAAGGAGCTCCGCCACTCTCTCCTGTAAATAATAAAAGTTAATTTTTCCAAGAAGTGTACCGGACGGGGTCTGTTGAGGGCTACAAATGATACAGTTCCAGTGGCTATTATGAGCGCTGTTCATTTACTCTTGACTCGATCAACTCAGGATTCTTTATCGGATGTCTCAACACACCCAGTCAGATGTCATGGGTTAATTACACTTACGGAGAAGCAATTCTAAACATATGAACTTTCAACTCATCTTCAGTTACACTGAATAATGCTAAAGCTGCATCTTTTACATGTTTCAGCGACCCTAAAACGTACAAGAACTGGAACAGATGCTTATGTACAAACAAACAAAATTCAACATGTTGGGTGTAGTTCTGCATAATTTTTGTAAACATCTTTAAAAATGTAATCGACTATCTTCGAAGCAGTAGAATCTTTTCCAGTCCTAACACTAGAGAACGCTCGCCCATAGTCTTTCCTAGCACAACGAACTAACCACTTTCGGGGGAACGGCGTCTCTTCCAACCATATAATGGCTAACCAAACCTGGTCCACGAGCATCCTTACTGTCTTATTCTTGGCACAACAAATAATCATCACAAGAGCAACACCTTCGTTTCTAATGATACAGTTCGGTAACATCCTCAACACTAATTTTCTGGCACAACAAACTAACCAACCATCTGCACTGATGGAGCCTCTCTGCTTACCATACATTTAAATAACACCTTCTTCACTAAGCTTTCTTAGCACAACCAACTAACCATCTTCGCTGCTGGAGCGTCTTTTCCAGCCCTTTGGTTGGTACTTGAGCTGGATCTTACGGTTGATGCCTGAGAAATGTCGATACCTGGAACCAACCAGAGAAGAAATGCAAAGAGATATGGAGAGGCGACAACAGGTCGTCCATAACAGGCAGGCAAGCAGGCAATCTGACACCAAATGGTGACCTCAGAATTGATGCATTCCCCAGACTACGGCAATAGGTATGCACTGCATCTAAGCAGAAAAGACTATCCGTACGTAACTAATAGAACGAAGACGAGACAAATTGTAGGAGTGAGATGTTTAGTAGTTTTCAGTTTGTGTTTGGTTACTTCCAATTAAGTGAGAAGAGGTCGTGCGAGCTCCGTTTTGGATCATGCCGCCACACAGGTCTTCATATGGGCCCTTTCGGCCTATAGTACACCCTCTTCAAAAAACATATGAATTGGTCATTCTATGAAATCAGGCATTCGGTCTTGAGTACACCGTTCATCAAAAAAACTAGCTAAAATTAGGCAATTATTTACAACATAACCGTCTCAGTACACCCTAAGAAAACATATAATTCGACCATTTTCGAAAGTCAGGCATTCTGTCTTGAGTACACCCTAAATTTGTTTTTAAAAATAAAAATTTTGTCATTTTTAATCAAAGCTTTCCCAGAAGGTTTATTGTCTTTCTTCCTTCTTTCGACTACGAGACACCTTAACATTTTGTAATTTTCTTTCATTGAAATACTGATGGGGGTGTACCCAAGATCGAATGTTATATAGAGAACGAAGGTAAAAAATCTTTTTCATTTAGATCACGAAAATTAAGTCTAATTTATTTTTAAATAAACTAAATTGCTTTTAAATAATAGCCAATAAATATGGTATTGTGGATACGGAATTGTACAAGAGACGATTGAAAACTCAACAATATTTATTTGGAAAATTTGGTGAGGGTGTACTGAGGCTGAAATGATGTAAAAAATAGCCTGATTTTGCCTTTTTATAAGGTGAAAGGTGTACAATAGGCCGATTGGGCCTTCATATGAATGGACTCAGCCCTACTGCTTGTAGTGATGTATTCTTATAATTATAATCCTAGCTCATTATTCTTTATTATTACCATTAAAACTTCACGCTTGAGCTCCCACTGCGGAAAGCGATCGTAATGCAAGGAGAAAGAAGGGACAGGTAGCAAGTCACTCTAAACGAGGATCCCATACATGAGAATAGAAAGCCGGTAAGATCAGCACAAAGGGCAGTAAGTAGGAGTTTAATGAAAAACAAAGCAGAGCGGGAACGAAACGAGAGGTCCTGAAGGTCTGGCTGAGGGTCACCTAAAGCGCTCTCTTGAGGTACGACTCCCCATACACTAACCTAACCTTACGGACAATTCTATGCCTCTGAGAGGTTGAGGTGGTACAGTTGTAATCAAGATTAGAGTAATGGATGTGACGTGCAATCCCTGCTTACACCGCAAGCGCCCCGCAATGTGTCTTATGTTAAGTAGCCAGCGAGAATTATGTGAAAGATACAAGTGCACGTGACAAAATCCATCAATACCGCAGTCTGTGCAAGTTAGCAAACACAAGAGTCAAGGTAAACCGAAGAAGAGAAATGGAGTAATGGGCGACTTGTATAAAGAGAGCAGAGGCAGCGATACAAATGTGGCAACACGCACTAGCTAGGCTGAGTCTAACAGCTTCCAAAGGTGCGAGGTTTCAAAATTGTCTGATTGCAAAAGGTGAATATATACAAAGCTCTTCATCCCTCTATGTTATAATACCCAAATGGTCTGATGACTGCTCGGCTGTAGGGTCTCTCCGGCAAGGGGGTGGGTCGTTCACAAAATTTTAGAATTAGAGATTTGAAGGCACGGACAACAAGAATACACAGACGCATAACTCCAAGCGCACCTCGAATCGGCAGTTCGAGACCGTTGTGACGTCATCATTGATTCTCGACGCGGCTGGTAAGATCCTAAATAGCACTGGTATCATGGATACGCAAGTATGTAACTTATTGCAAACAATCATTGTGACGTCAGCGCAGTCGCTACTTGTCTCACAAAACTATTGAAGAAATGCCGTCTGTGTTGAAGGATCCTGAAATATGTACGCCACGTCTCAGTGGTGCCGTAGCATGGATGCTAGATTGGACTACCTCCCAACAGCAAATATTTTTTCCTGGGCTCCATGGAGGTTGAATAGACGCAAGGAGCACAGCCACAAGGATCAGTACCTCAACGACTTCCAAAGGCTAGAGCCTGGCTAACTCGCTGCGTGACAGCACGAACGGCTGGAGGCCTGTGACTACGGTAGTGAGAAGGAAGCAGCCCTCGAAAGACCAAATGATTCCCTGGCCAGGGGAGTGAAATGTTGTGTATTCTCTCCTTCTAAGTCTCTTTGCTGAGCTCTTAATGCTGAAATGGAGTAAAGTATCAAATACAACAGAGCTAGATATTCTTGAAAACAAAATCACACAGAACAGTGATGGAGGCGCACTTCCGTTGCAGTAATTATTTTTTGCAGTGATTTAACTGCGGTGAAAACCGCCAGTGTTGCTAGTAAAAAATGCAGAAAAATAGTGCTAAGTGGTAAGTAGCAAAACTACAGTACTAAATGATGCACGTAAAATTTCATGTTTCGGCACGGCATTTTTGCACGTTTATTTCCGCTGGTAAATTTTGCCTAATGGACACGTGTCTTCCTGTGTTTTACCACAGGCTCGTGCGCCGCTATGGCGTGAAGTATGCTTAATTTTATATTAAAGGGAAGTATTAAGGAGGGGGACTATTATTAATTTTACATAAAGCATATGTATTTAGCAAAGAAGGGGATAATGTCATAGTTGATGGAGGTATCTACCGTGATGGGTTCATCACAGTTTATTATAAAGGCCATATGTAATAAGGAAGGTCTTAAGGGTGTCACTGTTGAATTGGCCACAAGGCCCCTCAGCCAGCATTCTCTGGAGCAACACACACATGTCCAAGTCTTCTGTGATCCTTGTTCGTCCGAAATAGATTTTTTAAAATTTTCTTTCAGTATCTGAGCTTACAGCAGCTCTTCTTGTCGAGGAACGCCAGTTGCCATACATGGAATCTATGTAGGTAGGACGCGTAAGCAATACATGGCAGCTACTAGTGAATCGTGACATAGAGTGAGCTTCTGACGGAGTTTAATTAAGGCTAGTTACAATGGTGCTATCAATGAGGTGCTCAGGCGGGTGCAAATGACAGTCTCTTGGCTCCCGTACGCATTGCTCAGCGCCCGAACGAGCTGCACTGCAATGACAGAAAAGTGCACAACTTTCCAAGTCAATGATTGACAGAAATTTAAAGAGAAGAAACTTTACTAGTGGCACTTGCTAATCCGGCTGACGCGACGGCTATTTTGAAAGTGTTTTGCTAAACAGCTGTGATTACAAAGGCATTCGGAGGCTGAGTAGTGCGTACGATGACCATGAGACTGTCCGGTGAACCTGTCATTAAACTATCAACGCCTGCTGTGGCTCGATTAACTTGAACAAAGAGATTATAGCCACATTAAAAATTTGACTTTCCATTACGAATCACATCGGTTCAAATTTTTCGGAAACAACGAAGAAAAATTGAAGCAGGGTAACTGAATTAGCAGATGTATGAATTTTGTTGACGATTGGGGTTCAGAGCACAAATACTTGCAGATCCCGACAAATACTCCAATGGTAAATGCAACATTCTACCATGATGTGTGTGAATATAAAGTCGATTAATCATGAAATTGCCGTTTCGGGAAACGGTATCCCATCTTCAGAAAAAAAAGTTGAATCTAAGTTTATGAATAAATAATTTTTCCTTCCTTTAATACTGATGGGGTGAGGGGAGCATAGGCCTATGTGTTATCGGGAAGAGATCTAATAGGCGAGTGAACCAAGGTGGGTGGAGGAGCCTGATGTCAGCTCCTGTACAGTCAGCGGGTGTGGGGCTAATTGGGGACCGTGCGAACCATGAAGCGGTATAACTGAGGTTATAACGTTAAGGCTGGGTCTTGTTCTGTGGATATAGGGATTCTAATGTTGAGAGCTCTATTGGATTAGACATCAGGCCCTTGCATCCACCTTGGTTCATTCGTGTTTTAGATCTCTTCCCGATAACACATATGCTGCCCTCACCCCATCAGTAATGAAGGAAGGAAAAAACTTTATTTATAGCTAGGTTTAGATTCAACTTTTTTCAAAAGATGGGATACAGTTTCCCGAAACGTTAATTTTATGATTAGTCGACTTTATATTTAGTTTAGATTCATGTTAGGGACTATGTTCACCCAGCGTAAAGTCTTTGTAGACTCGGAGCGAAAAGCTAAACTTTTTGCACACCACGTGATGTACGGTAATAGTAGAAGAGCAGTGAACTCTAATTACAAGATGAATTTTATTTTCTGATTTAACTTTACGTTCAAACAGCAGCCAATGAAATAGTACTTTACGAATCTTTGAGCTTGAAACTCTGCTTGCTTCGACTAGGACGGCAACACCAATTGACGGCAGTGAAGTAGATAGACTAATTCTACTTGGAACAGGAATTGGATCCTAACAGCGAAAACTGCACCAAGAACAACCAGAGTCCACGTGGAAACCCATAGCCTGTAACCGAGCATAATCTCACGCAACAACTGTCTGCCAGGCACTGAGTACCGAACGTTGTAGGCACACTAGGCCGAGACCTCCCACTGTTGCCTAAACGCCCTCGCATTCACTTCCCAACAGCAAGTTGTAAAGAGTATAAAAAACCTGACACCGAGGAGAAGAAGAAGAAGCACAGATACTACGAGACACGTACATTTCTAAGACGTTCTTCAGCTGTTCGAGCTTGCCTTTCTTCTCCTCGATTTCTGGATCAGCCTTGTGCTGCTCGATTTCAACGAGTAGGCCCCGGGCGATGTCGAGGATCTCCTGCAGCTGCTTAGGCTTCTTCAGCTTCACGTGACCGTCTTTAAAGCCTTCGTACTTAGCAAAGAGCTCAAAAAATCTGTAACGTTTAGTGAACGTTACGAACTTTTGCATCGTGTTGGGAACTACGAGTAACAAAGACATTTAGTAGCTACATTGCAATGGAGACATACAGTACGGTGCATTGCAATCAAGACATGCAGTACCGTACGGTACCTACGTACATTGTAATCGACACACACACAGTACATTACAAAAGAAATATAGCCACAGTGTTATACAATAAATCAGAGTGGAACAAAACTTGGGTAATGGCTCCGCTTTGGAAATGGGGTTTCGTGGTCCATCCCATCTATTGCCAATAACTTCTTCTACTGGAAATTAAAGCGTAAATATCGTCGGCGATAGTTACTTAATTTATAGTAAAGTTTGGTAAAAAATAGATAACACACATTAGGGGAAAAAAATGGACGCCCTCTCTTGCAGTTCAAAATTCTAATATATTTTTTACACCTCTGATGTCAGTTATCCATTTTTACCCCACTTTACAATATGTTGAGGGTTCTACGTCCGAAGCCAAGACTCGTATCGTGGCAAGTTACAATTACAAATACAGTACTATACATTTTCGATTCATCAGGTAGCTAACGTAAAAAGATTGAGCAGTCTTTATGGCGAATTATCTAATAGAAAAAACGCAAGATCTATCATAACTATCTTGTAACTACATAGTGAGGAGGTCTTCTTGAAATCTGCCAATACTGCTGCAGAACAGCACAATCCTCTGTGATGGAAGGCATAGGATGAAAGATGTGCTAAATATCACGGATGACTGCAGTAGCTACAATTTTATGCATCACATAAACTCATGGGGTCAAGATTAGCAAAAATGCGATACTTGAATCGTGTAGCATAGGCATCAGCTTGCTTCATTAACGTCAACATCTACTGCAGTGTGGCAGACGGGCCAGCCGCACAGACTGGGATATAACTGTCCTGGACCCAAAATAGGGTCAGAAGTAGGTATCACCAAAAAAAACTGCAGAGTAGCTATCACGTTCGTGCGGGGTATCTTCTCATAAATAATTGTCCTATTTCTCATGTAAATGCATGTTATAGCTCTGCACCTTTATTAAAAATTTAAAAATAATCCAATCCACTAACTTACACGCACCCTCTCGTTAGCTCAACAATAGGCAGTAATACAAGTGGCTATACTAACTTTGGATGACGAACTTCCATCTTCATCTTTTGCTTGGGTGTTCGATCGCCGTGTCTGATAACGGCAACGAGACACCGCAGCTCCATCCTGAGAAAAGGCACCAGAATTTAGGTTGTATCAGAAATATCAATCGTAGAAATACGTGACACGAGCAGCAAACGCTACAGAACCACTTCTTAAAATTGTTTTCGGATAGGTATATAGCCGCCAGTTGATTACATGTATGTATCGAATATTAAACCACTGTTACCACGACCTTTTCGTTTTGAGGAGAGAAGGTAAGTAGGGTAAGGAAAATTGAACCGAAGGTCTAAGCAACGCTGGACTGCTTAGGACAACTGGACTAGACATTTAACGCTTTCCGAATCACACGGTACGAAACCAACAGTCAACGTTGCTTAATCATTACATAATTACTTAAAAACAAGAGTATCTGTGGAGCTTACAGAAGTATCTTTCTATTTTAAATACCTATTGTACAGCACCAAGGCTACCACGCCTCGTCCCATTCAGGTTAATATATATGAGAGTAACACTGTGATACTAACATTGACTACGCTGCTTGGTGCAGTAACTAGGTTAACGTTTCAAGGGCGTCATTTGATATAAGAACCTTACCATTAGGCTCACCCATATTATTACTACTAGAGGCCCGAGCCGTCAATATAAATGACGGCATAAAATTAGCACTTCAGGAAAAACCCTGCTGTCACCTGTGCGTGTTACTGTTCAGAAGGCTTCCGAAATGAAAATTCAGCATTCTGCCTAAAAAATTGGGCATATATTATGAGGCGTAGTTAAGTGACATCTGCCGTAGCACCTTTGAACAATGAACCTTGGAGTAAAGATCAATGAACATGTCCAGACACGGTCATGCAGGCGAGCTCAGGTCCCTCACCTTAAGCGCCCAAGTGCGACCCCTGTAATCAAGTCGATGTAGAGGAGCTGGTGTAAAAGCATAGCTTGACGTTGAATAGGCAGATCCTAATTAGAAGAAAACCGTATCTATGCTACCACTAGAAAGAATGCTACACTCTTCTTCAAAACTCAGAATTGAGATTTTAGAAAGCTTGCAAATGAATAACGAATCATTGTAATGAGCCAGCACTCAGCAGCATATCGTGTCTGCCACATGCATTTTCTCCTAATTCCTCAACAGCGTGACGGAGAGACGGACCAACCAAAACAGCGAGCGAGAGAGCAAGCAAGATCGGGGCTACAAACAACTGTGTATTATTATATAGTGGATTAAACAGGAATTTAACTATACAGAATTGATGATCCAGCCGGCAATTCACCAGTAGAGATCTATCGTTATAGAGCTGGTTTGGCGTGGTGGAAAACGGAGTTATGGCTCATCGCTAAACTCAGAAGAACGTATACAGAACACATTAGCTATCCTCTTCAGTGAGAGGTGGTTAGATATCCGGAACGATAATGATCTTTCTTCATCAACAACTACTACTACTATTATTCCTTACATTTTTCCGAGAGTAGTGGGCACAATGGGAGGGTCGTCCAGCTGGAAGGGCATGGCCCAAGGGATGTGGAAGGCAGGCGCCAGCTCCCGCAGGATCATGTTGCCGAGAATCCGGGCGCAGTCGTGGTAGTACTTGCTGGAGTTCTTCACAAAACTGAAGCCGTTCACGTCACACACGTAGGACTTACCATTGGCTCTGAGAAGCAGGAGTATAGAAAATACACAAATTAGAATCCCTCAAGTCTATGACACTTGTAATGTGTAATAGGTTCCTCAGGGAAATTACGCACGCAATGAATATGGTCCTAACTCCTAAAATACGAAGGGTACAAAAAAGGTCAACAAACGCATTGGGGCACGAGAGTGATGCACTGACTTCACTGCAAGCATATCACAGAAGCACATCATGAAACTCACAGGAGTCTAATCAGTTATACACCAGAAGATATCAGGCCCAAACATGACTATGGTACTCCCTTCACTGGTGCCGGCACAGAATGTGGCCTGAGATTCAGGTATACCATGCACCTATCCTAGTTAAGGCACCTTTTCTAACTGAACTGAACCTATCCAAACCTAGCCTATTCTTAACTAACCTGACACATAAGGTAGGTACGCCGAGGCTGAAGAGGGTCATACACTAAGCCCTACGTACCTAAGCAAATCAAAGCCACACACGGTCTGTTGGAAGGCGGTGCAAACTTTCCTAGCGATGAGCTTCTCCTGATGCGAGAGGATGACGGGGTAGCGGACCTCCTTGCCTTCACTGTCCCGCTCCACTTTACCGTCCAATGCAGGACTCTTGCGGGCCTCAGCGTGAGCATAATCCGGCCCGACGGTGTACACCTACAATACCAATGATGGTGTGAAAATGACTTAATCCTGTAGTAGCGGTGATTATGAGAGAAGATAAAGAATTCCACAAGGTTTACTCCACAAGGTTTACCTATAACAACAGCAATGAATGAAAATCTTACTCCTGTTGAGGAAATATTTGAATGGTTTCACTAGGTAAACTGAAGTAGATTAGATAAGCGGCAGTAGACGAACCAATCGGCCCAGTCCCAAAAAGACACCGAAACTTACGCCCCGGCCCTCTATGAGCTATTGCCATTATGCTAGTAGGATATAGAGGACTGGAGAAAAGAGAATAAAAAGGAGGGAAGAGTCCCTGTGAAAGAGACGATCATGAATGCACTAAGCACGATCAAGAGCCGCTGACATGCGGAGCTTAGAGACGTCAAACTGTGTAGTTGGAGCAGGAGAGAGAAGAAGATAGATTAAGGTGGCCTTGAAAGCTTTGGCCGTTAAGAGTTTGCGACTCATGGAGGAGTTCTTAGATGTGGAGGATGTCTCTCCCAATGTATGTCAAGACGATTTTTAAACACGTTGACTGACTCCAGGTTGAAAATGGACTTAAGCAGCTAATCCATTAGAAAGGACCCTTCACATCACTTCTACAATAAGAGTTGTATTAGAAACTCCCTATACCTATTATTATTATTATATTGAGTAGTTTAAGTCTCCGTCTCCACAGCAAAGGCGATCTAACAGAGGAAGAAGCAAGGGACACATAGTGTGACGATAGATACGTGGAACCCATGCACAAGGGTGTTCCCACACAGGACACTATACCTATTTACTTATCGACACTCTCAAACACTAAATAAACATCCGCCAAGTAACGAAAATCCTAACGTAAACAGCGCTACTTTACATCTCTTGATAGTCTGCATTAATTATTATAGTAGCAAAGGCGTTGCTTGTCCTTTTTTTAGAACCGCGTGTGAACATAAGGCTACATTAAATACTGAGCTCAATTACATTTAGTTAATAGTTTTTCGAAATTTTATAGATGAATTAGCACTAATAGCAACAAAAAATAATACTCAAAGACTTACACAGAAAACTTATAGATATATTCAATTACATAAAATGGGTACAGCCGGCGCGAAAGGGTTCCTCGAACGTCCCGAAGGAACGTAGCGGAATGATTATGTTTATAAATGTTAAGTCTACCTTATCCACTACAATGGCGATCAAAGAGACACATGCTATGTCCATCAAAACGTGAACTAATGCACAAAGGGAATTCCCTAAACTGGATAAAAACCCACGGACACAACAAGTCACGCAAGAAGAGGAAGAAAATAACAGAGCACCATAAGGAGCAGTACAAAAATGGAAGGAAGCAAAGTGGGTACGTAGGAAAGTTATCCCGGAGGCCTAGCTTAAGCATAGGTCACCGATGTTGTTCCGTGGGTGCACCACTCCCCGCTACCAAGGACGGGTGAACCTAACTAACCGACTCCTATGGCCTATGACACCTGAAGTGGCGTTGCAATGGCTTACTGGCATATAAGACTCACAAATTCACACACAATGAAAGTTTGTCTCTTTCAATAATATATTTGCACTAATTATATTGTGGTCACAAAAGTGCATTAAAACAGGAGTTCTCACCTTGACATCCGTACCATCAGTGGGCATGAAGTCCTCATAGATGTACGATCCGGTCTTTCTAACGCGACTCTCAGAGAAGTACACACTACTTCGGCTGCCAATCTGTGCATGGGATAGAGACTGGGAAATAATTTTTCCAGCAGGCAGAAGTGAAGAGCTTTTTTATAAAGATATCTCTACATAAGAAATCAAACATCTCCATATGTAGCCTAGGTATTCCTATGAAAATTTACATAGGCTACTCAGTATGGGAGTAAGAATATTCATGTAACAAACTTAGCAAGAAACCAACGGCGGTCAGTTTGTCAGTATGGTACTTGTCTCAGATGGGTACAAGATTCCAGGCCGCTTGATTTCTGACCAGGCCATGAGTTTAATTCTCCGACTACTATCTACCGTATACGCTATAGCTAAAAATAAAAGGAAGGTTTTGATAGCTATGAAAGAGAGCGAGAAAGATGTTTTTAATTCCTAAATTACGCTATTTATACATTTTTGGCAGCGATTCCTTTTGTAAAACATTTTCCTTGTGGAACCACTGCATGGCTACATTAATAGGGAACCAACACAGAATTCCCATTTCCAATGACGTACCAAACATTACCTACAGGAAGCATGTCAAATGACTTCCTAAAGAGTTAGGGTAATTGCAATACCTAGCTATCCATTAATTTACTTAAAAGTACAAGTAATACATACGGAAAGTTTTTTTTTAAATAAAGTTACATATATGAGATGGAGCGTTTTTGGCAGTTATATTCACGTAAATTAAGCAGCTAAACAGGGGAAAACCGCACCTTCCTGAAGAGTCGCTGTGAACCTCCTCCAGCAGAAGTTGGGTAGTAAATATAAATGTTGTGGTCCTCAGCAGACACGGGCTTCTCCACAAATGGCTTATTAAACACCACACCATTGACTTCAACGTGGTCCTCCCCCTCCACAAGGCTACATTCTGTGCGATGCAAGAAGCACGTAAACAATTGCATTTCCGTAGTTGCAAGCAAGAAAATAAACAGGTTTATTAAATGTCAAATCAACAGATCAACAAATTTGACTGCTGCAAAAAGACCATTCAATCAGCTCTTCCCAGGGAGAAGCTGAGACTCAGGCTCCGGCTCTCTTCACACTATTACTGTTAGCTACTACATAAAAGAACTAGAATACTCTGAAAGCACATATCTCCGCCAAGCAAAGCAACGTTAATGAAAAACTTGAAAGGGTTCTGAAACTACGATTTATTTCCTTTTTATTAACATCAAAATATGGCCATCTGTGCCTTTTGATAGAAATAATAGCTTCTGTAATTTTCTTAAAGATCCGTTTATTACTTTTCAAGTTAAGTTGCTGACAAACATTAGTCAAGCACACAAACAGATCAGTCGATTATCACCAAAATTTGATCATTTACTCTTAGTGATATCCCTAACAACTCATGCAAATTTATTTTTTTCTAAAAACCATTCAAAACTTTTCGAGTTATTTTGCTAACAAACACAAAATCAAACACAGCGACAAACAAAGGAACAGATCATCACAAAAACTTGATCAATGCCTCCTCGTAACTTAGGCTACCTAAAAATTCATTTATAATTTTTTTAGTTTCGATAACAAACATAAAACAAAGACAAACAAATGAACAAATAGACCATCACAAAAATTTGCTCGTTTACCTTTTGTTCTATAGGTATATATATTCCTAACGATTATCTACATTTCATAAAAATCCATTCAGAACTTTTTGATATATCGCACAACGAAAAAAAGGCAGACAAACGAATGAATGCACCTTCACCAAAAATTAATTATCTGTTACTCTTAACATGCCAAACAATCCCAGTAAATTTCGTAAAAATCCCTCCATAACTTTTTGAGTTAGCTGTATATCTTGGTGGCAGACAAATGGACAAACTCAACAAAATCGCAAAAGTGTAACTTTTACTGACTTAAAAATTAAGGAAAGAATAAAGCTAAGAATAAACTTCAACATATTAGTACAACAGTCAATAATGCTTAGAAAATGGAGGTTCTACAGTCTCGGCGATGATACGGTAGGGTAACATGTCTAGTACCCGTCCACCTAGCACTAAAAAACTTCCTGTGTGAAAACTAGCAGTGCTAGAAAGCCGTACATAGGCTCAAACAGTAGGCTAAGTAGTGCCGCACCACCCCTGAAAATGACGGGCCAAAAATTGAAGCAATAACAAATGGTGGTGGTTTTCACATTTTTTCATGTTTTTAGTGGAAAAAAATGTGAAAACCCCCACTATTTTTTATTGTTTCATTTTTTTGCCAGTGATTTTCAGGGGTGGTGCGGCACTGCTTAGCTTACAGTTTAAGCCTATGTACGGCTTTCTAGCCCTGCTAGTTTTCACTCAGGAAATTTTTTAGTGCTAGGTGGACGGCTACTAGCATGGTGGACGGGTACTAGACATGTTACCCTACAGATCTGTATCAGGCGGCGCTGGGTCTCCACTCGCCAAAATTCCTTAGTTGCCCTTCATCATGGCGGAGTTACTGCCTGATGCATGTAGTGCGCCGCGCATCGTTGCTGAGCGCGCACTTACAATCGAGTTGAATTCCCGCTTCCAGCGGTATTTTCCGCTCGTATTTATTTTATAATGTTGCCCATGGTATGCAAGCTAGATAAATGTACATAGGTATGTACTACTTGAATTAGTAATTAATGAAATTCATATCTGTATCTCTATAAACCTTCTATTGTGCAAAGAAATACCAACCTTGTGGTTGTTCACTTGTGAGGGTATGCCGAAGACGTACTACCATGCGATTTTGTGAATACAGCTACTGGAAAAAAGCTAACTCCGTTTTACTTAACCTTAAAGGTATATTGGTACTTTTCAAAGGACAAATCATACATGAGTAACTTTTCAGGATACCATTGTTGCAGTCTGGAACATGACCGGGAACATATACTGGTTAGCCTAAACGGACTGAATACGGCGTAAACAGCACTCTCAGGTCTTCCTATGATCCCTCCGCTACAACCTTAGCGGAACCATTAGGCGCAGGCAGCACCCTAGGTCTTTCCAGGGTCGGCCATAATCTGGCACATAAGAGGAATAGTCTACCAACAATGGTCGCTATGGACACCAACTAGGTGTAGGCCGCTTAGTACAAGCCAGACGATCCGCAAGCGATAATGACTCGTCCAGAGAGGCATCACATTGCCCCGGCCAGTCAAAGGAGGCCCATTGGCACAAGCAGGATGGCCCGCGAGAGCCCTACAAGACTGCAGTACAGAGAAACCCGACACTCCGTAATATGCAAGAAATATCATGCTCTTTGATTAACAGTCTCCAGAACTCATTTCATAGTCAGGTGCTTCACATTTCTTTACAAAAACAGTACCAGAGTGACTTAGGCAATTTCTATGAAATTGCAGCATTTGACAGGGCGGTCTAAAAGTAAATGACGAAGCAGTACTTTTAGCTGATCTGGCGGACGAATTTGAGGAGAAATTTAGTGGGAGTTGCTTCAAGTTGACTTCCCATAATGTTCAATAGTAGTCAGATCTAGAAGTCCAATGCTACTCATGCTCTTTTTCGTGGTAAACATCGACCATTTTTTAGCGGCACAAAGTGAATTTCTTTCAAGTTTCGCATTCCTGGATTAAGAAGTAAAATATATAACCAGCAGCTCGGCATGTTTCCTGGAGAAGAACAACAGTAACAAGTAAATGTTAACATGATGGAACGCAACTCACTAGAGGGATCAGAAGAGCTGCGGTCCAGTATGGCAAAGCGAGGCATATCAATGCCTTCCCTTTGGAGAATTTTGTACACGGCAGTACGGTTCTGCAATGCAACACGGGTGATTATACATCAATGTTATCAGAGAAATGGTTAAACTCTAGGTGTAAGAATCCATTAAAAACGGTCCTCTGATATCAAGATACAGCTCAGTTCTCTAGCTATACGTTTACGTCTACTCTGATAATAGAAAATGCTTCGCAGAGATGCAAGCCCTCAACAAAGCACAACCTTCAAGATGAGGACCTCGAGGCACAGAAGCCTGGCCGACACTGATCGTGAGGTGAGGACACACGAGCAGAGCCCCACACTGTCACCAACATAACACAACTTTTGCTTTGGTAGTCAACGGGCTGTGGGTAATAAAACTCTTTTAGAACTTTTTCTCGTACTGCGCCATTTATGTAATGCCTACGAAAAAACCAAACCTGAATAATGTTAATTGGTTGCCCATCACGAGCAGAACAGGAACTGTAACAAGCTGCTGCAATAGCTTGAAGATCTAACTTAAACTCCGGAGATCAGCTAGTCTCTGACTCTGGCTGCTTGCTTCTCCCAACCTCCGACACTAAACCTAGCTTATTTGCAACCCTGTAAGTGATGGCATGGATCACCGATGTGGTGCAACAGCATTCAGCTCTGATCATACACATACCTACAGATAGCTACTGAGTAATAAAAGTATATTATAGAACCCACAAGATTCTCTAAGGCTAAGGAAGAAAATAATTTTTTACACTCGTATTCAATCAGGGACAGAAGCCTCAGTGCAAGATGGCATAGTTCTTTTTGAGTTAACAATGGTTACTTACATGTGCCGGTTTACCAATATACAATGCAAATTTTTTAGTTATTCCATAAACATATAGCTACATGGCACGAACCAGAAACGAGCGTCGTTCCAAAAGTATTTTTCTGCCTGAGGGGATCCCAGGAGATTGCCGCTTACATTGTTATGATGACTGAACATAGGCACTCATGACATGAAACTTTCGTCTCTCTGTTGAAGATATTGACGGCGTGATACTCTAAGAAAGCAATCCTGTCAGAAACGGAGATGCGTCATTGAATTCCTCCATCCACAAAAAATTGAACCAATAAATATTCCCTGACGCCTGTGCACGTTTACGAAACTGATTCAATTGATATCGGCACAGCTGGGAGATGGGTTCGTCAATTTTAGAGTGGTGACAATGTGAGCTCCGGACGCACAAGCACAGCTACTACCTTGGAAAACTAAGTGCTCCATGATTAGGTACTCATCCGCACTGATCGGCGGATAGGCTAACGGCGAAAGAAATGCGCGTCGAGTTGGATGAGGGTGTCAACTGTAACCATTATATTGAAACGTTGACAATGTTGAAGGCGCGGGTAAGGACAGAGAAAAGGGAAACGTTCCATTTGCAGCACGATAACGCCCGACGATACACAAGATAGAAGACCACAAAATGTGTGATGAAGTTTGGCTGGACGGCGCTGTCCCACCCAACATAGGCCTATAGTCCCAACCTGGCACCGTAAAACTTCCGCTTGGTCGGACCTCTGAAGGATGCATTAGCTATATGGGTAGCGTTTACCCGACAACAACGCTGTAAACGCAACCGTGAAAAAATGGACCGCCTCGGCAGGCGCTGACCTTTACGACCATAGCACCAAATCTATCGCTGGCAAAAGTGCATTGAGACTGATAGTGACTTGGCGACTCAGCAGAAAAATAAATTCTGGAGAACAAAAGGTCGCTTGCTTGAATCGTGGGGCTTTCGTCTTTGTAGCACTTCAAACTTTTTAGTTAAAACCTAGGAGGCATTAATGTTGAAAGCAATCGCAGTACCTCCTCTTTCTAATCCATCGATAGATCGCAGTGAACAGCAGTGCACCTACCAAGCTAAATGTGGCATGACCGCAAGCTGATGATAATAAGCAGAATGTATAAAAACGAACCTGTACATCATGCTGTATATCCAGGTTGTTGATCAGGTAGGGCTTACGCAGTGCTGCATACTTCTGGGCCTTTTCAAGTGGGAAGCCAATGCTGTGGAAGCTAATAAGACAGTCGCACAGTGGCCACTCCTCAACCGGACTCTGGAAACCAAATGGATGCCCTAAAATTTACGCAGTTAATGAAGATACTATAAAATACTTTACTATGAGTGAGGATTAGACTCTAAGCCTCCCTACTCACTACATTAGCCGTAGGTATTAAAACATTAAAACCTACATATATTCACCATAATATTACTTCAACAGGAAGTAACATAACGAATATTAAAACTCTACTTGAGTTTGCTCACCTTAAGTATAACGTCCTCAGGGAATATGGTCGTTTTGATGTATTCAAATTCTTCCATTCTCATCAGAATTTCTCTCATGGGTTTAGAGTGGGACTTCTTGGCCATGGCACATATTCCAACAATGACTTTTTTGTCAGACCTTCCATCAAGGTCGTCCACCATTTCATCTTCGTCAGCAACATTGCAAGCCATGATGGGAGTATTGGGGTCTGACACCATAAGAAACTGCGACTGTTGTGTGGCAGATGTAAGGCTCTCAGCGTCCCTTGCTGAATTGGTCACGGTTGTCTGTGATGTAGTCACAATAAGGTGGGAGCTGAAGGAACGGGATATGCTGCAATGAGGAGTTTGCAGGTGCTGAGGAAGGTGCGGTAAACTGAAATGAGGGAAGAAGGAAGGCAGACTGGGCAATGATGAGCGATGCCGCACAAGGTGCGAGGAACGTAATGGAGAGCTAAGAAAAGAAGGGCATACAAACTGAGGTAACTGAATGGGCGGCACAGCAAGCAGTGCAGGAGCAGAACTGCTGTTGGCAGAAGTAGGTAGAGACGCAGAGAGGCACTGCAGGGTACTGCTGTCGGTAGTAGAGGAGCTGCGAGTTGTAGAGCTGCCGGCAGGTATGTTGACTAGAGCTGAGGTAGTCGAGGTGCCTGAAGTGGTCTTGGAAGACTGCACACCCCAAACAATGCATGAGTTGAAGATAGACAGCAACTCCAAAGAGTAGCTACGTCATTTTTGAGAGACAATATAAATGAAAGTTGACAGAAAGAACTGATATGTAGGTGGTGACAAATATCTGGAGCGAGCCAAGATTAAACCAAGTCATTAACAACTAGCTACAACCTCAATTTGCTAATAGTCACTGGCCTAGGTAGATGACTAAAAGTTCCTAGACGCCCAAACGGGATGCTGTTGCCAAGCCAAGAAAACAGTGACTACCATAAAATAGTGAAGGAACGATACATTAAAATATGTTAACAACTGGAATATGGGAATACTTGGCGCAAGAACAAGTGACAGAGAAAAAGCTAACTCACACTGTCAAGATATGTCGGCAGTGACAATTAACACAATAAAAATTGCCTTCAGCTAACAGTTTAGGCTACTTGGAGAAAGCTTAGCTAACCATTCAAATTGCAAGAAATAGCTGAAAACTAGCAGTAGGCATATACAATAAGTCAAACTTGTACCAGTAGGTGCCATATCTTTAGCTAGCTAATATGAATGATTGCACATATTTCAAATATTCCTGTTCTACAACAATATTGCTAGCTACAGGGTGACGGCACTTTTGGGAGCAAACTTCAACATAAGTTTAGGACTGTTCATATAAACATTTTTTACTAAATAAAGACTTGGTCTAAAATATTTTGTTAAGGAGTTATAAGGATTTAAAATCTTTATCCACTGTTCTGAGTTTTACAAAACAGCAAAGAGTAAGATGGGTTTGTTTACATTCTTGAGCAGTTTAGTGCAAGAAAATGTGTCAACAATAACATGACGGAGCACCACTACACTTCGCGCTCGATGTAAGGCAGTTATTGAATGCCCGATATCTAAATCGTTAGATTGGACGAGGAGGCCCCGTGGCATGGCCACTAAGGTCTCCTGATTTGACCTCCTTGGATTTCTACCTATGGGAATTTGTTAAGAGCTTGGTGTACAAAAGCACCCCGATTCAGTCCAAAGACGACCTCATTGGCAGAATTACTGGAGCATCGGTAAGAATAATAATTGGTGAAACTCCTAAAGTATTTGAACACGTCCGCCAAACATTGCATCAGCGCTTGACTGCTTACATAGAAGTAGACGGGCACTATTTTGAACATCTTTTGTAATTGATCTGTTGCTTTTTGTGTTTATAATAAAATTGTTTGCCTAACATACCGTACACATTTCAACTCCTTGCTACTCCTTACCAATGAATTTCAGTTCAATATTTCTCCAACTCAAGTCTTAATAACTTTTTACCAAAGCATTTTAGACCTCATCTTCATTTAGTAAATAATGTTCATTTTAACGGTCTAACCTTATTGTAAATTCGTTCCCAAAAGTGCCGGACACCCTGTATATTTCAGATCAAGTGTCTAATTCAATGGAAACCGCTGGCAATTAACTCAAAATTACTGTATACAGTACAGTATACAGGGTAACATGTCTAGTACCCGTCCACTTGGTGCTAAAAAGCTTCCTTTGTAAAAAACTAGCAGTGCTAGAAAGCCACACATAGGTTTAAACTGTAGGCTAAGTAATGCAGCACCATCCCTGAAAATGACGTGAAAAAAAATGAAATTGAAAATGGCGGTGGTTTTCACATTTTAATGATTTTTGTGAAAATGTGTGGAAACCACCACCATTTTTTTTTTTTCATTTTTTTGGCCGTCATTTTCAGAGATGGAGCGGCACTACTTAAGCCTTCAGTTTAAGCCTATGTACGGCTTTCTAGCACTGCTAGTTTTCACACAGGAAGTTTTTTAATGCCAAGTGGACGGCTATGAGCATGGTAGATGGATGGATACTAGACATGTTACCCTAATACTTTTCCACAAAAATAAGGCTTAACTAAAAAATAAACACATGACACTACATAGTCTAGCTAGCTAGTCATGTTGGTAGACTAAGCTGACTCATAACTTTGCACCTTCACCAACAAATTACAGCATTTAATAAGAAGAAGTGGGAAGGAACACACAATAGCTAGCTAGTAGCTACATAAAGAAAAGACGAGCCCAAGCATAGAACAACCTGCATAAGGGAATGGCAAGCCATAAAAGAGAGAAAAAAAAAGTGTCAGTAGAGTTATGGAAAATTGAGGAGGAAGGAAATGCAGTGGGCATGACAATAATCTATTCCAAATGTCTAAATGATTACAGTATGGCTAAATTAATAAATCGAGTCCACCTGGGAGTGCAATTCCTAACAACATAGGATAGGCGAAAAAATCATTATGAGATTCAGTGTTTTACCACTCTAGATGTAGCGAGGCAATTCAAGAGTGAAGCTCAACAGAAAAAAAAAATGCTTTCCATCAGTAGGAATATTTTACCTTGGCATTCCTACCAGAAAACTCAGCAGCTCAGTGCACTAGACTACTACTGGCAGGAAAAAGGCACAAAGAATAGACAAAGACACTCAATCGGACGGCCCCATTTGAGGCATGCCACACGAAAGTAGAGAAGCCACAAGGACTAGGTAGGCTATCTCTATCAACAGCCCACCTTGAACAGAAAGGGAAAAAATAGAGAGTCTACCTAACATAACAAAACTAACCTCGTCAGCAGGAACTGCGGCCAGGTGCAACATCCCCTGCAGAAAAGGCACTTGGAGCTCTTGGGTTCGCGAGGCCCAGATATATTGTGGCAGGGATATAGGCAAACAAAACTATCCAAGCCTCCTGAGAGGGCACTGTAGTTAGGAAGTATTGGACTCACCTATGATGGCTACTCAGTACTCACCTAAGATGCTGCAGCAGTGTTCACTGGGCAGTTGCTGCCAATATTATGATGTTGAAACCTAAATGAATGAACACACTGGGTGTAAGCAAATATTACACAGTTAGTAAGAACATACTTTACCACTTACATAATATTAAGTTCTCAAACTAGAAGATATTCACTTCAGTACTGAAATAATGTACTGAGCACAATACAAAGCAGCTCTGGAGGAAAGGGGAACAACTATTAGTAATGACATGGTGTCCACACCACAGTTACCTACTAAACAACAACCGAAGGAGGGTAGATGTGTAGACAAGGGTAAGAAGCCCAAAGGAGACACACTTGTGATGCAACAGGCTGTGCGGTAGCTGGACGTTGCAAGAAATGTCCAATCCTACATAATTTTCGTGGGTGTTTCGGAGAGATATTACGCTTCTTGATTGTATGTACTGGACATTTTTTTTGCAGCATCTGGTTGCCACACCACAGCTTTTTTACCGCGGGTGCGTCTCCTTGGGCCACTTACCCTAATGGGAAGTGATGACAAGGGCAACCACAACAGAATTAAACAAGGAGACAAGGAATGGAAAGTGTGAGAACTGTTGGGATATTATAGCTACTAATGGGGAGATATGGTTAGGTTAGACAATACTGAAGTGGCAAGAGTTCTGGTAACTTTCAATTCTAAAGGCAAAGTCAGCCCACAAGTGCAGAACTTTATATGAAATATGAATTCTTAACTTGCAAAGGTGAGTGCACACACACCTATTGGTCCCCAAATGTACTATGCACCATCTAAATACACTGTTGAAGCTACCAATCTACATATTAAAATGCAGTAAAACACAAAGCTTTCCGAGTTCTAATTCATTCCATAGGTATTTGAAAAGACTAATAACACTTGCTGAGTCAGCTGATGTGAAGGCTAACACTTGAGTAAATATATTGAAAAACAAACAATTGTCGTGGGGACAAAAGACTGTCACGTGAACCCACTTTTGGGAAAACATTTGGATTGTAGAACTTCATACTCTACAATGGAATATTCTCAATCAAGTTAACAGCAAAGAAAGAAGGACTTCCTGGTGATGGTCAAATCAATTCCACTCTATGGTCGCAAGTAATTTTATCAAATTGAACAATTACAAATCCATATTTTTAACATTTACACTAAATAAATTGACCTAGCTCCAACTTTCAATAGGCTGGTAGTGATACGGTACGGCAGCATAGGAAAACAAACCAGTTATTATAAGCAGCTATAATAATGTACAGTAGCTAGCTAATATTACTAGCAGTCTTCGAGAGTTGGACAGTTCAATTTCCAACTCAAGACAAGCATGAGTCCTATTCCTGACTAAGGTACCAATAAGTCCAAGTCTGTTACTATGATTCCAGGTAGCTATAGCTTACCAATAGGTACTACAATGCTGCAATTATCATAGTAGTGTTCAGATTTCCTCTTCCAGCCCAGGGTTTGCATTTTGTAATGGTGCATCATACCTACCAACCAGAAATTGGGTACGGTAAGTCAGTAACACTAATTAGCTAGCTAAGTGGACTAACACCAGGAATAGACTCCACTATTCTACTTAAATATGGCACTGGATGCCAGCTTTCAAATAGAAATGCCCCATGTACCAAGCTTGTGGACTTGGATGGATCTACAGTATCATCTAATCCAACTCTGACTTCTGTGTTTAGCTAGACTCCAACTCACGTCCAACACCTAGTAACCAACCATGAGAATGTTTTTAAATGCCACCAAGCTGAAAAGACCACTCTGATCAGCAAGTAACTTTAACCACTGAATGACAAGTGGACCTGAAACACTTTGTCCAAACTTTTTGTTTTATGGTAGAATCTCATCTCCCGTGTAGCTAAATGCCCAATGACTTTCAATCATTAACTTGACATCTCTCTCCGCAAATAAAGGCAAATTTGGCAAATATTGGCAGGGTTTGGTAGGCTTACTTCAAGTCAAATCAATTTTATAGTTGTAGCCATGTAGAAGAGTTATATAGCAATAATCAATTTACAGCTTACCACCAAGCACTAAGTAACAGCTGTTGTATGCCCAGGAAGGAATTAGGGTCAATTGGCAAAGATAAAAAAAAAGTTAGTACATTAAACCCTCACTTCCATCAGTCAGCTACTAATTATTAANTATATAGCAATAATCAATTTACAGCTTACCACCAAGCACTAAGTAACAGCTGTTGTATGCCCAGGAAGGAATTAGGGTCAATTGGCAAAGATAAAAAAAAAGTTAGTACATTAAACCCTCACTTCCATCAGTCAGCTACTAATTATTAAAGTAAATACAAACCCCTAGGTAGGTAGCTATAGAAGTCAACTATGCTGTTATTTGGTTAACATAAGAAAATTTCACATAAAAGAACTAACATTTTTAGTATAGTCAAGTATCAAGTACCAGCATTGATAAGACAAACCTGAACATCACAGTGAAATCCAGATGAGCCAACTTGGCAGTCTGTTGCAGTAGCTGTTTTGGAACATTTACCACTGCTGCTGCAACAGCAGCAGCAGGAAAAATGATCTGCAGAGTTGGTATTCTTTGCTCTGCAAGTGCAGTCACTTTTGGTCAACTGGAAAGGTGGCATTTCAGGCTGGCACTGGCATATAGAGGAGGCAACAGCTTCTTGGTCATAGGCACCAATACCACAGCAGCACTGGTTATTGCAAGCACAAATGTGCAGCTGGCAGGAAGGGCAAGGCAATGGCTTCAGAGTCCTCTGGGCCATATCAAACTGCCGAGCACGGCAAGAAATTGGCCGAGTTTGCAGGCAATTCGAGAACTGGCGGAAGTTGAAACTACCCATAAAGAGAGGCTTGGCAACCATTTCAGATGAATAAGATTGGTCAAAGCCCATTTCACTACATTTCATGCAGAAGTCAAAGTTCTCAGCATAAATATCATCGAAGTCACTAGTTGATGCATCGCCAGCAACAGGTGCACGCAAGACAGGACTCCGCGGGTTATCTGTGTGTTCAGAATTTTCTAGCATTGGCTGTCCACCCCAAACAGCCACGACATCACCACTGTTAGTCACAAGACAATTTTCATGGCCTAACTGCACCACACCAGGTGCAGTAGTGTCACTAAAAGAAGCACTGCCCTGAGAAGACATTGCAGAAGAGGAATGCAAACAAGAACCTGAACTGGTATTAATCTCCTGAAGCTGATCACTGTCATAGTCAGAAACTAGAAGGATTGGAAGCTCAGAATATGAACTCATGATGCTAGCTTAACTAACTACATTACAGAATGCATTAAAAGAAGAACAGAGAACAAGTATACAGATAACCGAGATGATAGGAGCTACCAAAAAAAAATTCTGACAAAGAAAGAAAATAGACACACATTGTAGCAAGAGTTCTGAAATAGATTAAATAAAATAGAAATAATGAGTGCTCAGAGTGAAACATAATAGTACAGTACTTACTTAAAAAAAAGAAGAATGCACCATATAGCTAGCTACTTGGAGAGTGCACAATGCATAGCTAGCCATGTCAGACTGACTGTAGAGATTGTAGGTTTATATAGCAATCCAAAATTGGAAACTCATCTTTCTAACTTTTACTATCAGAAAAACAGCTACATAGGTATTTTCAGTCAATTTTATAAAGGAGCAACGTCAACTGAAGTAGGCTACCTACCTACCATACCGTAGTCACATTAGTTAACCCCTATTTGCATAGTAAATCTACTTTTTAATGGTCCCTTGCTGACACCTAGGCTGCTTCAGGAGCCAGATTTTTTTTCCTTCATCATGGACAAAAATAAAGACACTGTAGGATTAGTGATGTTTTTCTACATGAAAATACATAGAAACCTGCAAAAAAAAAGAACATGACAATGAAAATAGGGTATGGCAGCTTCGGGGTCAGGACATACTCCAACATAGGGCAAACGAGAGACTACAAATATCTCGGTGCATGGGTGTGACAGAACTAAACATGAGAAAGTAAGCAGGCAAATGAATGGTTGGGGCGACTGTGTAGTGCGGCCCGCCTAATGGCTTGCAAGTATGAAATTCTGAGAGAGATCTGGAAAGTGGTGGCTGTACCAAGTGTGATGTATGGTATGAATGTTGTGCCATAGAATGAGAGTGATATCAGCAAACTAGAAGTGATGCAAACAAAGGTTACTAGGGCAGCTCTTAGTAAACCAAGGTGGACAGCAACAGAGGCACTCAGAGGGGATATGGTATAGAGCATATGTAAGGAATGCATGATGAAGTGTAGGCTATACTGAACTATAAAGTACAACTGGTACATATGGATAGCGGTAGGTGGGCTAGCAAGGTGCCCCTGTAGAATGTCCCTAAGAGCAAATAGGAAAGAGCGTGTAAACGTACAGTTAATGTTAAAGGCCTGCACGTTAGGTGGGCACACCAGGTACCTGGACCGGCTAGAGATGAATGGGAGTGCTAGTGAAAGTAGGGGAAGGTCTGGATTGGAGCGTGCTGCAGTGGAGGAAAGAAATTGATAGACGATTGCAGACATATGGATTAGATAAATGGCGAGGAGGTATGGAAGGAAAGTCAACTCTAGTATGGCACAGAAATGAAGAAAGCCCCAAATATAAATGTTGGTAGCCTACAATGGAAGTAGAGATGGCAACCTGCTGTTCCAAGCACGGTCTCAGGCTCTCAGTGTGAATGTTCGCACCTATCAGTGGAATGAAATAGGAAGTTGTGAGTACCAAATGTGTGACAGGGGTGAGGATGAAAGTGTAGAACATTTAATATTGGAGAGTGCAGCATATTCACAGGAACGAGAGGTGATGAAGCAAGTGGTCCTAGAAGAGTGGGGTGCACAAGGAGTTGTGTACGAGAAAACGGGCCTGGAATGGTTGACTCGAATGCTTGGATGTGATGAAGCGGCAAGTGTAAGGATGATTGAGTGGGTCAAGGAGTAGCTACCTGGTAAGGGTGTGGAGTAAGAGAGGTGGCTATTAGGAGTAGATGATTTTAACACAATTAAGGAGTTCCTAATTTACTTGGGCTCCACTGTGAGAACTAGCATGGTTTATGTATGGGTAGTCTTGTTTGTTGTTTAGGGATTACTATATAGCTACTAGTTATCTATAGCTGGTGTGGATGCCTTCCTGGTCTGGCTGTCCAGCACTGGGGACACCTGGGCCTGGGGAGCTACAGAGTTGAGTTGCAGTGTCTTGAATAGTTGTGACCCGAGCAGCTGTTGCTCCCGTGTGTTTGCTGTGACTAACCATCCTGTGGTGGCAAACACGTACCGGTAGCTACTTATTATTTAGAGCTGACCAACCACCCTGTGGCGGCAAAACAAGTATTATTTAGAGCTATGCAGGTGTGTAGATTCAGAGATATGATGTTGCGGGCTTACCGTAAGTGAGGTTACTTTGACCGGTTTTCAACTTTGTCATGCTGCTGTTTTATAACTAGGCTACTGAATCAATTGTACTGTAACTTTTCTACATAGTACTTTCTTAACAAAACCAACCATTTTTTTATAAAATGAAAAAATGTTGCTGGTGAATGTTGTACCCTGTTAGGGGGTAACATTGATGGGTAGGTATGTAAAAAACGCCCTATATCCCTGTTTTATGTAATTCAAATGCCCTAAATTCTATGTTTAGGACTTCTAGAGTAACAACCTCAATTTGTGACAAAAGATGGCTTTAAATGGTTCTTTCTGAGCTCCTAAATGACTTTAAATGAAATAAATTTAAATTTTTGTTGAGATTTTTCTTTTTATCTTGAGTGTTGGTTATGCCTCCAAAACAAGTAATAGCTATCCTCTCCAGATATATTAGGTAATTGAAGCAAAATTGTTCAACTGTTTGTTCATAACCACAGTGGTAGGATGTGTAATAGAGAGATTCTTTGATATGAAAATTTGAGTTGAGCATGTAAATCCTGAGGAGAGTTCTAGTGGTGCTTGACTCGCAGAGTCAGCAGTCTGGTGTGCAGATGCTATTGTGGGGGTGAACAGACCTTAACCAGCAATGATAATGGTCAAAAAAGTTACTTTAATTTTATAAAATGCTATCTTTGGCACCTTAACAGTGACACTCTGATCGACTGCAGTTGTGCCCCATTCCAAGGCTTATGGGTAGCTATAGTTATATCTACAGCACAAACCAGTGCTTGCAGAATTCCCTCTTGCAGGATGCATTGACATAGATTTAGGTAGCTACTGTACCTTCAAACTGTACAATGATAAACATCCATTGATGTTTCTACACCCATGGTTAAAGTAGCCCCATACTCTTTCAAGTGATTTAGGTAAAATTACAATTTCACTACATTAACAGACATTAACACAATAAAATATACAATTTTTTGGAGGTGTAGTTAATTTTTCAAATACCGTAAGGTTGGGCTATTCTGTCACCCCGTGGGTTATTTCAGCACTTGGCAAAGTTTTCAGTTTTTTAGTCATTGCGGCAAAAGCTTCAGCAGCAGAAAAATGGTACAAAGTCCATTTGAAAGGTGACATAATTGTCTTGAATTTGAGACAAAAAACAAGCCACTCCAGACAAATATTAAAGAGTCAGTTGGACATTAAAGTTGAGTATGCAAAAAACCCTGTATCAGAAAGTTTAAAAAAAGTCTTCAGGTGAACATTTATTTTTGTCCATGTGCAAAAAACTGGGTATTTCCATTTGTAGCTTGCTCATATGCATCTAACTTTGCCCTCCCCAACAAAACAGCATCTCATAAGAATAGCTCAGAGCTGCTTACTTTAGGGAGGGCTATTTTGGCAGGGTTTGTGAGCTATTTCGGCATACTGTTTTGTAGGGCTAATTTGGCTTCCTACCTGACAAAATAGCCCCTTGTAGGGCATAAATATACGTTATTAATAGAAAAAACAATGCTGATGCAGTGGCAAAAACAATCTAAATAGTCAACATATCGTATAAAATACACTAAATGTACAGTATAGTAATAATCCCTCGATATTCGCGGGTTCGGTTATTCGCAACGGCCGGGAGTGCGACAGTCCTCCATTATTTGCGGGACCCCCTCGGTTATTCGCAGTCCTATAAAGCAATTAGGCTACAGTAGATCCCCGACTTATGCACCTCCCCACCAATGAATTTCTCAACTTACGAATCTTGGCCCAAAAATTACGCCCGTGAAATGAACCTTTACCCGACTAGCAAATCTTAGCATAAAAATTATGCCTGTGATATAAACCTTTACCCAAATTACAAACCTGGGAAGTTGTTTCTGTGACAGCTCACTCCTTGTTGCACACCTTCTCATCACACACTTCTACACAGTACACACACACATCATGTGCTTTAGCACACACATCATGCACTCTAGCACACACATCATGCACTCTGACTCTAGCACACACATCATGTGCTCTAGCACACACATCACATGCTCTAGCACACACATCACGTGCTCTAACACACACATCACGTGCTCTAGCACACACATCACATGCTCTAGCACACACATCACGTGCTCTAGCACACACATCACATGCTCTAGGGTAATGTCTCAATTACCGAATGCCTTTCTATTACTGAACGCAATAAGATTCCTACCTATATTCGGTAATAGATGGGCATTCGGTAATTGAGACGGTCATAGTGCATAAACTGCACTTCTGGATTTTCGACATTCCCGACTATAGTGTAAGATGAAGTACAGTAAATTCTCTATGTAACGGACACCTTGGGGGGAGCCTGAGAAATTTTTCATCCGTTAAAAGGAGATTTCCGGTTTATGGAAAGATCCCTATATAACGGACGTTTCTCGCTATACACCGGAGCATTCCGTTGTATAGAGATTCGTCCGGAAGCCGACATATGTATGCCCCCAAAAAAACAATGTTTAAGAGTGATTCCGGAGTGCAGTAGCTACCTATCATACAATAAATT
>LQNS02278170.1:1634858-1652797 GCA_001587735.2 Parhyale hawaiensis | reverse complement strand
GGAATAATTGACATTTCACTTCTTCAGAGCAGTGACTGAATTTTCTAATTAACGTGTTACCAGCTCCATGGAGCTTCCCCGTTTCTTTCTCTATATCCTGGTTATCACGAAAATCATCAGTGATTTTATGACCCAGGTAAGAAAAGCTGCTTACGTAGTTGAGCTCTACATTATTGAGAACAGAACGTTTATGACCGGGAAGGCTACTTCTCCTAGGCCTAATATACATGCAAACTGTTTTTGCTGTTACATTCAACACAAAGATTGTTCGCTTCGCCCTCGTAGATTGCGAGCAGCTTTTCTAATACTAAGAATGACCGTCGTGCATTATATATTTATCTATTTATAAATTTATATTCTTATTTATTTATAAATTTTTAGCTTTCGTGTCACGCTCTTAACGAAATAGGCGAAAATTAGCTCTGGCCTTGTTGGCTTTGTCAGTGTATTCATTTGTTTGAAAACTGTGATCTTGCCAAGCTTTATAGAAAACTGATAGGTAGAAAATATTCCAGGTTGCAGATGATGGCACTAGAACAGTATATCTGATACCGGTCTTTCTTTGACAAATTCGAAGTCTACTCGATGCAGATGCATACGGCTTCTCTAAGCAATCTCTTCCATCGTGATGTGTACTCTCTTCTGAGGTCCTCTCCATTAAAACTTCAGTTGCCTTTAGTTTACACTGATCGTCTTATTTTGACTGCATAATTAACGAGGCAAATGGTAAGATATTCTTCAGAGGTCACCACGAGCGTAAAAACCACGATGATTTCCTAGCAGCAAATGGTTTTCTCCATTTTTTTTCAAAGAACAAGTTTTCTCTGTGTCCGAGTTACATGCCACACTCGTATATCTTGGATACAGTGCTCCGTATTTATTAGATGCAATATCGACTGAGGAAAAAAAATTGCTAATCGGCACCACAGAAGACACCCAGCAGAGTGACTCCACACACGTGGGGTAACGTGAGCAACGTCACCTGGACTTCTTCCGAAGACTCTCAAGGTAATCGTAAGTAACAATGAATGTAGTTCTTGCTCTTCCAGATTCTTCTGCCGTTCCCGTGGAATCTAACATTCATTAGGCACTTTTTCTCTACATCGAAATATTTTCGTTAGGTTACGAAGTACCGGTACACAAGTAGTAGAAAATCAGTGAAGCGTAGTGCATGGAGCCAATTTTTTCCGGTGCAGTAGATGCAGTAATCATTTATTCCAACTTCTTGGACGAGATGATTTTGTTATGCTTGAAATATCTCACTACGTATTGTGGATACGCAGCGGAAATAAAATTCAGTGATGTTTCTGCGCTTATTAATATAGTTATTATTTTTTTGTAGGTCATCTAAGGGAGGGGAGTTTGGTGAAGACGAATTGAAGTGTTATAGCTCAGTAGAAAGCGATTGTCGGCCGTCGTAGCGTTTTCTTCTCTATGTATTTTAGTAAGGAAAGTACAATCAATGAAGAAGTGTAATCACAATTTTTTTGTGATGAAGAAGAAGCAAGTCAAAAACGAGAACATTCCGCACCGACCTATATGAAGCAAATATACATATGGCTTATCTATTATTGCGTGAATTTTTTCACGCACGTGTCCACTAGTATAAATACATATATATATAAATAAGGAAGATTTTATTTATTTATTTATTTATTATTGGACGCGTTTGACTGAGTGTCGAAATGTTGTCTTCATGGCTAGACTTGCCGGCAGCTTCAGACAGAAACTTTGGTTTGGACACTCTGAATCGTGTTGCTAGTGTTAGAAGTAACACATTAATGTTGAGGCTGCCTAAAACTTTATTCTACTCAGCAAGATTGAATTTTTGGAAGTCTCCAGGGTAACTGATTAATAGTCAATGCCTGAATCTCAATTCGACTGGTCGAAGCCCACTCACCTGCCTGGAGTTCGAACAGGTCAAGACTGGAAGGTTTAATTATGCGCCCAATCCGAAATGCTTTTGTTCACTGGAGAACAAGTGGAAGCGAAAAGAGACCATGGGGATGCTTGATACTGGGCGCCAAAATTTAGGCCGTCGAAACCTGATTTGCCGAAAATTTTAGATAGAAGCCTTGGTCTTGTCACTTTGAATTGTTCTGCTTTTGTTGGACGCGATTATGCTGAGTAGCCGAAATCTCCATTTTACGAAATAAGATTGACTAGAAATAAGGAAAACTGCCCGTTAGTAACTACTGAATGTGCATTCTTTGCATGTAAGATAACTAATGTTTGGTACTAATGAGAGTCCACAGGCAAGAAAGACAATATTATATTGAGAAGTGAATGTATTGACGATAGCTCAACTCTTCGTGACTTTTCAAGCACGAAAATTAAATTTAGGTTGAACGCTCTAAGATTAATTGGCCTAAACACTAATATGCAAAGTGCAAATACGATTTCTTGTGAGAATACCATATATATATATATATTTATATTTATATATATATATTGCCTAAAACGTCAACAAGAATTGACAGTTTCTGATGTTGGGTAATATTGGTTGGCCAAAAGTTCGTTCCTTTCTTAGGTGGAAATTCACTTTTCACACTTGTTTTGGATATGTATAGAGAATATCTGCAATCTGGCTAGTCGTTAGACGCCAGTCTTGTTCGACTACAGCGTTCTTCTGCCGTTGTCAATCTCTTTAGGTCGGCCAGAGCAAGTGCATCTCTTAACTTAAAAATTCGGTGATCGAAGCCGTGTAAGTTATTCCTGACGCACTAGTTTTGGAACAGCGAACTCACAATAGAATTGCATTTTTTCGCTAGTTTCTGCTACTCTCTTTCCTTTTTTGTAATACAAAATAAGATGCAGACAGTGATTCGCCTGATCCTTCTTTTCAAGGACTCAAATGTTTGGAGAAATGTTAGTACCACCCTTGTTGTGGCTTATTGGCTCATTTTCCACTGTGGTAAATGTATACTGGTTGTGCTGAATACAGTATCACAAGAAACAAATATAGGAATAATGATTAGCAGACAAGAAATTTGATACTAATGTGGCACATCATTATGATAAGAAGCAAAAAGCAGAATGACACAAAAACAGCTAAAGTAGAAATTTCGTTTGTCCTGATTTTCATGTTCAGGTACAGTTCTTCTCTAAGGTGGTATACACGATATCAAAAGCTGAGAAAATTCGCACGAATGCCCTAAATAAACTGCACAGAATCTTGCCGCTTTATATCACAAGAGAGAATGGTTGAATAACCTCGAGCACCGTTCTAGATACCACTGATTTTGAGGTGTAAGCTCAGAAATAAAATAATAAATAAAAATAAATAATAAAATGAAAATAATGTATTGATACGCCTTCCTCCTATAATTAATATTCGCATGGAGTCTATACTAAATTATCGGTCTGGCAATTGCATGGCCTTGGTCTCCTACAATCACAGGATCGCACTTGCTGCCTCTTCGCAGTGCCCACTCTATCATGCGTGCACGTAGGCAAACAGCCTCCCAACTATTTGTGCGCAGCGCGTTTCTGACGGCCCTCTTTCCTGTGCATCTCTGGGAGCACCCCGGCGGCGTCTCTGTCTTCCTTTCTTCTCACCCTTCATTTCCCTATCTCGCTCCACTTCCCCGTCTCCTCAGGACAGAGCTAGCAGTTAGGCTCGACTACAACAACAACAATTACGACAACAACATCAACCAAAATGTCGCGTATGGAATCAGCTGTCGCCACTACGGGAATGAGCTCAACAACGACCTAAACGCTACTGGCGTTTTTTTTTTTCAGAAAATTCCGTGCAGCTGACCAGAGATTCGCCATAAAAAAATGCATCATACCCCATCCCTGAAATTATGCGCAACTGAGTGCGGTTTCAGATTATTGATGTCCATTCGGTGGTCATAATTAGGAAACTCGTTCTGTAGACTACCACGGGGCACCCTCGTTACTATGACAAAGGCAGTATTCAGAACGGAGTTCAAGGCTATCTGATCATCGGACCATTCTCGCTAGTGAATGGAACAGAAAAATTTTGCGCATAATATCATTTGGTTGAAATTTCTCAGTATCTCAGAGTATCGTGCGTAATTACCTTTACCCTCCAACATCTCGACGTACTGGCTGTTCCTCAAAGGAATGGTATCATGGTAAGTTTTTACTTAGTATTTGACAGACAATAGCTACTGTATAATGTTCGTCAAAATTATTTCAAATAATTTTTTTTAAGTTCAACCACGAAATTACTTTCTTGCATTTATTCTGCGTGCGTTCCATTTTCGTGAATTTTTCAACAATCCTGCTGCCATCCTCTTCAATAAATAAAGTAGCAATAAATATTGGCTAAGAAGCGACTTGGAAAGTAACAATCTGTTGCAGGAAATCCCTTAGGGTCACTTCCACAAAGCCGTTTGACACGATACTACCGAAACAAGATGGCGGAAATATTAGACCATGCCTGAGCACTCTGCAGTTCTGCAGGAGCTCCCTCTCGGTGGTGGCTTTCAATGACGCCTTCCAATCATAGAATATCAATAGCTTGGCGTTTGGAGGAGTGGGGCAGAGGGAGGTCTTTACAGATAAGATTGAGGAATTACGGGTAGCGTCTTGAGCTCTAGAAAATAGAGGCAAAAATGAGCCTTTGGATCTCTTCCAGTTGACTGATTCTTTTAGTGGTGTGAATATGGGGTGAGGAGGGAAAAGAAGAGAATACTGGGGAAGGGAATGAGAGAAAGGGAAGGGGGTGTTGCTTATAGCTGCTCCTATGAGTTCAGTGTACAATTCTAGCGAGCAAGAGAATTTCCAGGCTGTGCGCAAGAAATCAGTATAATTAACTAGTAATTACCTAAGCTACATCTGTCATCTTTAGCTCTGGTTAAAAATCTGGTTCTTAATAAGAACTATGTAAAATATCAATGGCCGGTTCTGGTTTTTAGTCGATGTGTCCAGTGTTTTTTTTTTCGAGCACAAGCTGGATCCAAAATCTGTACTTGAGTCGGAGTTCATACAATAATCGAATGAACGAATCTTCGCAGCTTCTCATCCTAATGCGTTGCTGTGTTCGTTTAAATAGGGCAACAGCTCAACTCCTTTGAGCTCTAATTCACTTTAAATTTAAGAACATATCCAAAATTTTACCAGAAGCACTTGCTAATTAAGCAAACTATCTCGACGGCTAACATTTTATTCCCTTCTTGGGTAGGCGCAAATTGTGTTGACGAGGGCTGAGCAAAGCAGCGATAAGCTGAGAGAATTCGTTCATTTGGCTGTCAAAGGATCCCGCCTTTCTATGTACAGAGCTGGGCGCTTGCGGTCTCTGGCAGAGGCATCCTCTAAAGTAAAAGGGCCGAAGGTTTGCAGCCTCACTCACGTGGTCTTACTCGGCCTATATGACGGAAGCAACGGAACTTCATAATTAAGGTTTCCCGATCACTTAACATTCGCATAAGCATAGGTAAGAAATTGGTGATGTCAAAACCAATCAGCGGTGTCAACCTTTTGGGGAGGAGAGGGTCGACACTGCTATGATTGGCTGCTGTGAGCTGCGACGTTATTAAAGTTTTGTTATTGTAACGCGATTGTCACGTGACAGAGTAACCTTACGTGAGTTCAGCCACGGCCTTTCCCAGGAAGCAATTTTAAAGAGCGTAAAGGGAGGACTCACGAAAAATTAGCCCCAAAAACAGACGTCATCATCGATGAATCGATGGCTGAGCAGCCTAGGAGTCTTTTAACTAATTTCACCTGAAAATTCGTCTTAAACTGCAAAACTTATCTCTAGCGTATAAATAAATGAAGATAATATATACTAGTTTAGCAATTAACTATAGAAAATTGCAATGCATGTTGGTGGAAAATCTTACAACACTAGCACCGAATTTGTTCCCTTTCGGCGACTCAATTTAGCTTATTTACACTTCATATTCACTTCACAGTACTCTTCACAGGATATATCTATTCCTTACCAACATATATAAGCACCATTATAGCCAATTCTGTACGTGAGAGAAACCACAGTAACAGCTAGCCATTGCCCGAACTTTCTGTACTTGGCGACAACATTTTTCGATATTTTGCAGCTCAAGTAGCTGGCCAGTCTTGAGCGGGAGACTGAATGAAATAAGTCGAAAAAATACGATGATATGTTCAAGAAAACCATATACGAAGGTNTGAGGCCCCACACCTAAAACACTTCGACTCGTCGATGTGATGTAAATTTGCTACGTGCGGTCACAGCTATGTTTTATTTCAGTCCTATTGAGTCCTCCCGTTGCATTCTTTGCTTCCTGGTCTATCCTGCCCAAAAGAGAAGTACCTTATGGATTATTCGATCTTATTCGAAGCCATTCCTGCTTTATTATTGGATGAAAGCCTCGGATTTTCCGAAAAGGTGGAAGACATTTATAGTCCAATGCCTTATAGATAAGAATACGTACACTTCTACTGGACAATTTTGTTTACAGAGCTGGCGCAGCTCCGGCCGTGACATTAACTTCTATAGCTTCTCCAGCCCTGCAGCGTTGTAACTGAAAGATTCATTACCCTAGCATTGTTATTGGCCGCCCCAGAAGCTGTGTTATGATTTTAGCTTATGCATTGGGCTACCAAGAATTTTGTTATGGCAGAACAAAAAAGTACCGAACATGGTCTGTTCCACTTCCAGCTGAAAGAGTCTTGCATTCACCGTCAAGTACCACTCTAATTGAAAATTATAGGCGATAATAAAATATTGTCGGCACCGCTCCTGCTCAAATTAGATAAATGTCTATGAATTTATGTTAGGGCCTGGCTGTAAAAAATAAAAAATCTGTAGGTGAGGAATAAATTAAAACTAAGAATGTTTACACTGGCCGATACCAGCTCTGCCGATGCCTCCGACTTCTCCTGATTTCCTACCGTCTGATTCACAACAAAGATAAATAAAAAAATGAAAATAAACGAGATCCCACGTATGACCAACACCAGACGTGCGATCGCCATTTGGAACTACCACACTTACACAAAATCGCAGCTTGTAGCACCCCCGCTCCAAAAATATGAGTCAATGATTGTTATAATAATGATTTCAGCGATGTATAATGCAACTACATATCAATGAATTTACAGTGCCACTGAAAGAAAATTTGTCTATGTAAAGTTTGGTGCAAAATCCCAAGACTTTAGGAAATATTCTTGGTGCAACATTCCACTAGCTCTTCACGCCAGAAAAATATTATATAATCAATTGCTAACGTGAGGGTTACAGAAAGCTCATTATAATGTGCGCAGACTAATTAACTCGTATGTCATTAGTTACCTTTTCTATCGTGCGTGCAGTTCAGTGCCATACAATTTCTATATGTTGCCCTCATATCGAGTAGGTACGTATTTCTCACATGAGCTAATTCATCTGAGGACCTGACAAATGGCACAAGTGCAGCAAGTTCAGCAAAACCCGCTGCGAACGACAGCCTCTTGTCCTGCGCTTTCACTTCACAACGTCTGACTGCTGCTCTGCTGTTTTTGTTTCAACGGTAAAAATGTGCACACTGCTAGTTGAGTTCATTGTGGTACTATATATATATATATAATTACTAGTTATTCAACATCTGCAGATATGAATATTAAAAACTTTACTATAGTGACGCTTGCTATAAGTCACCTATTATGACAGCGAACATTTTATCAATATTAAAAGTGACAAACGACTTTGTCTCCATGGATGTAACATAACTTTTGAACAATGTGACGTGAAAACATAGGACGTACACTATCGTCTACAGCCGTTTTATTTAAAAATATATATTTAATGTTTCTATTGTAAGAATTTAGGCGTTACCGTGCGTGTTGAATCCAGTTTGATACAGATATCGGACAAGCCTGTTGAGATCGCTCAAGGCGGGCTCACACGACAGTCAAATGAAAGTGTTCTCTCAGTTCAGCATCCTGCATGATGCATTGCTGTGTCCTCTTATACAGTAAAATGTCCTCATTTTTCTGACTTCTTAAAGGAAAATAGTGTCCCTATCATGTATATCTCTGTAATTACGCATAGACGTTGTATCAATACCAGTACGTAACGCTTTACAGACGAAATGCTAAGTTTTTCTTACATTAGTATTTAGTATTTTTCTCTTGTTAGTATTAAGAATGAAAACCTCAGGGTGCTGTGCCTCAACTTCGTTAGACACAGCATGTATATGAGTAATAAATGAGGTATAGTTATTCTTTTTTATTACTTCTCTTTTGATCTAAATTTGAAGATCGATGCTTTATATGAAAAACCCAGAAGACTTTCAATGAAAACTTCCTTATGAATATACCTGGGTGTCAACGCATATTAAAAAAAAAATAGACTTGTATAGTGACACTTCCTAAGGTAGCCAGCTAATGGGACGGCTAATATTTTGGTCAGTATTTTGATAGACAAGCTGCTATGTTTAGAAGGTCGCAGCTGATCATTCGGGCGTTGAATAGCACGAATGCAAAAAAAAAAAAATACTGTCGTATGAACCCTTTCAGGTCAAAGGTTGGATGCTCAAACTCCTTCCGAAGTAGAAGAAGCTATACTGGACTTCTTTTCGCAAGTTACGGAAATTAGCGTTGAAGAAAAGGGTGCGGACCTCGTACGTGTATCTAGACTTCCAAAAGTTTTTGACAAAGTCTCCCACCAACTGTCAATGAAAAAATTGGAAGCCCATGGCATCCAGGGAGACTATTTAGGCTGAATCCGAGTATGACGGGTCGGCAACAGCGAGTGAATCTTGAAGGTGAGACAAGCGACTGGACGCAGGTATCATCTGGGGTTCCTCAAGGTAGCGTGCTTGGCCCACTTCTGTTCATAATTTACATCAATGATCTCGATCATAATGCCCGTAGTAAAATCTGTAAATTTTGCTGATGATACTAAACTATGCCATCTTGCCAGGAAAAGAGCAGAGCTCCAGCAAGACCTTGAACATCTCGTGGAATGGAGCACAACGTGGCAGATGAACTTCAAAGTCGACGGATGTTCAGTAATGCTCGTAGGGCCGGAGGACACCTCAACCCAATTGAAAATGAACGGGACTGAATTTGCAGCTGTCACCCAACAACGTAACTTGGGAATCACTATTACAAGTAAATTACAACACAGTCAGCAAGTTGATAAGAGTGTGAAAATGGCAAGTAGAGTTATGGGATTCATCACCAAATTTCGAATACAAATCCAAAGGACATCATCATTCCCTTGTACAAGGCGCCAGTGCGTCGCACTTAGAATTTGCTGGTCAATTTTAATCGCCATACCTGTGCAAAGATATCGATAACATGGAAAAAATCCAACGCAAAGCAACGAAATTGATACCTCAGCTGTCGAACAAGCCAAACGACGAATGTCGCCTACGAAAACTATGTATGATCTCTCTTGAACAATGATGACTCAGGGGGCTACTAATAGGAATTTTCAAGTACTTGACTGGCGTCAACGACGTACCTACAGCGGGACTTTTTGAAAGAGACTATAATGATCGCTTGTGAAACAGCGGTTAAAAATTCAAGCATAAAGTCTGTAGAACACTTCCTTTAGCCAACAGTTCTTTCCATATTTCACAGTGAACATTTGGAATAGACCCCCCTCCGACGTTGTCGGTGCAGAGACTGTCAACGCGTTCAAATCTACTCGACAAACATTGGGAAAGACATCCTCCACAACTAAGAACACGTCCTCCACCAGGAGTAACAAACTTGAACTCCGCAGATCAGCGACTAAAAATTCCGCTTGCGTGCGTGCGTGCATCATCGACTCGTGGCTGAGATCTTCCTTTTTCCTTATTTTTTTCCTCCGCCATCTATATCAAGCTAACATAATGGCAATAAGTCCCATGCTGGTTCTCTGTGGGAATGGGCCGGTTTGTCCCTCTACTGCCGCCTATCTAATCTAATTACGTTTCCCATAACTGTGCAGTTGCAGGCACAAATGCAGAGACCTAGTGACTCAAGTTTGACCATAATTTTGTGAAAATCGGAATAAAGAAGAGATGAAAAAAATCAGGCCGGTGGTATCGCCATACTTCTTCACCGAACTGTAGAGTGCAGCATACACGTCTCCCTAACTTTACGAAACACTTGAGCCTCAGGCACCAGGATTGTTGTAGAGAAAGTCTTCCATATATCCTGTATTATTTTAAGATACATATTACATACACTCACAGAATACACTATATATATATAGTCGCAATATATATATATATATAGTCCTTCTGAAAACACACAGCCTGCAGCATTATAACACTACCTACAAGGCAATGGGTCTGAGAGGCACTGAACCACGGACAGATATCGCTCACCAGGCGCAGACACAAGAGTAGAGCCTGCACTGACGTCAATACGGCACAGCTTTCACTTCGCTTGTGAGAGTCGCAATAATAGTTCAATCCCTGGAACTTCCATCGTGGGCAACAACTTATTTAAAGCAGCGTAAATTCCAAAAGGTGAAAAGAGGGAAAATTATGAAAAGAGAAGTAATAGTACCAGCAAATGACGTTTAGTTATATAGGAGGAACAATAGTAGGTTAAAATCAGCGCCTGGTCGCGCATGAACTGGCTATAGAGTTGGGGTGTGTTCGACTGTGTGCCAAAATTAAGCCTTTCTGGCTTGGATTGTTCGAAATGTCAGACAGAAGCTTTGGCGTTGCAGCCTTTCAGTCTCTCTCAGAGATTTTTGAAAACTTGTTTTGGAAAATTTTACATTTTCTGCGTAAAGTACAGTGAGTTCAGCTCTTACTCCGTAATGGACTTTAATGCAGAACTTGGAGGCTACACTCCATAATAAAGCCCGCTGCACACGGTAGTTTTTTTTTTCAAACGCGTTGTATCCGTTCAAAACAAAAGTGCCCTGCTTAGTGAGCTGTTCGCTCAAAAGTGGAAACAACACACAGAGAAATGGTTGTTTGCCATTAAGCAAAATTAGTTAACTGCAAACGACTTGTTTGAATTTGCGTCAATGCACATTGTCGTTTGTGATTAACAGCTGATGAACAATAGCGTTGCGATGAACAACAGAGTCTTTTGCGATGAATTAATATTGCTTTGTAGCTAAAATATTACGTCGTTAGTGATAAGAAACCCGGTGTTTTTTTTTATCGTAAAGAACATACTTTTCTGCGTGAACACAAGAAACTTTACGATCGATTCTTGCTACGCCCGCTGATATGACAGTTAACATTTTAGCTAATTTTTCGGGATGGGTACAACTGTACTGGCGTTGACAAAGCGCTTCAAAGAGCAAACATAGAATAAACGACTATCGTGAGAAGCGGGCTTAATTAGCGTGAGATGGGGACAATGATACTTCGGACAGACGATCGTTCACTGCTATGATTGTAAGTGATGTATGGGAGAAAGTTAGACCTAAAAGCCGATCCTTGTGTTAGGATACGTGCAACCAAAGTGAATACAATAGATACAGCATGAATTTCCGTGCCCTGTCGAGCTATGCATGCTTTGGCAGACTGGTTCAGCATAAAAGGTGCAGTTTCCGTGTTGCAAGAGCACGCCAACTGCCAAGGGAGGTAATTCCCGTCTATGCAAGGGAAAGCGCGCTGGTGTGTGAAAACGCTTTTCTCAGTGAACCTGCTGAACTTGATGGGCTGCGACATCACTTGTGGATTCAGGCTTTATTTTGGTCACGTGAGCAAGCACTGTCTCTATATTACAGAATATTCACGTTATAGTCTGACCATATTATGAAGGCGGTTCGGTCGCGGTCATATTCCTCTATAGCTCTGCCAATTCTCTATCAGAGATTTTGTACGGCCCATATCTTAGACACGCCCACTAACAGCATATAGAGAAATTTTAGAAATATTCATAGGATTGGCCTCGCTGTAGAGGATTTTGACAACGACCGAACCGCCTGCATAAAAAGGTCCGACTATAGTACATCTACATCCAGCTACTTTGCTCAATGGCTGCATGTTGCGTTACTTGATGTACATAACTCGAACGCACTAAACTTTATATTTTTGATAGGAATAAGTCTGGGAGTGCATAAATAGGGAAGCGTTACTAGAATTAATTTTCTTANGACTATAGTACATCTACATCACATCCAGCTACTTTGCTCAATGGCTGCATGTTGCGTTACTTGATGTACATAACTCGAACGCACTAAACTTTATATTTTTGATAGGAATAAGTCTGGGAGTGCATAAATAGGGAAGCGTTACTCGAATTAATTTTCTTACTCGAACGCTTAACGAGTAACACATGTCTTTAATTCACTAGCTACATGTTCAAATATTTCACTAGTCAAATTCCAACCCAAGAAGATTTATATTCGAAGAACGAGGCAACACTCTGCAAGTCTGCCATGTTACCGGCGACGGCGGCTCGCGTTGCAGTCACAAAAGTTTAGAGGTCGGATATCATCAACCTCATCATGGCGTGTGTGGCCAGTCAGTCAAGAAAGGAGTTGGCCACTGGCATCACCAGATCTAAACCCAGCACTGTCTACCTATATCTATACTTTTCATTGTATTTATTAGTCCTGTTGATGTTGACCTGATGTATATTTTCACGGCTACAGAGGTTACTTTTTTTATTACAGAAGCACATAAGAGGTTTTTGGGTTTACCTTTTGTAGTGGACGAAACTGCTGATCGGGCGTATGCTGCTTGGAGAAAATTCCCGAAGCAGAGCAATGGTCATCAGACCCAAAAATATACCGTGTTAGGTGCAGATATTACAATTATCACAGCTGATTAGAGCCGAGCATGCTAAGCTTTTCTCGACTTACCACCAGTTGATCAATTATTCTCAAAGGTGAGGAGCCATGAATGATGAAGATACTTTTAGTTGCAGGCAGCTTGGACGTCTCGTATTCTCGTATATCAGGCACGGTATGTGGGAAAATTATCATGGCTTTGCATATTTAAATTCTTTATCTACGTAAAAAGAGATTTCAAATAATAGAACAGTTTACTACATCATAATCCTACTAACAACCATAATAATGTTGGATTATATTCATGAAGAATAGAAAAAAATATCTAACGCCTCACGAGGGAGTCCTGAATGTCACGACACAGTCCCACATCTCACGTCTCACAAGACAAACTCACGGTACAGTCTCGCGTCTCACGGGACAATCTTACAACTCGCGACACGGCCTCACAAGTCACAACACAGCCTCACGTCTCACGACACAGCCTCACAAGTCACAACACAGCCTCACATCTCACGACACAGCCTCACAAGTTACAACACAGCCTCACGTTTCACGATACAGTCTCACGTCTCACGACCCAGACTCACGTCACACTTTCACAAGTCACGACACAGCCTCACGTCTCACGACACAGCCTCACGTCTCACGACACAGCCTCACGTCTCACGACACAGCCTCACGTCTCACGACACAGCCTCACGTTTCACGATACAGTCTCACGTCTCACGACACAACCTCACAACTCACAACTCAGCCTCACGTCTCACGACACAGCCTCATGTTTCACGATACAGTCTCACGTCTCACGACACAGCCTCACGTCTCACGACACAGCCTCACGTCTCACGACACAGCCTCACAAGTCACAACACTGCCTAGCGTCTCACGACACAGTCTCACAAGTCGCGACACAGTCTCAAGTCTCACGACACAGTCTCAAGTCTCACGACACAGTCTTACGTCTCCCGATATAATCTCACAACTCATGACACAGTCTCACGTTTCACGACACAGTCTCACGTCTCACGACACACTCACAAGTCACGACACGGTCTCATGGGCAGTCTCACAAGTCATGGTACAGTCTCACATCTTTCGACACAGTCTCACGGCTCGCAACACAGTCTCACGGGTCAGTCTCACAAATCATGACACAGTCTCGCGTCTCACAACACAGTCTCACAAGTCATGGCACAGTGTCACGTCTCACGACACAATCTCACATTGCACGACACAGTCTCACGTCTCATGACGCAGGCTCATGTCTCAGAAGACAGCTCTACATCTTATGAGACAGAGTCTTGGTCAAAGAGTTAGAGTCGCATATTTCGCCATACTGACCTACGACTCGCGAGATGCTTCAGGTGACGATCTCACGTCTCATGACTCAATGTCGATTCTCACGAGACAGCTACATATCTCATGAGAATGTCTCACAGTTCACGAGACAGTCACACATCTGACGACAACACCAACAAGATCGTCTGCGTCTCTGGTGCCACGGCGCCTGAAACAGCGCGTCCCTCGTTTCCACGTCTAACGTAAAAAAACAAGACTCACGAGACAGTCCCATGTCTCATGAGGCTGCCCCAGGTTTAAAGTCACAATTCCACATCTAAGGAGACAATCCCGCATCCCACACCACAATCCTACATCTCGTGAGACAGCTTCAGGTCTCACGAGGTAATCCCACATCACGTGAGACAGTACCAGGTGTTTCGAGAGAATCCCACATCTCACGAGACAAACTTTCATTACACGAGACAGTTCCACATGTCTCGAGACAGTCCCACGTCTCACGAGACAATCCCACTCTCACGAGACAGTCCCAGACGTCAGGAGATTATCTCACTTCTCACGAGACAGTCCCACGTCTCACGAGAGAGTCCCACATCTCACAAGACAATCCATATTTCACGAGACAATCCCACTCTCACGAGACAGTCCCACATGTCAAGAGATTGTCTCACTTCTCACGAGACAGTCCCACGTCTCACGAGAGAGTCCCACATCTCACAAGACAATCCACATTTCACGAGACAGTCCCACGTCTCACGAGACAGTCTCAGGTCTCACGAGACAATGGCGTCTCTCTCTCTCTCTTCCTCTCCACATCGCCACAGCCCTAATGAAGCAATCGTAGGGCACACCAGCGGCCGGGCAGCGAGAGCCACAGAGCAAGAGGACCCCCCATGCTCTCCATCTCTGCGCTGCGGACCACAGTCAGCGAACGTGTACTCTGATCCATAAACGCTCGTAATTGTGGCACCCCACTGGCCCTACACTCGCTCACTCTCTGCTGTGACTAGTAGAGGGTCTTTGGTGCTGCGGTTCTCTGCCTACGGTACCTATGCTCTACATTGCTCTATCTGCTGTTCTCGTTGGTCTGATGCACTTTCTCTGAGTCTACTATGTCCTGCACCGCCATTTCTGTTGTTTCCGATAATCATGTACACTTTCTCTGAGTTTACTTATGTCCCATACTGCTATATCTTCTCTTTTACTTCAGGCTCTCTGAAATTTCCCTGAGCCTACAGCGTCATAGCAGCTGTATTTCTTTCCAGCTAAGTCCAACGTCGTACTGTGATACATCTGAGGGCCTTGATAGCTTGGTACTTTCTCTGAATCTTCTTTCTGCCTTCAGGGCCATTAGTATAAATTTGTCTAACCCACTGCAACATTTTCATATATTCGTGGGCCATATAATAGCATATCTACCGTTCTTATCAGACAAGTGCTTTACTCTTGAGTTTCGTACGCTTTTCATTGTTAGTAACGTTCACACGTTCTACAATTTTATATTGGTATTGTAATTAAATACAACTTCCCATTTTCTTTGCACCTGTAGCATCCTCGCACTACTCTCCATCACTTCCAAAACAGAACAGGTCCTCTCAGTCTTGCCTGCTCGCTCTGAGCTGCCACGTCTGCGTCCCCGCTTACTCAGTAACTATACTGTACACCTACGTATATTGACATGCAGCTTTGTTACGTATATTGACACGCAGCTTTGTTACGTATATTGACACGCAGCTTTGTTACGTATATTGACACGCAGCATTGTTGTGTACTTCATCCGAGTCAAAATCAAGGCAAGACAACCAACGATTTTGCTTCTACTGAGTTACGTCCACAGACACCTCCAGGAAAACAGGTGCCGCGCACACCCAGTCCATTCCTCATTCCTATCGAACGCCAGCATAAGCAAGCTGCGCATGCCGGTCTCCCTAACCTATGAGCCCGAGTCCAATTACAAAGGAGCAAATAAGAAGCAAGAATATGATGTGTGGGCAAACAATAATATGCCGAATGGTGACCCTGTTGGTTGGTATTCATTACACAGCGTCGGTATTCTAATTAGTCACGAGAAGCGAAATACTTGCGCCCAAACTCGGCATAAGTCCGAGATGACGTATGGCATGGTTGTCCAGATCCTAGGGCGAGCTCTGTCGTGCCTCAGGGACGTGCTCCTTGTGCTATGTATACGCTTGGCGGGGGTGCTGCAGTACACTGGACGGTACTATAGGAGTATCAACGGTGCTAGAGTACAGTGCAGGCAGCGACAGGTGTGACAGTATACTGGTAGGTACTGTAGAAGTTCTACGGGTGGGACAGTACATTGCAAGGTAGTGTTGGAGTTGCAAAGGTGTAGTAGTACATTGCAAGGTAGTGTTGGAGTTCCAAAGATGTAGCTGTACTTTGGAGGAAGCTTAAGAGTACCATGAGTGCACCAGTAAACTCAACCAATTAAGACATATTTCAAGGTAGTGAATATCTAGGAAAACAATCAGCCACCTTTTAAATTGATCATTACTTTTTCAGTTAATCAGTAAATGAATATTTCAAATGATCGCTGAACATATCGAGTGACTAGTAAGTGCTTCTTACGATAGTTACATCCGTCATGCTAAGATGCTATGTTTTAGTTGAGTTCGTCTGTTTTTGAGTTATCGTCACCAAGATAACTAAAAAACAATCCACGGATCTTTACAAAATTCACAGGGATTGGTAGACATAATAAGACGAAGAGATGAGCATCTTTTGATGAACATACGTTCAGCCGATTGTTTGTTTGTTTGCTTGTTCGCCTGTCTCTTTTTTGTTGGAAACATAACTCAAAAAGTTATGGGCGAATTTTGTTTTAATTTGCACAAATTGTTAAGAATGTTACAATGAATAAATGATTACATTTTTGTGATGATTTGTTTCTCCGTTTGTTTGCCTCTATATGGTCGTTTTACGTTTGTGAGTAACATAACTCAAAAAGTTATGAACGGATATTTATGAAATCTACAGGAATTATTAAAAATGTTATCGGGCACAAATGACCAAATTTTGGTAAAGAATGGCTGGCCTGTTCCTGTGTATGACTAATGCTGACATAATGGTGGTTAGAGCATAAAATAAACGTTACGGTCGGCTCTTCAAGAAAAGTAGAGAAACTGTTATTACTGTCAAGAGGCACAAATCACCAAATTTTTGTAATGATAAAAAGGAAATGCTAGTTTCAAGACCAAGCTAAATAGCAAAACTTTTCGAAAACACTGTCTTGCTTGGCGGAGGTATGCGCTCTCAGAGTGCTCTAGTCAAGTAATTCCAACGAATTGTTGAATATTTCAGGCGATTATTAATTGTTTCCAGCGATCAGCTGATATTTTGGACCATCTATATTGTCTTGCTGGCGGTTCCTTCAAACAGGTGAGTATATAGGTTCAGTATAGGTATAGGAGTGTAGGTAGGTATAGGAGTATAGGTATAGGAGTACAGGTTCAACCGGCACTTCACTATTTTAGTATTGGAGAGGGGGAAAACTAGGGCATCGTTAATACGGTGGCGAGAAGGACGAATAGCAGACCGATGTTGCTTCTCACAAGTCATGGATGTGCTCAAGGTTTATAGTCTTATATCCTGGGCGTGCTGTCCGACACCATATACATGTTCACACTTCATAACCATGTTAGAGGCCCTGAAATTATTGAAGAACGACACTCCATCTGTTCTGTGGAATTACCACAGGTCTCTTGTAGTCATTGTTTGAGTTAAGCTATGAGTAAATATTTTAAGTGGCTGATCAGTAAAAGTTTGAGCGAACGATAACCACAGCTGAGATCAACAACCACGCCAGTCGATGAGTTATTACTCAAAAACATCAGTAACGCTGCGGTTGACCAGTAACCGCTGCAGGTGATCAGCAACCGCTGCAGGTGATCAGTAACCGCTGCAGGTGATCAGTAACCGCTGCAGGTGATCAGCAACCGCTGCAGGTGATCAGCAACCGCTGCAGGTGATCAGTAACCGC
>LQNS02278170.1:1590135-1605654 GCA_001587735.2 Parhyale hawaiensis | reverse complement strand
AAACATCGAGCTTTTTCTAATTTGAGTAATTTTCATGAAATTCCTGAATAAAATGAGTACTGACTGGTGTTACTTGGGTAAGCCTGAAAGGAAAATTGTATAACTCATAATTATTATGAGTGCTTTTTGAACCATTAAAAAGAGAAATATGTAGTAGAATGTTGAGAATCAAGAAGCCTTTAGTGCTACACCCTGAGGCCTTGTTTTCAAAGCCAAATACCTGCTAAAACGAAAAAGTCTTGCATCATTTGCGGCATCAACAACTCACAGATGTACATTTTCCAACTTCAAGCATTGTACTGATGAGAGATAGGCGGTAATCATATTGTTGAGGCGAAAAATAGTTAAAGCACATGCGGCCTGCCACAGCTGAACGTGAGTTGGCTCATTTGCAAGTCCAAACGCTCTTTTTTGCAACACCAGTAGCTCTTTAAGAACACGATGAAGCTTTATTATAAATTGTTATCAACATGTTCAGAACAGCCAAACATCGAACGACATCATAACACAACGAAAAAATCGTAAAAAAATAAATTAGAAATGATATCGATACTCTAGCAACACTGACGATTTTCACGAGCGTTCTCCCCACATGACGTCACACAGGGAGATGCGCATAACCGTCTCAAAATGGTCAAGCGATGAGTTAACCTGTTACGTTGTTCAGCCATGCTCCCAGGTTTCTGGGGGCACTTCTCGCCACAGTTCACTTACCATATAAGTTATGTCAGCTCTAAGCGAACACCCCGTAGGCAATTTCAGCCAATCAGCGACCGCCAAACTGACGTCCATTTCAGCCAATGAGCGACCATGCACAGTGTCACTATTCTGATGTAAATAAATGAGGCCACGAGCGACGGCTTGTTGTACTACAGTATACCAGAAAAACTTTTCTACCAACTGTTTATCATTTATCACCTCAAATTGGAACTCACTTAATTTATTCAAGTAAAGAAAAATATTAGACCATAGATTTGATGTATTGTATTGCATTTTGATTTCCAGCGCCATAAAAACAAATGAGGAAATTATCGAAAAATGTTTACCCAAGTTGAAGCGAATACTTTGCGGGAAATACAATGATTTCCATGGGTTTAAAGAGACAAAATTAGACGATTTTCAGTCACTAAGAACACTTTACATTACAACAGGTTATGAAGTAGTATTATGCACACATGAAAAGCACAATAAGCTGCAATTGTATGCCCGGCTGCAGAAGGAGTGACGCTATTGGCTGATACACTTTCGTGTGATGTCACAGTTCAGCAAGCGCAAACTCTATTGTCTGACATAACTACAATAGTAAGTGGACTGTGCTTCTCAGTTCTCGCCAAGATCTTGGCGAGAAGTCTGTCATACTCTGGGGCTAGAGTAACTCATGCAGCTGCGTACTGCCAAATATTGTACTTACATGCAGTCAATTTCTCATTCAAAGCTATGAACAAGTGCTCCACTTGAGATCTTCATCCACCAAAATGTGTTTTGGTTGCAGTGATGTATATTCGGGGTGAACAATACACACAAGCAGGAAATGAAGCGATGCAACGCCTGGATTTTGCACCAACAAGGGACTGCCAAAATATTCACCAATCAAATCACGTGTTTGTGTTAGGTTTTATGACCTGCATGGATCAATAGTCTCCATACATCTAAAATGCTTATACTACAGCAAAAAACAAAAGAAGATAACAGAATACAGTGAAGTCTTCTAACTCTCATTTCAAATGGTGTAGACATATGGGGACCTATAGTATAGGATAGGAATATCGACTGCCCAAGGAGGTTTAATAGAGTCTATTAAACCTCCTTGCGACTGCCACGCCGACGCTACAGAGATAGTGGTTAACATTTTTTCATCACGTTCTCTGCATCTCTCACTGAGTGAGTTATTTATATCATATTAGTGATGCTTGCACTTGAAAATGATTGTCAATGCTTATGTGAGTTGCTATATTTTTACCTAGGATGCATCGTGGACATCTCTTATAGATTGAAGCTGAATGTTTTTTTTTTTTTTTTAGAAAACAGCTGGTGTAATTATTGTCTTTCCGACTGGAGCCGGGTTCACATAATAACTAGAGCACTCTGAGAGCGCATACCTCTGCCAAGTGGGCCAACGGTAGCAAAAATTCAAATTGGCTCTGAAACCATAATTTTTTTTGCCTAAACTCCAAAATCTAATCATTTGTGCCTTTTTATATTAATAACAGCTTGTTTAATTTTTTTGAACATCCGTTCATAACTTTTTGAATTATACTGTTAACAAACGTTATGACAAATATGAGTCAAACATACAAACGAACCAACCGATCTGCAACGAAATTTGACCATTTATGTCTTTTACCATTACTAACAACTCCTATAAATTTCATAAAGATCCATTCATTACTTTTTGAGTTATTGTGCTAACAAGCATAAAATTAAAAACAGTGACAAACAAAAAACGAACAAACGGACCATTACCAAAATTTGGTCATCTACTCTTCGTTATATACCTAACAACTCATGTTAATTTCATCAAAATCCATTATTTTTTGAGTTATGGCATCGAGAAAAATGACGCAGACAAACAAATAAACAAACGGATGGACATATCTTCACCAAAAGTTAATAATCTGTTCCTCCTAACATACCTAACAATCCCTGTAAATTTCATCCAAATCGGTTCATAACTTTTTGAGTTATCTTGGTGACAGACAGACAGACAAACAAACAGACAAACACGACGAAAACATAACCTCCTTGGCGGGGGTAACTAGATAAAAGAGTAGTCTCAGTCCCGCTTCCGGAAGCTCTGCTGTGTTCGATTTATTATACAAATGCGCAAAGCTCTGGATTTGAGTTTTAATTTCTACCAAATATGAAAAGATATTCGTAACTTCACTGTAGCGACACTTAATTACCGTACAAACTGGCTCGACGGCTAACAATTTGGTAACTTTTTAAGAGACATACAGTAGTGTATACGAAGGCTTGGTGAAACATTCTGACAATTAGTTAAGGCAATTCGCTCATTGGACCATCGTGTGAACCTGTTACATTTTCTGATATCCTGATCAGACGATTCACAGACACTCTACTATGAATCAACAGATCCTTTCGTTTCTCTATAGCTTCATTTTTGTTCATCAAGCAAATAGTACGATAACTACAAAGAAAACCTCGCGGAGTAAGACCGTCACCCGTGATGGGAAGGAGGCTGAAAGTGCTGAGTCAGCAGTTCCGAAGTATTTCACATCTATGTCAGCCCATTTGACGGCCAGCAAGAGATTGTGATGATATCTCAGTGTCTTCTGACCGTTTTGGGGTGTTAAGGCATACAAAGGCATACTTAGGCACATATACAAACAAATACGAGAATATGTATAGACACATTCATAACACAAATACCATTACCTCACTCATTTCGTTCACGGGTGATAACTGCTCCCTAACAGCATTTTTGGTGGCTCTGGAAGCTATTTTGTTGGGCCTCCCAAGAAGTCTGTAGGGGGTGCATCCCGCCGTTAAAATTGGCGTCAAAGAATCGGTTGCGTTCACTCCTATTGTGATATTAACTAGCTATATCTCTGGACATATAAGGTATGGTGACGTTTTCAAATTATCTATTTTATTTTCCCATTTTTCCACGTTAGCAATGTTTTCTTGAATTGTAGAAGCGTGATTCATCCGCATCATGAATACGGCTAACAGGTTTGTTTCAACATTTTTTTTGCACTCGATATCAATAAGACATGACGCAGGTATCCCGCTGTACATCGCTATACTCAGTGTGATGATTACGTGATTGTTCATGATTGTTTGCTTTGTTGGTTGGTCTCAAGTCCCGATATAGGAAAAAATCATCTGCTGAACAGTAGGGGACGAGGGGAGGGGGAGTATTGTTTGGCTAAATTTAATCTTTGAAGGCTTTTGAAGTTCCACTAAGTGGTAGTCAAGATACAAGATGTACAGTAGTTCCTTCCTCCAGTGTACACTTTTTCCTTTGATCTTATGCAATGCAGAGAATGAATAGGAAATCAGATAAGGGAAAGGAACAAATATTCCTAAGAAGAGAATCACTATATAGAAGAGGGAAGGAAATAGGGCTTTTGTTGGAGTATTTATTTTCAGTTGTCATATGATGATAGCTATAGAATATCATATCGTGAACTCCCCATCCTATAAACTTAAATTTTTGGACGTAAGCTTCTGAAGCGCCGCCATATGTATTTAGTGTCCATCATCGATAGTGTGACAGGCAAAGATACAAACAAACCGATTCTTCATAATGCTGTGTATCTAGTGCCCATCATGGAGACTGTGACGGGCAGAGAGACAGACACCGGGCAGACCGAGAGCAATCTTATTATAGATTAAATTTTTTGCTGTAACTATTCACTCACATATGACGTATCTATGCCACGCCTCAGCAGCTTTATGCTCCGCATCAGTTAATTCGCATAACTTCCTAACGCACTACACAATCGTCCTTATTAATTAGCAACCTCATTAATGCATAATGAAACGAACGGGCGATTTCTCTCGCTGGGATGGAGACAGACATTCTCGCCTTCTAATTATGGCTGACGAGTTAAAGGCCGCAGCGAGCATGCGCCCGCACTTATGCACAACACAGGTAGAACAGAGTAGTGTATATGACAGTGGCACAGGTAGAAAAGAGGCCTTGCTACAGCAGGTACACAGGTAGAACAGGAAAGCTGATACAGCAGGTACACAGGTAGAACAGGAACGCTGCTACCGCAGGCACATAGGTAGAACAGGAACGCTGATACAGCAGGTACACAGGTAGAACAAGAACGCTGATACAGCAGGTACACAGGTAGAACAGGAACACTGATACAGCAGGAACACAGGTAGACAGGAACGCTGACATAGCAGGTACACAGGTAGAACAGGAACGCCGATACAGCAGGTACACAGGTAGAACAGGAACGCTGCTACAGCAGGTACACGAGTAGAACAGGAATACTGATACAGCAGGTACACGGGTAGAACAGGAGCGCTGCATGATACAGCAGGTACACATGTAGAACAGGAACGCTGATACAGCAGGTACACAGGTGGAACAGAAGCGGTGGTGTACAGCTCTCATACCGGTATTATGTAGAACAGATGCGTTGGTATGGCAGCCATAGCGTTATTGTGTCTTGTTTCAGAGTTAAAGCTGTATGCGCAGCTTGAATCAACATGTTTAACGTTATTAAGGATCTACATATGTGGAAAGGCTTGCGAAGAAAACTTCTCAAACTTTCAAGATTTCATTGCCAAATTTCCAACCTGCTTCAGGAAATACGGTACCTTACTGAATGCTTTGGGACCACAACGTTTGGAAGATTAACTATGCATCCCTTCAATGCATGCTGTTTAGCTACATAAGATTCCAAATAATAAGTCTTTATCAGTTATATACGACTCCTACAATAGATAAAAAATGGCGCTATAAGCTTTTGTATGAAACACATCAGTTAATTTTACATCTGACTCTAAGCTGGGATCCGCTCCCAGATCTCGTGGGGCAGATTAATTATTATGCTTTATTTGGTACGCATTGAAATAAAAATTTAAACAATGCACAGCATATTACTAGAGTTACCAGGAAGTTCAAGATCGGGTAAGACTATCATTACAAACTACATTGCATTGCGGCCCACTGTTTGGCCCCTGTTTCGTAATAGTATGCGCTGCCGTCGGCTATACATGTTAGATAGTTTGTAGCCAGGACCGTTTTGGATCACCTTGAGTAAGGCGTTATCAGATTTTTCTCTCCTGAGCTGGAGACTGAGAACTCATATTCTTGTCCTGTCTCTGAGACAATCAGCATACTTTTAACAAATATCGTACTTGCATTGGTTGACCCCGGCATGTTCATCAGTCGCCGAAATATTTCATTATAGGCTACACTTGATCGTCCAATTGACTTCTGCTTAAATTTCGACCGAAGCGAATTACAGTACAGGGGATAGCAATAGCTCCGAAACATCTGGTATACGTTCAGCAATATAGTATATGTGCCTTGGATATTTTTTTAAACACATACCATGAATAATACTCTTTATTAATACACACCATACGCAGACAGGAAAGATAAAAGAGATTTCGAAATAAGAAATAATTTGACAAATTAACCAGGAATCTCCAGGGTCGATCTACCGCGGCCAGAATATCGAATGGTGAAAAAGATGACTCGGCTGGCCGGTTGCTTCACGGCTGGTCTTCGTTGGTTTCATTTTCATAGCTGTGTTACGAACATACATGGCAGGGGACTGCATTGCTCTTAAATTTCGTTTTCTTCATATGAAACAAACGCTTTATCGTCTAAGGGTTAAGCACAAAACTCTACAGTATTTTGGACTCTAAGATATTAAATGTATTCCAATCGAATTACCACCATTCCATAAAGGCCTGTCTACACGTCAGTCTTTTCAATGCGTTCGTTCAGCTACTCGTCCGAATGTTTTATGGCCTCGCCGTCGACACGACTTTCTGTACGCCACGAAAAGTAATTAAAAGTGTTAACCGCCAGATCAGTTGCCCCAGCAAGTATTACTATAGGCAAGTTACAGGGCAGGAGGGCTCAATGCAGCGGTCGAGATAGGAGAGGTTCAGGGCAGGAAGGCTCAATGCAGCGGCCGAGATAGGAGAGGTTCAGGGCAGGAAGGCTCAATGCAGCGGCCGAGATAGGAGAGGTTCAGGGCAGGAAGGCTCAATGCAGCGGCCGAGATAGGAGAGGTAAGGAAAACTCGATGGATTTGATAATCTTAAATTAAAGACAAAAATGAGAATACTTAGCATAAGATATCAAGGGATCAATGAAAGCGAGTCGATAAAGAGCAGAGGATTTCGGACGGTCAGGTAGGTTCGCCAGCTGATCTCGGGAGCCCAGTTGGAGGAGACAATACGGGCGTTGAGCAGCGACGTCACGTCCCAACCCGGCCTCAGGTCCAGCTTCGGAAGTACACGCGGTGCAGTGGGAAGCACGGGAAGATTTAGCGAAGATCCAGTCTAGCTATTGGCGTGGATCCAGCAAGGATAAGATGGCAGAAGATTCAGTAAGAAAGTACAACGGATCCAGTAGGGAAGTACGAAGGATCCAGTAAGGAAGTACAGTAGATGTTAAAACTTTGACTGCGCCTTGTTGTCGCTGAAGGACACACACCTGCAAGAAGGGGCACTCTAAGTACGGGCTGAAGCAGCCAATGGCAGCCCATAAAGACTCGCGAAGAGGTGCGGGTCCGCACAGATTACAAAAACGGAAATTCTCCTAATATAAAACTTCCTACTCTCAGGGTGCACTGTGATCTGAAGAGCGGAAGAAAGGGGACACAAAGGATGTCAAGACAACGTGTGAACCACGCACAATTCAACAGGCATTGCAACCGTAAGGCAGAAAAGAAGAGAGAGAACGGATCAAATTCATCAGTAGGAGTATGAAGATTTAAGAAAGCAACGAGGGCTCAGATGGCAACGCTCCGAATGCCAAGCCAATGGCTACGGTAACTTAGTTCGTAAAGAAAAGTCTAAACTTTGAATGGTACGCAGCATTAAGAAGTATTCATCTATATTACGAGACAAGCAAAATTTAACATTTAACACAAAGACGTTTAATTCAATTAAACGCGTATAACTCGAGCAAGGTTTCCGCTTGAAACACTGTAGGTTTGAGTTAGTTTTATTACACACATGTATACATTAAAATACTGAAGACTTTTCATATTACAATGCACATTCAGTAATATATCTGCATAACACTTAGAAAACTTGAGAAACTTTTTGGGCAACAAGTGATTGTTATACTAGTACAATTGTATGACATGATCTTTATACCGTTTTTTGACGGCGTTATTAGATATAGGGTCTAATAGGTGCGTTGGTATTCTATGTATTAACAAGAGACGCTGTTTGAAAAATAGTCGACCTTTTTCCAACGTCAACACGCACATTTGGAAGATTGAAACTGGAGCGTCTCATCTCATAGTTTTGTTGAGGAATGAGTGAGTCGTAATATTGTTTGAAAATAACAGGATGATAATGTACGAGTGAACGGAAAATGCAAGTAGCAAATAATTATACACATCTTGAAATTGCAACATTTGTAACTTGCGGTACAATTCATTACGGCTCATTAACAGTATGCTATTACTGTCTCGTTTAACAAGAAGTATTCGCCTTAGCATTTTATTTTGTACAACTTCTAGTTTGCTAATGTAACAATGAGGGGCTGCACCCCAGACGACAATATTTTGAATTAACAAAGAATAGGCTTATGAATAATAAATTTGTTTCAACGAATCACAATTGACATAATTAGGCACCGCATATATTACTCCATGAACTCTACTGAGCTTACGACCTAACTCTTCAATGTGGGATTTAAAGCAGAGTTTATCATCAAGAATCAAACCAAGATATCGAAGCTGAGACACCCATTCCAATTCTTTACCATTGAAATGAATCGTTGGTAATTCAGGACGAGAACATGGAGCGAATAACATTAGCTTAGTTTTATCCTCATGGGTAATCAGTCTATTTTGAGTTTATCATTCTGACAATTTACATAAAAAAAATGTTGAGTATCAGTTATGGCCGTTAGAAAATTGCATCTAGTAGTATAGAACACTGCATCATAAGCAAACAGAACGCACTTCATGCCAAGGGTAGTTATATCATTAATAAAAATGTTAAAAAGCAACGGTCCGAGTACGCTTCCTTGAGGGGATCCAATTTCAAAAGGTAATACTTGAGCTTTAATGGTATTGCATAGTACATATTGGTCACGGTTGGATAAGTAGCTTGCTAATAATGCATTTGATGTCCCACGAACACCATGGTGTTCGAGTTTTTTCAACAACAACTGTTTGTCAACCATATCGAACGCTTTCCGCATGTCTAAAAAGAGGTAGACCTAATACGATTTATCATGAAAACACTTTAATAAGTCAGTTACTAGATGAAATATCGCTTAGGTAGTATTAGATTTGGCACGAAAGTTAAATTGTAGGCTGGAAATTACTTTATGAATCGCTAGGAACTCGGTTAATCTGGAGTGAATTATTTTTTTTAAGTATTTTATTCAACGTTGACAGCGTTGATATTGGTCTGTAATTTGCTACATCGTTAGGATTGCCTGATTTGAATATTGGTATAACACGAGCATGCTTTAGAACATTGGAGTAAATACCAGTCTCAAAACATAAGCTGAAGATACAACAAAGTGGATTAACTATACAATTAATGACTTTCATGTGAAGAAAAGGTTGAATTTCGTCACGGTTTCAACGTTTAGCACTAAATGATTTCACGGGAAGACCGGAAATTCGCTTATTTACATCTACACTTTAAGCAGGACCAAGTCAGGACTTTTGAAGGCTTTGCACTTAGTCCTTAGTTCAAAAATGAACTTACCCGCTCAATGGGGGACATGGGGCACCTGCAGCCAAAGCAAAGGTCAACCTCTCAGTACTACGGACGGAGTCTAATTAATGGAAGATCTGCGCACAGGTATGTTCCTATGCATGAGGAGTTGCCAGTGTAGCGGCAATCCCTCTATACAGTTTCAACTAAGATACAGAAATATCTCAATCAGCCGATTAAGGGCGAGTTCACACGTCATTCATATCACCGCGTTCATTCATCCAATCATCCGAATGTTTTGTAGCGTCGTTGTCAGCACAACTTTGTGTACGCCACAAAAAGTTACCAAAATATCAAGCGTGACATAGCGTCTCCTTTGCAAGCGTCACTGGGCAAGTTACGGATATCTATTCAAAGTTTGAGTGAAATAAAACTCACAATACAGAGGACTTTCTGCTATTTATTTTTAGGGTACAATTACACTATCGGACAGGTGGATGAGTGGAAGTGTTGATATGAATGACATGTGAACTCGGCTTTACGTTCCATTGGTCAAGCAAAGCTCAGAGCTAAAACAAGAAACTCTTCCAGTTTCAAGCAACGTACAGAAATATTTCAATGAACCGACTAAAGTTCCATCAGCCAAGTAAACCTCAGCGCTAAAGCGAGAAGAGTCTTCCAGTTTCAAGCAACGTACAGAAATATTTCAATCAACCGACCAACGTTCCATCGACCACTCAAGTCCCAGAACACATGGACAGTAGCGGCGCCGCGGTTCACCAGCTAACGCCCATACCACAACACCGAGCTACAACACCGAGCTCTCTGCTCCGGAACAAAGCTTTCAACTGTTCTCGGTACGAGCATTTCGACGTCGAAAATATGACTGCCGTCTCGAGTTTCTCCATTGGAAGCTTAATGTCTTACGACTGAAGCTCCTCGAGACAATCAGAGAAGTTGAGGAACATCTCGCTGTCGCCAGCATCTGGATGCGACAATGTATCTATCCAGCGCTTGTTGACTCAGCGGCGTGGCGTGTTATAAGGTTCCATAGGAAGGTCGGGAGGACAATAGGACAAGGTGATATCGATACCGATATCGATGTTGGACTTGTGGTATAATGAGGGTAAAGACAGCGCCGGCACACGCCCATGTGCTGGACATGTTCACATCGCTGAACAGCGGAACAGTTCGCTTTACTAGGTAAGTGATCTTTGTAGAACGCTTGTAAAACATTGAATACTTACGTGCACTCTATATGCGAGATATGTTTGACATTAGCCAAGTGGACTTTGTATATACTTGTCTTGGGCTCATGACTTTCTTTTATGAAATACGATAGTAGTTGATGTAGTGATGAGGTTCATCATTCAGACGGTAATACAGGAACTTCTCTGGTTGCTTTACGGTAATACTTTTTATGAGGAATTTCCTTTGTGAAAAATAAAATTGTTCATTACAACAGTGAGGCTTTAATGGAAGATTGCACCTTCGGCTGAAAGTGATGTGGAACTTTATTGACTGAGTCGCATCACTATCGCATGGATCACCGCCTAGAAAATGGCTCTAGCACTAGGATTCGCTCCAGAAAGTGTAAAACCTCTGCGTCACCCGGGGCTGGGGAGATGACGTCAAAAGACAATCACATGAGTTACAAGGATCAAAACACACTTTTTAAAACCTGATGACCCCCTGGCTCTCGTGCGCCTTGAAGCACCGTCGTGCAGTAGGGTTTATGTTGACAACCTGACCGTAGTTTTGTGTTGCTGATGCCACAAAGAAGTTGGTGAATGAAATAGCCTCATGATCTGTTTAACACCATCAAGAGGTGCAAGGAATGGCGCCCTCGCAGAACAAATTAGAGAAGCATTCCGAGAGAGCAGATTTCCGCCAACCAATGCAATGCCAACGAAAACTGCAAAATGGTCCAACATGCAGGATTTCCTCCAGACCATTATTCATATTGAAACAAGTATTCCTATTAACATTCCTAACAATTTCTCTAAACTTTATGAAAGTCCGTCCATAATTTGAATTATGTCCCTGGCAGACAAACGAAGAGACGGATCGTCACCAAAATTATTTTAATCATCTGTTCTTCCTACCATTCTTAACACTTTGGTAAATGTCATAAAAATCAGTTCATAAATTATGAGTTGCTAAAAGACAGAGAGATAAAATTATACAAAAGGACTGATAGATCATCACTAAACTGTAATCTTCTGTTTCTCATGACAATCCTAAAAGTTCGTGTACACTAAATAAAAATCCGTTAATAACTTCTTGAGTTACACTGCTAATTGAGAGGCAGCAGACAAAGAGACAGACAATGACGGTAAAACAAAAACACAACCTTTTTGTTGGAGGTAATGATTACCTTAGCCAAGAAGGATATATGAAGTTTGTCTCTCTGTCTGTCTCTTTGTCTGTCACCAAGATAACTCGAAAACTTATGGGCTGATCTTTACAAAATTTACTTGGATTGTTAGGCATGGAAGAAAGAACAGATGGTTAACTTTGTGTGATATCCGCTCAGCCGTTTGTTTGCTCGTCTGTTTTTCTTGGTACAATAACTCAAAAAGGTATGGACGGATTTTCTGAAATTTACATGAGTTATAAGGTACCTATGTCACGAATAGCAAACTACCAAATTTTGTGATGATTTTGTTGGTTGTTTTTTTCTCGTCTCTATGATTGATTTAATGCTTGTCAGCAACATAACTCAAAAATTTATGAACGTATCTCTATGAAATTTGCAAGAATAGTTAGAAATGTTAGAAAGCATAAATGATCAAATTTCTGTCATGATCTATCAGTCGGTTTGTGTGTTTGACTAATGATTCTCTTAGTGTTTGTCAGAACATAACTGAAAAACTGACAAAAAGCTAGGTTTCTCTGCTTCGCATATCTAATGTAAGAACATATTCTCCTCATTTAGAAAATGAATACACAGTCTCATGCCTAATTCATAGACCCAATAATCCCTTGGATTATTCGTACCTACCTCCTTGTCAAACAAGTACAGTTCCACTGTTAATTTTGTATGCATTATAAACCCAATAATCAATATACTGTATGAGGCCATGGACACCTTATACTAGGGATGTAATTTGAATTTTACTGTCAATTTTTACGTGCACTATTTCCTTTGCTCTATTCATTCCTTTCACTTAACAAGCAATTGTAATTTCACAGTGAGATTTCTTTTTCCACCATTACGGGCGCAACCGAAAGCTCCAAAAACACTTCTGACATAGCCAAAAGCGCTGAGTTCTAGGCACAATCTCAAAGACCCCCTGCGTTGAATGGGTTAGACTTGCAGACCCATATAGACCGGAGTTGCTGGTCTCTGAGGGACCACCTATTAGCTGCTGAGACGGGAATTTCTACATGAGAGAATGCCTTTATATCTGAGCTACGATTAGAGAGTAATTAACGGACTCTAAACTTTGACGGGGGACAAAAACAGGAGCAGAGCGAGAGACTTGGCCGAAGGAGGAGGCGGCGAGAGATGGTACACGGGGCGAGGTGTGGAGGTGGTGTAGGGGCGGCCTATTTGGAGGACTAATTATGTTATTACTTTACGCTTTGGGTCAGCTCTATGGGGTTGAATTATGTTATTATCTGCGCTTTGGGTCAGCTCTATGGGGTTAAATTATGTTATCATAACGCTCTTTGAGACAACTCTATGGAGTAACAATTATGTTGTGATTATTATCATCCTCTACGGGCCAACTGTACAGAGTTAAATCATGATGTAGCTGTACAGAATGAGTGGCCTCTGTTGATGGATGGATCATGGATGGATGGAGCAAAGAAATATAGAAAATAGGAGCAAGCAAGAAAGAAACAACAGAACGAGAGAGACAGGAATAAAGCAAGACAAGAAGGTATAGAAAGTGAAACAGGGAGAACAAAATGAGAGAGAGGGGAAAGACAGAACAACCTATAACACGGAGAAAAGTATGTTCTTTACGATAAAAACCACCTGGTTTTTTATTACTAACGAAATAATATTTTAGCTACAAAGCAATAATAAATAATCGTAAAAGATACTGTTGTTAATCGCAACGCTCTTGTTCAGCTTTTGTTCATCACAAACAACAATGTGCATTGGCGCAAATTCAAACGACAAGGTAGTTTACTGTTAACTAATTTTGGTTAATGGCAAACAACCATTTTTCTTTGTATAGAGAAGCACTCTGAGAACCATACCTCAGTCAGGCTACACAATGTTAACAATTAATACAAATAGGTTCTGAAACCAAGATTTCCTTTTGATCATCATTAATATTTAGACATTTGTGCCTCGTTAGAGTTTTAACAATTTCTGCAAATTTCACAAAAATCCGTTCATAAGTTTTTGTGTTATGTTACTAACAAACTTGGAGACAAACAGACAAACGTGCTAACAAATCATGAGAAAAATGTGGTGATTTACTTTTCATAAAATTCCTAACAATTTATGAAAATTTCGTGCAGATCCGTTCAAAGCTGTTGAGTTATATTACCAATAAAAATAGTAGACAAGCAAGCAAATGGTTGAACGGATCTTCACCAAAAAGTGAATGTGTGCTTTTAACATACCAAACAATCCACGTAAATTTACTGAAAATTCATCCATCACATTTTGGTCATCTTGGTGACAGGCAGACAAATACACAAACGCCGTCATAAACATAACCTTCTTGGCGGATGTAATTAGTGAATAAAGACAAAAAAAGAGAGATAAGACAAATGAAAAAAAAAAAGAAATGATCAAGCAAAAAAGCTCTATAAGAAAGACGCAAAAAGAAATAGAAATGCATCGGCTGAAGAAAAACGAACGAGGCCTAACGAAAAATTATTAATCATCTCATACACAAGGATGTTGTCTGTTTAGGATATATCGCTCCCAGAACAATTCCTACGCCTTACTATTACCATGAGCATCTAGTTACATCTAGTTAATGGGGGGGGGGTGGTTCATACGAAAGTCAAACGAAGGAGTTCTCTTAGCTAGTCATCCGATTGCGTTGTTGTGTCAGCCTGTACCGCAGAAAAGCACACCGTTTTCTTTTTTTTTAGTTTCAATGCGCTCCAAATTCGAAGAAATATCAAAATATTGTTGTAGCGGTATACTTGCTAAGCCAGATGCGATGGCAGCTAACATTTAGAAACTTCTCTCCACTAAGCCAGCTAGCATTTAGAAACTTCTCTGTAAACTCACAGTTGGGTTTGTAACGGCGCGACGAAACGTTCTGACGATTAGCTAAAAGAATACGTTGATTTGGTTGTCGTGTGAGCCCGAGAAAGCTGGGGCATCTACTGATCTCTACTGATTGGTAATTAAGTTATTTACTTGACAGTATTGCCAATTCATGATTAAAGCACAATCCTTCGTTATCTTAGGCTCCAGCTTCAGAGCGCTGTAATGAAAGTTTGCTTTTGCTTGAAAAATTGAAGCTTTGATTTCAATGGAGATTTTGTCCTCGAACCTTACAGATTTGCTTTTAAACTTTAACTGTCGGAATGTTTCATTTCTTGAAGGAAATTTTGTCTTCGTGCAATACAATTGTGAGTGGAAACTAGAAAAAAGGCATCAAAAATTTGCACGGCTTAAATGAAAATTTTGCCTTTATATATTATCTACCTTTTATTATTTAAAATTCGAACATCTTCTGTAAATATGATAAACTAACCATTTATGTAAAAAGCTCACTACCATAAATATATACACCATATATGTATATTAATGAATACATTACATACAAAACTTGATTACCAAAGTCTTGAAGAGACGAGTGGCAGAATATAACAAATAATAGTCTCAAGGCTGGCAAGCAACTGGAATATTTTCACTCGAAGCCCGTAAGGGAACAAAGCTCGGGCGGCTATCGCACGCCGCCCTCTAAGTGTGGCTTTGGTGGATGTCATCCAAAGACCAGTTCATTATTTTTATTGTTTGTATCTCGGGGAGAACGAGAGCAAGAAAAGGCAGGAGTGGTTAGGTAAAATGGTGCAAACAAGGAAAGAGGCGTGTAGCCACGAGTCCGTGTGGTCCGTGCTGGGAGGTAAACGATGTCTGAGGTAGCTGATAAGCCGGAGCTGTGAACGACATCGTGGTGACTAACAGGAGCGATGGCCTACGTGTTCCAGCCGGACACTGTTCTTGTTGACCACCAG
>LQNS02278170.1:1519618-1585786 GCA_001587735.2 Parhyale hawaiensis | reverse complement strand
GTATATATCCTTAGAATGTTTTATTAGATTTTTGAAAATGGAAGGATGCTTCCGAAACGTCAAAGTTTTATATTAGTTCATGTCGACTTCATCTTAATTTTATAATTTACCAAAGGATATCACAAAGTATTATGTAAACGGCTTACAGTATATTCAAAACGTAAAGGGACGACAGCAGCAACTGTCGTTCGTGTGTCACTACATTCTCGCAGTCCCTCACTGCTGACATGCCATCCCACATTATCCTTACACCTCGCATCATTCTCTCATCCTACATATCAATACCTTGACACTCTCTTATTACCCTCACACTGTTCATGATTACTCTCAACACTCGTTATTACGATCTCATCACCAGCATTATCACCACACAATTGAACTATACCATCACACCACTTCTCATCACTCTCACGCAGTCCCTTCTTACCCTCACACCACCCATCATTACCCTCACACCACCCCTCATTACCCTCACACCACCCCTCATTACCCTCACACTACCCATCATTACCCTCACACCACCCCTCATTACCCTCACACTACCCATCATTACCCTCAGACCACCCCTCATTACCCTCACACTACCCATCATTACCCTCACACCACCCCTCATTACCCTCACATATGAAGCTGTCTACCAACAAAGACCTGAGGTCGCACAGGCTGCAGGGCGCGCGCCCCCACGGCCGATAAGGGCGACAGCGCGTCATGCCGCAGAAATGAGTTCAAATGTCGCCAATACCAGATAGTGGCGGCCCCAGACGAGGCCCTTATTGACTCCTATTGGCTTGTTCGTAATGGCTGCCTGCTTGCTACTGGTGTCCTCTTATTTACATGGCGCTGCTGGTACTGGTGTGCTGATATAACCGTGGTGGTACTTGCCTGCTGATATTTACATGGTGGTACCGGTAAACTAACATTTAAATGTCGGTATTGGTAATGATATGCTGAAATGAATTGGTGGTACCTACCGGTATGCTGGTATTTACACAAAGTTACTGGTATGCTGTTATAACCATGGTGGTACTGGTACTGGTCTACTGATATTTACATGGTGGCACTGGCATACTGACATTTACATGGCGGTACTGGTACTGGTCTGCTGATACACATGTAGTTCCAGGGTGGCATTAATCGCCGATAAAATAAGCAACTCCTCGGTGATAATGTCGAACCTAATATCACTGATGAGCACCAAACCATTAGACCAAATTTAAGGTAAGCTCACAGTTCTTCTTCGCGTTATTCGATCGAGCTTTCCTTGGCAAGCAGATCAGACTTTCAGTTTATCAGAAGAGTTTGCATGACGGCAGAACGGGGAGACTATATATATATATATTCGCGTATCACTCGGGTGAGCCGGCCAAGCTTTAATAAAAACCGAACCTCAGTAAATTTAAGCGATTTATCATTTCGAATTTTCAAGATTTTACCACGACTAGTTTGGTTCATCAAGGGATTACTGCACTTTACTAATGCAGTTCATGAAGCTCTTGCGACATAGACAGGCATATTGTCCCAGTTTTAGGAGGTGTCGTAGTTTGGAGATGACCAGTTCTACAGACGCTTGTTTCGCCCTACATTAGTAAAATATTTGCTTTGGTTAACACCACATGAAATCGTGAAGTTGTACAGTTGGATATACTACCACTTCAGCTTTACTTCACGTCTTTACTGGTCATTGCCTATGTCTTCGGCCATCTCTACAATTCACGACAGATGGTGCTACATGCAGTCTCCCTTTCAGGAGTTTTCTCAGTTTCGGAGGTCTCACTTCCGCGAGTTTTATCTATTGCAGAAATCTTTACTTGAAGAGGTCTATACTGTCGTATAATAGTCACAAAACTATCGAATAAAATGTAAACTCTAATTTTATTCCATAACTCAGTCATGAATAATTCAAGAATTTAACCAACTTCACACTTGCAACCCTATAATACTGGGCAACGATCAGCAATGTTTGATGTCTATAGAATCCGCATCGAATAAATGCCTTTATATTTCCGACTGGGATATGGTGAGCTGTATAGCATGTCTGATGTGAAGCACCACTACCCAAGCTGAACTTCATTTAATTGTTTTCTGTCTACGTTGGATCTAAAACTCAATTTTCTATTATAAAGTGGTGTACTGTTAGCTACCATTTAGAAGTATATGCATATGCAGTATGCGCCAGGAAGCAAAGAGTGTAATGGGAGGACTCAATGCGTCTAAACTACAAACTTAGCCGTGACCGCATGTAGTCAAATGACGTCACAACGACAAGTCGAAGTATTTGAGGGTCGGACCGCAGGCACTAGGCACTGTCTTCGATTTCTCGTTTCTTATCATTACAGTTCGATCAGTATCTTTTGATGAATTTGAGATGATCATATAAGAGTTTTTTATATTAAGTGATAATTTATTCGCACGTAACCACTCATCGATCTTACTCAATTCAATATTTAGTACGTCAATTATGCATCAAGAGTTTTCCCGCGCAGAAAGACTGTGGTGTCGTCGGCAAGATGAACAAGCTGCAGTAACTGAGACGACTGATGCATATCGTTCATATAGAGCAAAATGAATGAATTGACGTTATATATGGCGACATGTTGGCTACGATTTGACAAGTAGGATCGGAACCATCCCATAACGTTGCTCCGTATACCCATGCGCTTCAATTTTCCGAAGCAGAACGTAGTGGTTCACGATGTCAAACGCTTTGGAGAAGTCCAAGAACACACATATTAAGTACTGTTTCGAGTTGAGGGTTTCATATGCATGATGAAAAAATTTCAATACTGCATCGCTTATTGAACTTCCCCGCCTAAACCCAAATTGATTATCTGTCGGTATATGATATTTATCTAAAACTTGATGACTATTATACATTAGGCGGTCAAATACTTTATTCAGAAACTGTAATGTTGAAATAGGTCGATCATTGCTCTTCTTTGTTTGTGGTCCACCGTTATGCACCGGTATAACGCGGGCAACCTTCAAACAGTCTGGGTAACTCCCTTGAATAACAGAACTATTGAAGAGCTGAGAAATTATAGGAGACAAACTATTAAACATTGCTTAGGAAACGAAACTGGGAATAGACTAGATGTCTGTACCCTTGTTTGCAAACGATCGCACAGTCGAGCTAACTTCGAGTGCATCTGTAACCAGACATACAAAAGACTGCAGCTGTCTCGTGACGTAAGACAATGGGTCTCTCGCGGCAGCAGGAATTTCTCTATCTAATATACTTGCTATTGACATGAAATAATTATTGAATAAATTACAAATTGTTTCACTCAGTCACTCAGGATAACCTCTCGTCCCTCGCGGCAAATTTTTGTAACAGCTGTCTTTTTACCTTTTCTTGAACTCAGTAGAGTTGCCACAATAGTCCATGAATTTTTAGAATTAGATTTATTTGTACTGAATTTCTAACAAAGTATTCACTCTTTGCGCGTTTATCATATTCTCCATTCGATTTCTAATCAACTTATACGTGTCTAGATCGGTAACACCCGCTCTATACTGGCGGTACACATTGTNGAGTTGCCACAATAGTCCATAAATTTTTAGAATTAGATTTATTTGTACTGAATTTCTAACAAAGTATTCACTCTTTGCGCGTTTATCATATTCTCCATTCGATTTCTAATCAACTTATACGTGTCTAGATCGGTAACACCTGCTCTATACTGGCGGTACACATTGTGCTTCATGTTAATGGCTCTCATTATTTCAAGTGACAGCCATGGAGATGCCAGACGTTTACTAGTGACTTGCTTCTTTCTAATAGGGCAGCAGTTATCATATACATGAAACAAGTCGTTACAAAAAGTCTGTCTCTCACTGCGCATGAACATTGCCATCGCTATGCCCAACATATTCCTCACGAGCAAGCAGCCTCTCCAGTGTAACGCACAACCTGCCCTAAGCTGCTCACGAATAATGGTTCCTACAGTGGTAGCCCCACTGGAGCCTGAGAAGACATTAGATAACATTGTAAATATGGGACTATGGTCTGAAATATCAACAAGAAGGATGCCTGATGTATATGGCGCTGTGCTATTTAGCCATATATGGTCAATTACTGTCGAAGAATTGTCAGTTATTCTTGTTGGGACAGTGATTACCTGCTGATAGAGGAGAGCTTTCATTTCGCTTCTCTAAAGCATTGGGACAGCGGATCCATACATCTACCCGTTCTTATTCTAGATAAAGTAAGAGTGTGCCGAGTATATACATCATTATTTGTTTCACCGATGTAGATAATTTTTTGACAAGTTTTTCAAGAGATTCCGTAAATAACACGCTCTTGAATATAGACAAAAAATAGGCCAGGTTGAAGAGTTTGTAATTAGGTTGCGTTTTCAAGGAGATCGATGACCAGGTTGCAGAAAGTGGCGAAAGTGGGATCCTTAGTTCTTTATCTCAATGCACTTTTTGCTTGAAACACTTCTTGGAATCGAATAAAGCGATATTACAACTTCTCTTCGCGCGGTCATGCAGTCGTATTTTTATAAATTTCTCCATACATTGAACCACATGTTTGTTCTCAGCTTACTTCGTACAAATTCAGAAGCTAATCAACGAAGGGCGGACGAGGCAATGATTTTCACGGGCAGTAGACATTATTTCTTTCAGCATACTGCCTTCCCTTTGACGGAGCAGATTTCACTTCAACACAAAGTCTTCGATGTACTGAAGGCTTATTCGGTATCATGGATACGCGGAGGGTAATTTATTTAAGTTTGCTGAGGCTTTGCTGCTTGCTAATGTAAGGTTTTTTTCCGCATGCGACCTATGGCACATACTAAGGAAGACATAGACAGGCAGTTCTTTAGTATTTTTGCGAGAAAATCGTGTTTTAATAATGACGTCACAGTCCTCGCTTTGTTATTTTCAACAAAAGTTGGTATAGAGGGTACAAGTTTCATCTACATAGCTCCAGCCGCTCGAAATTTTGTCGATGGTTAAAGGCTATAAAACTCTGAACCCAGGAGGCTTTTTAAAATGGAATCGTCCTGGGCATCTTCTACTTTCTAAGATGGCAAGAATACGCAGTGCATTTCATTGATTAAATTGAGGACTTGTTAGCTTTGCTCACTTTAAATATTTTTTCGTCATATGAAATTGTTCATGGCACACCGATGATGTCTGAACGATGACGTCACAGGAATCTCGAGGCAGAGCTGAGCTACGGTTAGAAGCTGTCCATCTATGTTTTCATTAGTCTGTGACCTATGGTGGGAAACGCTTGTGTTTCTTACAAGCATTGAAAGAGAGAGCACTTATCTCTTATTACAATTTGAGTCAGCTGTTGTAGCGCATGTTTCAAAAGTATGTTATTGACAGAGGCATAATAAATGCAGACGGGTCGTCTTAAATTCTTCTCTGTCATTTTTGCCAGCACGGGCACTCTAGTCTATACATATTATAATTCTGCTTGAGGCGCCGTATACGTCCGTCCATGTATCTGCACGTTACGCTTTTCAGTATAAGATAGCGGAAGCTTCAACTTGCAAGAAGCTCTGGTTTTCGCTGGCAGGAAGTTCAACCATAGCTGTCTTCTTTCATTCGCTCTTGAAGAAATATCAGTTAGTTTCGAAGCAAAGGCATGAAGTTCATTTGAAACGTATCATGCATACCGTACCGATTTCCATATTTGTAACATTCACATTGCTAGGGTCGCATAACAATACAAATATGAATAAATTGATTGCCAGAATACAGTGCATAACGAGCTGTTCTGAACTGCTTCATCCTAAAGCATTTTTGAAGTGAAAGCGGGTTGTTTAAAGAAATTATGTAAGCTGAAAGAAAAAGTGCTTCCGGCGACAAGAATCAATTATTGAAAAAATGTGATGAGTCTGTTGCATCTTGTGCGGGTACCGCAATAGAATTAGAATAGAATTAATAGAATTAAAATCATCATATACACCGATGAAAGATGGAAATGGTAAAAATGTTCAAGTCTAAAAAATGTTATCTTCACACGATGAGAAACAAAGGTTAGCGAAGGTGCGCAAATATAGAAGGAAAGCTAGGAGAAACGTACCTCCGAATAGTGCATTGCTATATTTGTTTTTATGATGTCTTTATGTCTCTATATATACCATGATCTACAAGGCGAAAGTTTTGCTGCTAAAACATCTGAGAGATCCACCGGTGATATAGTGTCTAGATAGGTGGCGTGGGGTGGACTGAATTTGGAATTGCTATGACTTGGCATTCACTTGCTATGTTATAAGTCCGTTGAGTACGAGTCAGAACTCGGAAGGGCTCCACGTTCTTGGAATCGATGCTTCTTTGCGTGTGATAACTGTTGAATCTATTAAGACACATCGATTCAAAATATGTACAGTAGCGAATTGAAACTCAATAAAAATATAAAGAGAGAGTCTAAACTGAGCAAGTGGTCCTCGCTATAGCAGAATAGCTGCCACGGCTTGGAGTTTAAGCAGTTTTTTATCCTTATATAATAAAACGCTTCGTGTATTTATTTATTGCGTGTCCGCTCTGATGGAAATAGATAGGAGAAAAATAAACCAAGTTGCAGACTTTTTGTAAATCGATGACCAAGTTACAGAAGCTGATCTTTATCCCTTTATCTGAAGACACTTCTTGCTTGAAACTTATTGAAATCGTCGCAATATTTATGCAGCTTTTGGAGTCCGATTTTATAACTTTCTTCTCTCAGATCACGACGTATAAATTCGGCAGATGACTTACGGAGCACTTACGAGATGACGATTCTTCACGGGTGGTAGACAACTTTTTCATCTAGCTTACTGTCTTTCTCTTCTTCTTCAGCAATATTATTCTCGTTCAAAGGGGGTCGCTGAAGCAGATCTTGCCATTCCATGTATTGCTGTCCATTACCATGTGCTCCTTCAGCTCCATACCACGCATGTCATCCCTCACACTGTCGTTCTCTGAAGGTGCGAATTTTATTTCATAGCCCAAAATTTTCGGCATTTCAGTGACGCAGATATATAAGTTGGCAAAACCATATCTTGGCTACGGAGCGCTGACATACATATAAGCTGGCTGGAGATGCATTCAAGTTTATTGCAGTGGTTTACTTAAGATTTACGTCTGCCTCTCACTATTGAAGACGCTCACCTAATCAAGAAGCAAGATGGGGAACGTATAAGTAGTACGAGACTACTACAGTCTCAAGATCGAAGATCTGCTACGAATGCATGGAGAGAGATGAATCGTCTATGCGATACAGTCAAGAAAGACTTGAAGCAGAAAGGTTATACAGAAGTGAATGAGAGCTGCTGATAAGCGTGAGTGGGAAAATGAGGAAACGACAAATCAGAGAAAAAAGCCCTAAGGTTGAAAGCACGACAAAGGATCAATGAAGAAAATGAAGCAAGTCAGAGAAGAAAAGATTCCGCAACGGCCTGTATTAATAAAAAAATATAGATTATGGCTTGAATTTTTTCACGCGCGGGTCCACTAGTACAAAAATATTAGACAAGCCGGAGCTGCATACACAGCAGAAATGGGAAGGATAGGGAAAAACGTTACCAGGTTTCGACTCTCGTGTGTAGCAGATTTGAACTAAGTCGCAGTTCCCTAGGATTAAGGGATATTCCCTATGTATGGGTTAGGTTAGGTTAGGTTGAGGAGCTGCATTAGGTTGAACTAAGGTAACTTATAATAGTGTAGGTTAGGATTATTCCATTTTGAAAAGGGGGAACATTAACACACCGTGGAATTTTCACGGGTCCCGCTAGTGTTAAGTAAACTAAGCTTCAGAAAAAAACTATATAGTCTCAACCATACGCTATAAATTTATATTCTACTATGTTAAATACAGGCTCAGATTTCCTCCTATCTTGAGCCCTTGCTTATCAGCAGCTGACTTTTTCCTATCTTTCCCAATAAATAAGGGGACGGAAAGACAGACTAACAGACCAACCAATCAACCAACAACTGTGCATTAATTATATAACGGATTGCCTCATTTCCGTATTTCATGGAAAGCAAGCTGAAGTTTTTTTCGCTCTAGGTGATTCGCTGCAATTAAAATACCAAAGAAAACTCGACAAATCGCTGGAATTATAATCCCAGAGACAACTTCATTATTCAGTGGAATGAAAGTGCTGCAAGCATTTTAATAAAAGTTCCATTTCTGCATAGGTGCTGGGCCAAGAAAAATTTATATTTTGTTTTCTCAAGCAGAGCGCTAACTCAAAAAGTGCCGAAATTAATTAGCATCCATTCTGTATATAGTGAAAGAAGATAGAGGGCTAAAGTTTTCATGGCATGAAATAAATAGATGGCCCGCAGTATAGCACAAACCTCCACATCAAGAGTTTGAGAGGATCTGAACCCCGAACAGACATTGGTTGTGAGGCCTGGAAAAACATGTAGAGCTCTACACTGCCCCATGCATGTGCAGCACCGCATTTGCTTCACTACAATGCTCTGAAAAAATAAATATTCCTAAGTGGAACATCCTAAAAAAAACACTAAATTCATTCATCTTCACTTCTACATCCCCAGTAAATTATCTGAACGCAGATAGTCGTAACAAAGCAGTAGAATTTATTTAGCTTCACTGTTGTTTAGAAAGAGAAAAATATCACCAAGTAGAAAGCCGCATAAAAAAGAGATTAATTTACACATGTTTCGTCATAAAGCTATAGGCTAAATAAAGTGATTTTTCGTGAAAAACAATGATGGGTTCAAAAAATCAGCATTCAGTTAGCTTTGATATGTTTACTAAAGAAAAGAAGCAAAGGACAAGTACTGTATTGCCTAATCCAGTAAAACGCTGGGAGAAACCATCAAAATTTAAATAATGACTGAGAAGTACTTAGGTATTACGAATTGCTCATAATTTTCAGTACTGCCCTTGTCACGACGATTTTTTTTTTAAACTTTATATATTTCAAAAATTTTTCATCGGCATCCAACGTTAAGAGGCGGTGGCTGTGGCAGTGAAGCAGACGTTGAACGGGGAGCGGACGGGAGGCCAAGGTGGGGGGGACTACAGAAGGGGGAGGGGGACAGGCACGGGGGTCACGACCCCCCGTGCCATATCAGCGACCATCTGCAGTGGCAGTAATTGTGCGGTCACTTGTGCCATTTTGCTGCTGGCACTCCGCTGGCACTCCATTTCCTTGGGACCTCAGTGTAATGAGGACTGGCTCTGCTGTGGTTTGGAGGTGATGGTGGGGTTTTAGTGAGGTAATAGAGGTGATGTGGTTCAGATGTTGGGGTTTGGTTGGGTGGTGGGCTGGTGGTGGGTTTGGTGTAGTAATGGCGGTTGTGTTGTTTTGATGTGGTGATGGAGTATGTGTACCGGTAGGTTAGTGTGGTGGTTGTGTGGATATAGTGTGGCTGTGTGGTTTTGATGTGGCAACAGAGATGGCGTGGTGTTAGTGTGGTGATGAAGTTGGTATGGCTTGGCGTGGCGGTGTGGCTCTGGTGTGGTGGTGTGCGGTGGTGTCAAGGCGGTATACTGTTGGCGTTATGGTGGAGGGGCTCTAGTGCAGCGGTTGTGGTAGGATTACGATAATAAGTTCTTGTAGGTTGGTGTGGTTTGGCCTGATGGCGTGGTTATGGCGTGATGGTTTGTGTGGTTTTAGCTAGGTCGCGGTGTTGCGATGACGTAGTGGCTCTGGTGCAGTTCTAGTGCGGAAATTATGTCACTTTGGTGTGGTGGTTGAGGGTCTTCTGAGACGGTGTTATGGTGTTGGAGGGGATTTGGTGTGGTTGTGGTGCGGGAGAGCAGCCGGGACTTACGGTCCGGCCCTCTATGAGCGATCGCCTTTAGTTCAGAATCATGGAGACTTTGGGGACAAAAGATGAAGAAATAATAATAAAGTCAGGCAATGACTTGATCGCGCAAGCACAATTAAATGCTGCAGATCCAAGGAGCTAGGAGACGTTAAGTTAGTTAGTTGTATATAGCCAGAAAAATAGATTACTGTGGCTTAGAAGCTTTCGTCGTTAGAGGTTTGATACTCCTGGAGGAGGAGTCCGTGACTGTGGAGGATGTTGCTCCCAGTATTTGTCGATGCCGCGATTTTTAAATACATAGATCGACTTTGCACAAACAGCGTCGGAGGGTAGTCTATTCCAAATGTCACTATGGAGTACGGGAAAACTGCTGGCTAAGAGTAGTTCTTCGATCTTTACCTCCACAAAGGAGGTTATGTTTTTGTTGTGTTAGTCAGTTTGTCTGTCACAAAGATAACTCAAAAAGTTAAGAACGCATATTTACGAAATTTTCAGGGATTGTTAAGTAAGTTAAGAGTAACAGATGATTAACCTTTGGTGGAAATCTGTCCATCCGTTTGTTTGGCTCCCTATTTCTTCTCAGTGCCATAGCTCAAAAATTTGAGGACGGATTTTAATGAAATTTACATAAGTTGTTAAGTTTGTTACGAAGAGTAAATAGTCAAGTTTTTGTGATGATATATTGGTTCACTTGTTTGCCGAGGTGTTTAATTTTGTGCTTGTTAACACAACAACTCAAGAAAGTTCTGAATGGATCTTTATGAAATTTGCAGGAGTTGTTAGTAATATTAAGACGTAAAGTATTAAATTTTGGTGCAGATTGGTTGGTCCGTTTGCATGGTTATCATAATATTTTTTTTAGCAGCATAACTCAAAAAAGTTATGAATGGATCTTCAAGAAAGTTACACAAGCTGTTATTACTATCAAAAGGCACAAATAATTAGATCTTGGAGTTGCAATACAAAGAAAATCATGGTTTCAGAGCCAATTTAAATTTTTCGTTACCGTTGTCTTACTTGGCGGAGGTATGCGCTCTCAGAGTGCTCTAGTTATTCTTCAGTTTTTGGCAGTTGCTTCGTAAGCGATCATTGACGACTCTTTCAAAGAATTCTGTTGAAGGCACGCTGTTGAAGCCATTCAAATACTTGAATGTTAATATTAGTTAGCCCCTCAATCGTCTTAGTTCGAGAGAGATGGGTCCCACTTCCTGTAGGCGACAGTCGTATGGCTTGCTTCGCAGATGAGGTATCAACTTTGTTCCTTTGCATTTGATTCTTTCCATTTAGTCGATATCTTTACATTTATATGACAATTATAATTGAACAGCAAATTCTAAATGCGAGCGCTCTAGTGCTTTTTACAAAGGCATTGCGTATTATATCTTTATATTTTTTGAACCGAAATTCCTGCTAATGAAACCCAGTGCGCTGCTTGCCGTTCACCACTCTTGTCAACTTGATGACTGCGTTGTGGATTATTTGTGATAGTTATTCCCACATTGCGTTGTTGGGTGACAGCCGCTGGTTTTATCTCATTCATTTCCAATTGAGTCGGAGGGATCTCCAGCTTTGGCCTAACGAGCATGACTGAACACTTATCGACATTAAAGCTCATCTGCCAAGTTGCGGACCAAGCCATGAGGCGGTCTAGGTCTTGTGGGAAATCAAGTCTGTTCATGGCAGGGCTACGGTAAATAACCAAGATTTTGTCCTTTGTCCACTATGAAATATTAAATTTACTGATTTATTTCAGATGTTAAGATCGAGATCATTGATGTAAATTATGAACAGAAGGTGGCCAAGCCCTCTACTTGCGGAACACCAGATGAAACTGGTGTCCAGAGGCTCGTCTTTCTTTGCAGATGTGGCATTGTGAGATGTGGTATTGTGAGATGTGGCATGGTGAGACATGGCTTGGTGAGATGTGGCATGGTGAGACCTGGTGCGGTGAGATGTGGCATGGTGAGACATGGCTTGGTGAGATGTGGTATGGTGAGATGTGGTATGGTGAGATGTGGAATGGTGAGATGTGGCACGGTGAGACGTGTCATGGTGAGATGTGGCATGTTACTGCTCAAATTAGGTCTTTTAGGAGTTTTCGTGAATTATTTGAAATTTGTTGTCAGAGGTGGGCCACCTCTACGATCGGCCCGGTCATATATAAGAGGGAAAAAGCAGAAGTTTGCAGTCTCCGGCCCATTTTTGGTTACCTCTGTTACAGTTAAGCTAATATGTTAGAACATCCACTTTTTTGACTTGAACCTCTTTTTTTATTTAGTTGTAGCTGACAAATTCTAACTTATATTTAGATGTGATTGATAGACTCATTTAAGATGAAGAAAACCCACACAACTTAATGCTTGCACTTTAAGCGGATTATGGTGTCAACGCATTTAGTTCATTAATTGTTCATTAAACAATTGTTTTAATTACAAGCAGCATCGCCCTATACACGCATGCCCCAGAATTGGCTAAATCTTTTGATGCTCTGTCTGGGAACCCAATTAACAAGTTGACGTTGGTTCTACGTTGGAATCAGGTCTTGAGTTCACAAATCAACGTGTTATGCACGTCGATCTGTGGACTCCAGATAGCGTTGTTAGCACGTTGTGATCAGCACGTCGTATCACAACGTCATGACAACGTACTGGGGAAGCCCCTAGCACATCGCATCATGACGTCCTAGGGACGTGTCCAGTACGTTGTCTCACATCGTGCTAGGAGACTGCCCAGTATAAAATGCTATGGACGTGCCTAGAAGGTTGTTAGCACGTTATGATGCGACGAGCTAACAACGTTATCTGGAGTACTCAGATCAACGTGCACAGCACGTTGATTAACGTGGTGTGTTAGAGGGGAAGTATCCTTTAAATTTCTCCTATACCCTCGCGTAGCTGATGTCCTCCGCATACACAGCGTTGATTAGCGTTGTATTGCCGGTGGGCGAGTTAAATCACAGGGATAGTACCTAAAACAATTTTCATGCAGAAGTGATCATAGCATCATTACATTTCGTCAGTTTTGTACGTATCTATGCTATGAATGAAAATTCAGCCGTATCTATCATACTAGACTATTATTCACCCAGAGGGTGTTTGAATTTCTTTGCGTGTTCTGTGTTGTTATAAATAAAGTGTAAATTTATTGCAGCTATTTGTTTGTAAGGTAGATTTTCTACTTCTAGATAAAAAAAACAAGTAAATAGGATAACTGATATTAAAGTCAATTACATTCAAACCAAGGCTTCCTGCTTTTATGCAACACTCTTCACATTGTACAATACACTTAACCTACAAGTCCCTATAAATGTTCTTTCAGTATAGCTAACATACGGATAAATAGACAAACTAGAATGTCTCGTGTCGTAAGACCATCATCTGCGGTAGGGGGCAAATTCAGCGAAGTCATTTTTGATGAACGAGGTTAGGGCACAGCCACAATCCCTGAGTAGATCTTCAATAATAGCATAGGAAAAAAAATAGAATGCCTCGTGGCATAGGAAAAAAAATAGAACGCCTCGTGGCATAAGACGATTTGCTGCGGTGGAGGCAAATTCTCGGTGGAGGAGGAAACTTCAATGCCATCATTTTTGATGGCCAGCTAGGCTTAGTTTTTTGGCATGGGTCACATCTAGGTCAAACCACCAAACTCCCTACAAAAGTTTATGAATATTGCTCAACTCGTTCGACCACTTTTCGGGTGCAACAGACATATATATACACACAAATATTCGTATAATTGGGGAGCAACCCTTCTTTTATACATGTTCGGTTAAAAACCATGCCCTTTCCTTGGTTGAAATAGCTTTAGTGCATTGTTCGAGAAATCGAATCCTTAAAATTGTTGTTTGTTTTGTGCGATGAAGGAGCTGGCCAAAGTTGAGGGGGTTGAGTTCCTCGCGACGCGTTTCAACCATTGCACATGGTCATCTTCAGGTGGGATACTGAAGTAACTGAAGCTGATGAACGGTGAGAGCAAAACGGAAGGAGCTGAGCTGGATTAATAGAATGGCGTGAACTGATATCGTTGAGTTCGTTCCCTGTATATATCGATGTTGGAGCGTACCGTTGTGCTCTTCTCGGAAGCTGATTGGCTAGTTGGCAGTGTGGTCAGTCAATCATGGCGCTACTTCGTCAGCTTTAAAGATATTTTTACCAAGAAATATGGCGTGGTTTTTAGGCAAATATACAGATATATATATACATAAATCTTCAACGAAAACATCATCATCTCTCTCACTTCGTCCGCGGGTGATAATCAATTGTAGGCTCCTACAAACTCTACTGCTACACTGATGTCCTTTAATCTTATAGTGAGGAAACCTTAAAATCGTCAAGGAATGTGCATTGTTTAGCATAAATTGACATATAAACAGCTCTTGCTCTCTCTGTGTCTCTCTTATCACAATATTTCATTTTGCTAACCAACGTACTGTGCGTATGATCATTAATAGCTAAGGGCATTATTGAGGCTCGAATAGATCTCTTATAAAGTAGAAAAATCGTCAACTGTCGTGGAGATCGTGCGTTAACTGCAGTCATGGAAATTCCCACCTCCCATCATTTCACCGCGCTCCCTCTTACGAAAAAAAGGGACGCCCGCTCCCTCTTCTCGCCACCAAAGGAAGCGGGCGCTCGGCGTTCTCCGGAGTTTCATTTTCCGGGTGGCCGTGTAAAACGTCGACCCAAGACGTCGGGCGCTTGTGTGTTGCCACCGACCGAAGTTGCTCTGTTTCCGACCGCTGCGGAAATGACTCCTGGAGCACCACTTGGAAATGAAGGGAAATGTCTCCACACAAACAGAATCGGCTGCTGCTGCCACAAGTGCTCGCAGGAAATGGCCGCAGAAAAGTGTCACACCGGGTAAAGGTGAAATGGTGTGGAAATGAGAAAACTGCTACAGGCAAACGCGCTTCTTAGCGAATTTCGCTGCGGTAGAATGTCAGCGAGCGACCTCGGAGCTGAGGCCGGAGTCTGATCAGGGCAGATGGAGGAGACTTATGAGGAGTTATTCAGTTATGTTTGTAAGTACGTGTAGTTGTTATTACCCTATGAACAATAGAGTAGCATCAGACCTTGCGTGCAGCACAGTTGTGCTATGGGTCCCGGGAACGATCCCCAGGCCTGATGAGCGATCTTTGTCATAGCGCTCGGGGCGCTGAATCAGCAAATTTGCTTGTTGTACGTAGCCATCGTTAGGGTACTTAACTTAGGGTAGGGGGGCTGGCGGGTTGTTGAGCCTTCTGCTAAATGCGCCATTGTTTTTAGCGACCTGTCGTCAACAGCAGCTGTACTTACTTCTCTTAGGCCAGTTGGCCTAAAACTGCCGCATGAATCAGTGCGCGTGGATTTCCCAGTGGAGGGTGAATTCAAAATTAACTTTACCTTTAGGGACCGTTTTGCAGGGAGCAAATAGCAGTGACTAGCCTCAGTACGTTGTAGGATGCCGCAAAAAAAAAAAAAAAAACAGAAAGTAGCCACGATACGATAAGCTCCGGTTGGCGACAGGGATTAATGATTAGTTTCGGTGTATTGTTTGGCCGCAGTTGCCGAATAGCTTACAGAGATGGCTCTAAAACAACTTTCTTCCCACCATAAAAAGGCTTACTTGCGCCTAGTGCTGTCCTGACACGGCTGTAGAGTGGCGCCGATATGTAATAGGGTCTTATAATCCTTATATAATGAATCGCTTCGTGTATTTATTTACTTTGTGCCCGCTTTGAAGGAAATAGATAGGCGAAAGATAAGTCAGGTTGCAGATTTTGTAAATCGATGACCAGGTTGTAGAAGATTGCGGCGACGAGTGATCCTTATCCCTTTATCTGAAAACACTTCTTGCTTGAAATACTTCTTGAAATTGGAACAGTATGAATGAAGCTTCTGGAGTCCGATTTTATAACTTTTTTCTCTCAGGTCACGACGTTTAAATTCGGCAGATGGTCAACGAAGCGCTCTGGAGGGGGTGATTTTTCACGGGCAGTATTGATAACTCTTTATTCTACCTTACTGTTTTTCACTTCTTCCTATTCTACAGCAGTATTATTCCCGTTCAGAGGGGGGTCGCTGAAGCAGATCTTACCGTTCCATGTTTCTGTCCATTACCATGTACTCCTTAAGATCAATACCACGCATATCATCCCTCATACTGTCGTTCTCTGAAGGTGCGAATTTTGTTTCATAACCCAAAATTTCAATACTTCAGTGAAGCAGATATTTAAGTTTGCAAGACTGTATCTTGGCTACAGAGCGCTGACATGCGTACAAGCTGGCTGGAGTTACATTCAAGTTTACTACAGTGTTTTACTCAAGATTTATTTCTGCCTTTCACTGTTGAAGACGCACGCCTAATCAAGAAGGAAGGTGGGGAACCTATAAGTGGGACGAGACTACTACAGTCTAAAGATCGAAGACGTGCTACGAATGAATGGAGAGAGATGAATCGTCTATGCGATACAGTCAAGAAAGACTTGAAGCATAATGGTTCCAGAAGTGAATGAGAGCTGCTGATAAGCGTGTGAGGAAAAATGAGGAAACGACAAGTCAAAGAAAAAAAGCCATAAGGTTGAGAGCTCGACAAAGGATCAATGAAGAAAATGAAGCAAGTCAGAGAAGAGAAGATTCCACAACCGTCTATATTAATGAAAAATATCGATTATTGCGTGAATATTTTCACGCGCGGGTCCACTAGTAGAGTAGTAAGAGGGTAGGCTAAGCACAAGTGATGTACGTAGTTGTTGGTTACAAATGCTTAACATTACGACAGTGAACGACCAAAACTGACTTTTGAACATGAGTTGCTATCCAAGTAAGTTATTTTTACTTACATGTGCATTAGCGCCCCATGAACATTTTTATTTTATCTAATCATCTTTAGCATGCTTTGATATAGTGCAAACGTAGATATTTCGAACGTAAAAAATCATTTAATTATGAGCAATACGCTAATTAAACAACCAATATGGCGACCATGCCCGGAGAGGGTAGAACATACGCTGCTGAACAAATCTTATACATCGAGGCCATTCCCGAAAAAAATAAACTATATATAGAGGCACATAAGCCCAATTACAATAACAAACCAAATCTGAATGACATCAGGTTTGGCTCCCCATCACATCAACATCAGGGAAAGAGGTGATCCAATTTGTCCTTTATTAACGAGTACATTCAAAGAAGCTGGTGACTTTAATTGCTTATGACATCATATTTTATTCATCAGTCGCCGGAGTCAAAATCTCTCCAAGATCATGTGTTCATCTGCCTAAGCTTTCAGCACGAATCTGGTTGACTGGTAACCAACGGATTCCCTAATCTCAACATTAGTAAATCTGCCAAGTAGAGGAATAAACTTTGGTGATGATCAAGAAGAAATCTTGGATTCTGGGCCATTTTGGAATTTTCGTGAGTATTTCATTGCTTTTCTTGGCGAAGGTCTGGCCTCTCGGAGTGCAGCTTTATATTTTTTATATTGTACCCCTCGACGGACGGGAACAAAGTGCTTCGAAAATATAATTTTCTGGAAGACTTTACTAACTCACTCACCAGCTCACGTACTCACTCACGAAACATCACAGGATTTCTCCAATACCTTTAGAGTTGCAGTCATCGGTCAGCGCACATCGCGCTGCATCAGTTGCCAATTATGACCAAATCTAACCGATGGCCAGCGCCCTGTTCTGATCAGGTGGTGCGATTTGGAAGCGCGCGTTCGTCCAGTTCTTTAGCGCTTTAGTTTCTGATTTCTGCAATTAGGATTTGAACGATAACGATGCCACGCACAAAGCCTGATTGTTGCTGTTAGATGGGAGAAGGAGACCGCGGTACCTGGCTTTGCCTATCAGCGAACAAGACGCTTTTATGTGGCTTGTATTGAGCGTGAAGGTGTGAAATAAAGTGATCCGTTGCACTGACAGCGATAAGCGCTGATCACAAGGCGGCTCCAGCTGATCTGCTGATGGCTGCACACGCGATGGGTTTAAGAGTCCTCCTCAGTAATTTCTCCCATAGGAATTCTTCCATGTTTTCTTCACTGAAAAAACGCGAGTCTGACTGAAGGAGAGGCGAGAGAGAGAGCGTTGGTTGCCCGTGATGCAAAGACAGCATTGAGCGAGGGATTTCTCCACGCTGGAAAGATCAAATTCCTACTTAGAAGTAAAATTTCTCTGTCTTTTTTGTACTGAGAACAATAGACTGAAAATTGATGTAGAATTTTTCGGTGCTGGAAAGTTCAGATCTAATCTAATCTAATCATATCTTGAAAGTGCAATTTACCTCTAAATTTTTTCTTTACTCTAAGGATGACGTTTTATTATGAAGTTCCTTTTTACAGCTGTATTTATTCTGTACTGAAAAGTTGGAACTTCAACTTGGAAGTGTAATTTTTCATAGTTTTTCCTGGTTGCCATTTTTCACTCCGACCAGAAATTGTAATTACCTCCGCCGAGGAGGTTATGTTAGTGTCGTGTTTGTCTCAATGTTTGTCAGTTATGGCGATGACACACGCTAGTCAAAGGAACGAGTATTGTCATCTTTTCGTCTGAACGTTGTGTTGAACTCTTATGTAAACACAGCTTTGAGATTGCCAAGAAATGATGTAAAAATGCTAACCGTCAGCGCAATTTACTCCGCAAGGGCCGTTATTTAATTTTCAGCCATCTAATTATATCTGGAGGGATTTATAACTCAATATTCTTTGCAATTGGGTGCCATTTAAATGGGCACATCAACACATTCGGATGAAAAGATAACGATACTCGTTCTTTTGACTAGCGGGTGGCATCGCTCTACGACAACTCAAAACTTATGGACGGATCCTTATGAGATTTTCAGGAATTGTTAGGATTGTCAGCAGTAAATGATGATTAACTTTTTGTGAAGATCCGTTCAACCGGTTGTTTGTTTGTCTTCCTATTTTTTTTAGCACCATAACTCAAAAAGTTATGGACGGATTTTTATGAAATTAACATGAGTTGTTCGGTATATGACGAAGAACCAATGACCATATTTTTGTAATGATCTGTTCGTTCATTTGTTTCTGTGTTCGTTTATATGCTTGTAAGCAAATAAACTCAAAACACTATGAACGGGTATTTATTAAATTTACAGGAATTGTTAATAATGTCAAAAGATATAAGCGATTAAATTTTGGTGATGGTCGGTAGATCTGCTTGTGTATTTGATTAATGTTTGTCAGAATGTTTGTTAGCCGCAACGTATGAACGTATCTTCAAGAAAATTGAAGAAGCTGTTATTACTGTCAAAAGGCACAAATGATTAGATGTTGGTGTTAAAACAAAGGAAATTATAGTTTCATAGTCATCTTTGACTGCACCCTCCCCTGGAAAACCAACACGCACGGGTTCGTAAGGTAGACATACGCCAACTAGCTCCAGCCAGGGGAGTAAGTACAGCTACATCCGACTAAGGGTCGCTAAGAACTATGGTGCCGAAACGGAAGGTTCAACGACTCGCCACCCCCTACCCTAAAGTAAGTACCCCCACGATTGCTATGCACACCAAGCAAATTTGCTGATTTAGCACGCCGAGCGTCATGGGGAAGACTTCTCCTGGCCTGGGAAGCGTTTTCGGGACCCCCCACAACTGTGCAGCACACAAAGCCCACTGAATTTTTCGTTACCGTTGCCTTGCTTGGTGGAGGTATGCGCTCTCAGAAGGCTCTAGTTTCTCTGTATTTTCGTCATATTTTAAAATTGCAAACTGCATCTGTAATTTTTCAAATGTTTAGTTGTAGATATGTCTAAACTCTAACTTGAAAGCGTCGTTCTATAGCTCACTCCGGTAGCGGAAAATCCAAGCTCCATTTCGGCAATGAAAGTTTTTCATTTTCTGTCTTGTAATCATCAGTTCACATTGTAGTGTTTTATACTTGTGATCTCAACGAAAGGACAGAGCACCGGTTAATATCACTGTATGCCTAAAAAATTCTGATTTGTGTGCATCATTTCATTGTAATCAAGAAATCAAATTTCTACTTTGGGTTCATTGCTAAGTTTTCTGCGTTGCATGCTACAACGTCACAAGGCATGTCTTCGCCATGAGCAAGGAGTTTTGGTGAATATTCTGTTGTGATTTTGTTTTTATTTCCCTGTCTCATGTGTACCAGATTTCTTCCAGCAACTGTATAATTAACCATCAGCTTCATCACTACCACCACCACCATCATCATAATCATCACTACTGCCCCCACCATCACATTTATCATTATTACCTTCCAAATTTTAGACCGCTGCTGACTCCCTCCCACCACCGCCAGAATCTGCTAATTTCATTAGGTGTAGACAAAATTCCAGCAGGACGCACCAAAAAATCAAAGTGGGTTTTTTTATTAATTAAGCGCGGCAACAATCGATTACGATAATGTCATAGGAGTTGAAGCGGCGGCTGCTGCTCGTATTTTAGAAGATCTTGTGATGCGTCGCGAGAACGAGAGTTTCGACACCGGTGGCATTTTATCATTGGAACGCGCGTCACTCGGCCGCTCTACTCCTATCGTGCGTAATAATGGCAAGATAAAGAGACCTGTACCGTTATTGATGGAAATTCAATAACTGAGCGAAAAATAACATTGATAAGGTGAGTGAAGCTATTGTGGAGATGATGAAACGAAACTTGTGCCTTTAACTGCACTTCGACGGAGTGGCGCTGCTAATGGAATGGCTTGGTGTTGGCCGACGGTGTCTAATTTTCTGTGTATGCATAATTAGATAATATGTTCTTGCCTGTGCTAAGGAAAGTTTTGTACTTTACAGTCACATGTTAATGATAGCGATGATAACTAAGCTTCAAAGCTCAGAGTATATTCAAAATCAAGAATATGAGAATTTAACTTAGGGCCGCTCCCCTCGTGAGTTTAAAATGTGAAACACTGCAGATCCTTTGAACACTAACTACCGAGACCACGTCTAGCTACATCTTATCGTGATAAAATATCGTACTACTGTACGATACAACTGAAAATGTACTACTGTAAAATGTCATTGGGAGATTTAAACCCACTCTGGTTGTCAGAATTTCAGGGGAGACATTCGGGGTTTTCTAGTGTTATAGGGTTTACAGTGATTCTGATCATTAAAGTGGCTACTAAAACGCATTTTCATCGAATTTTTAAAATCTGTGAAGGCAAAGGGGGATGAAATAGGTATTTATTTGTCGAACTTGACTTTTGTAGCGCATCGGAAAAACGGACGTGCTTCATCCTCGCCACACACACCTCCTTCCACCAACTGAAGCTGTAGCGTTCACTAGGTTCAACGAACACGTTAAGATGAATGACGTGTGAACACACCTTAAATCACGTTTCACATTTTATGCTCTCGTAGGCAGAGGCCTTTATAGCGCAGTAGAAACTGTATTCATAGTTTCCCACAAGCAAATTTGAAAACGGTAAATAACAAACCCTTAAATTTTAGGGCTTAGCTTTCAGTAAACTCACATGACTTTCTACATCTAATTTACAGAAGCGTCAAGGCAGTATAAATAGTTGACTTACAGGCTTAGTGACATAAACTTTTATATTTTAATTGCAACTACTTTAATCAACTTTGATCGTGAAGCCTAGGGAAGACTATCCGAGCAGTTAAGGCACAGGATATGCTTGCATACCGGGGAAGTCACATACCCTAATACGCTTCAGTGTCTATGCGTACGACTGTAGAAAAGTAGGTTTACATTCAACATTACAAGATTCCTGTCATATACCAGCAAATAGCATAGCTGCATGCAAATTATACTTACCGGCGTTTAAGTCAGATGTGAATTATTATTATTTAAGGAGTTTTTACAGCAGCGTTTCGGGTGTCTTGCGGCGTTTAAGTCAGATGTGAATTATTAAGGAGTTTTTACAGCAGCGTTTCGGGTGTCTTGTGGTTGTTTTATAACACGAAACAATAATGACATTGTGCTACTTTACCATCGAAAACAGGCATCGCTGAGAATATTGGGGAAATTTACTCGTTCTTTGGCTTATAACCCAAATGCTTACGTTGAAAACCTAGATCATATACGTATACACAATATTCCATACTGTCCTATATTATAGTTTACCCACGGCAGAGATAACTTTGGGAAGAGCAATAGGTTCGCTAATTGCTGGATGTCACACATGATGGAAGCAATCGCGAGAACATCCGTTGGGGGCTTCATGTCCACCAGTGAAATATGGTCGGTTCATTACCGGTATAACGTGTCTCTTGGTGTAAATTACTTACTAATTCTTATTCTTATCGGATGTTGTGGATGACTCCATAGATATATTAGAAAAGAGCTGTAAAATCACCATGCTTCGTCGTAGCCTCTGGCCTGTAGGGAATAATCTTACCTATGAGGAACAGTCTTACCAAGTGGGAGCAGCCTTACTCATTGGAACAATCTGCCCTATAGGGAACAATCCAACATACTGCTTGGAACAGTATAACTTAGAGGGAAAAATAGATTAGAAACACAGTAAGCTGTTCCTCTTAGACGGGAACTGATTAAAACTATGAAAAATCTTTGCTCACTGTATGGATAACACAGCGGTTGTTAACTTTGATCTGTGAATTCAAAGAATGCAAGAAAAAGCTAACCATACTTGCAATTGCCTTCATTACGCCATATTACCAAATAAATGTTTACAACACACCAATATGAATTTATGCGAGTTGCTATTTGGCCTCTAATACCATCTGACTAGCGATAATAAGGCACCTAAACTTACGTAAGTTAGAACTTAGCGTTGTAATACCATCAGATTACTTACATTAAAGTACTTAAACCTAATCAGTAACTATTAAATACTGATTACCCTTACAAGGCACTGGAAGTTAAGGGAGTTACATTTATTACCATCCGATTACCCGCAGTAAGGCACTGGAAGTTAAGGGAGTTACATTTATTACCTTCCGATTACCCACAGTAAAGCACTGGAAGTTAAGGGAGTTACATTTATTACCTTCCGATTACCCGCAGTAAGGCACTGGAAGTTAAGGGAGTTACATTTATTACCATCCGATTACCCGCAGTAAGGCACTGGAAGTTAAGGGAGTTACATTTATTACCTTCCGATTACCCGCAGTAAGGTACTGGAAGTTAAGGGAGTTACATTTATTACCATCCGATTACCCACAGTAAGGCACTGGAAGTTGAGGGAGTTACATTTATTACCATCCGATTACCCACAGTAAGGCACTGGAAGTTAAGGGTGTTACATTTATTACCATCCGATTACCCACAGTAAGGCACCCGAAGAAGGAGCCTGCCGACGGAGGGATAGACTCGGTGTGCGGTATCCTGAGGCTCATTGCCCCAGGCCCTCCTAATATGACCGCCATCACGGGTTGAAGTGCAATGATTATCGTGTTACTGCCTGCACTTCTCATCCGTTATCATTTGATAAGGGCTGTTAGGCAATATTAAAGGTGGCACTTTGAACTTCTCGCCAGTCATGCTCTTCATTACCTACGATTGCTTTGTTTGTTTTATGGAACTGGTGATCGTTCATGTTGAGGTGTGTGAAATGGATTCGCTTTGCGAGACTGGTGGCCAGGGGCAGTGCCGTGCTGGTGCACATGCTCTGTTGTGTGAGACTGGTGGCCAGGAGCAGTGCCGTGCTGGTGCACATGCTCTGTTGTGTGAGACTGGTGGCCAGGAGCAGTGCCGTGCTGGTGCACATGCTCTGTTGTGTGAGACTGGTGGCCAGGGGCAGTGCCGCGCTGGTGCAGATGCTCTGTTGTTTGAGACTGGTGGCCAGGGGCAGTGCCGCGCTGGTGCACATGCTCTGTTGTGTGAGACTGGTGGCCAGGGGCAGTGCCGAGCTGGTGCAGATGCTCTGTTGTTTGAGACTGGTGGCCAGGGGCAGTGCCGTGCTGGTGCACATGCTCTGTTGTGTGAGACTGGTGGCCAGGGGCAGTGCCGAGCTGGTGCAGATGCTCTGTTGTTTGAGACTGGTGGCCAGGGGCAGTGCCGCGCTGGTGCACATGCTCTGTTGTGTGAGACTGGTGGCCAGGGGCAGTGCCGTGCTGGTGCAGATGCTCTGTTGTTTGAGACTGGTGGCCAGGGGCAGTGCCGTGCTGGTGCACATGCTCTGTTGTGTGAGACTGGTGGCCAGGGGCAGTGCCGTGCTGGTGCAGATGCTCTGTTGTGTGAGACTGGTGGCCAGGGGCAGTGCCGCGCTGGTGCAGATGCTCTGTTGTTTGAGACTGGTGGCCAGGGGCAGTGCCGTGCTGGTGCACATGCTCTGTTGTGTGAGACTGGTGGCCAGGGGCAGTGCCGAGCTGGTGCACATGCTCTGTTGTGTGAGACTGGTGGCCAGGGGCAGTGCCGTGCTGGTGCACATGCTCTGTTGTGCGAGACTGGTGGCCAGGGGCAGTGCCGTGCTGGTGCACATGCTCTGCTGTGTGAGACTGGTGGCCATGGAGAATTTAATACGTGTTGGTAGGAAGTTTAATTTTGTGCTTCTCTTGGAAAAAAAACGAAAAGAGAGGTAATTTGGACCTGCTGTTGTGATTGGAGCCGTTACGCAGAGCACAAGACCTGAGGAGAGTTGAAGAGATGCTCAGTTGACAAACCTTGTAGAGAAAAGTAGTTTCTAAAACTGATAAGGGGGATATGCAAAGATCACAGCACCAGTACAGACATCTCGAAAATCACAAGAACATTTGAGAAATTACTTTTTATCTATTAGTGATAGATGTATTTTGGTAGACGTTGCAGACCGAGAGACTCTGCAAAGACGGGCAGGGTCAGTAACGACTAGCAGACACAGCTAGTTGATAGAGGAGGTACGAAACAGAATATCTGCAGACTAAAGCAGTTGCTGTAGACCAGCAGAGTGGCAGAGACACTGCAGACTGTCAGAGCAGCATCCTCTGCAGCAAAGGAGGCTGTAATCATTACTGATGAGCAATAAGTGGCCATTAGCCATAATGAGGGCCGCTAATACAAATAATGGCGCGCTGCCACGGCAGTTAGCGGCGCTGCGGTGCATTCCTTGTGGTCTGCACGGGCTCTTGGTGCGGCCCTTGTGTGCGGCGGGTACGAGTAAGCGACAACGCATTCATATTCATGTTCACTCTATTAATACAGAATTAAATTGAAGTGTAATTGAGTCTTTTCTGTGTCGTGTACGAGCAAGCCACAACACATTCACATTAATTACCTTAATACAAAGGTGATCTTTTTCTATTCAAGTGGAAATGAGAAAAAAGCGTGCACGATAATGTTCAGCCAGTTTGGTGAACCGATCATAATGCAGCTGTTTTTATTGTCAGTTCACGAAGAAAATTTGCGCTGTTTTTACGGTGAATTATCTAAGAGAGAGAACAAGCAAGAACTTTCTGGGTTACCAGATATTTTATGCCCATAGTAAGTTTTCTGTTAGGCACCACCCTGTTTATGCTGAGTCAAGTGCACCGTGCACCTGTTCCCTGTATAGCACCTACAATGCCGAGGCCACGTATGCATTTGCACGCGAAACTGGAAGCGAGGATGAGCAGTTCACTCGTCGCCCTGAAATATATTTCAACTCGGTAGCGTAGATACGGTAGTATATGAATATTTAGAAATGTATAGATTGCCCTCCGAAGTTGTCGGTGCAAAGACAGTCAACGCGCTTAAAAATTGTCTTTACATACACTATATAAGAGTGACACCCTCCACAGCTACGAATGCCTCCTTCAGCAGTCACAATTTCTTAACGGCTTTCGCTTCGTAGGCCAAAACTTAATCCATTATCTTTCCCGTCCCGACTAACTTAACGTCTCTGAGTTCTGCGGATCTGTAGTATTAAGTAGTGCTTGCATCATCATCTCTTTCGCTGATTTTTTTTCCCTCAGACAACTGAATGATACTGACGTAATGGCAATAGCTCATAGAGGCCCGCAGCGTAAGTCCCGACTGATCTCTAGGTATGGGCCTGATGGTTCGTCTACTGCCTGCAATTTAATGTAAAGAAATGCAAGTTGCGCATTTTCGCCTCATGCTGTTCCTGTGAATGTACAATGTTGCCCCCAGCTTTAGAAACAACGTATATATATTCGTGTTCCTTGTCTTATTATGGCAAAAATGACAGTCACCATAAATATTCCAGTATCAGAATTTCCATCAACTGACTCGAATGTCCTATTTTTTTTTTTTACCTGTGACTACATCTGATTTATTAGCAGTTCATCAACATTTTGGTTCTTATTATCACCCGCGAATGAAGTGAAAGAGGTGATAATGTTTTCGCTGAAGATTTAAGTATATATATATATATATATATTTTATTTGTATGATTGTCTGTCTACAAAAAAGAAAATGGTAGAAGGAGTTGAGCAATGTTCATAATTTTTGCAGGGAGTTTGGTGGGTTGACTTAGATGCGACCCGTGCAAAAACCCTAGGCCTAGCTGGCCATCAAAAATGAACTTGCCTCCACCTCGGTACATTGTCTTACGCCACGAGGCGTTCTATTTTTTCCTATGTTATTATTAAGAGTTCTTGTCGAGGAGCTGGGCCCTACCTTGTTGGACACAGCATCCATATGAGAAACTAGGATTGACTGGCCATAAAAAATGACTTCGTTGAATTTGCCCCAGCGCGGGTGATGGTCTTACGCCACGAGGTGTTCTAGTGTGTAATGTAGTTGTGAAGGACTTTGTACATTGATGCGCTTTATATCATACAGATGTTGAGTAGTGCTGTTCGTGACACTGGACACAGCACGCTGGTACAGCACGTTTGCGTAACACGGTTGTACAGAGAGTCTGCACAGTACGCTTTTCACTCAGAATCCGTACTGTGCACTGCTGTGCGAGGCACTTACTCTACGCAGCACAGCAGTACGGCAAGCCTGCACGGCACCGCTCGCAGTACAGATTACACATGCTACGTGAGTCACTGTGCACAGCCCAGCAATTAAGTGTTCACTGCATTGTTCGTAGTACACATCACACATGCTCTACAAGGCACTGTGCACAGCACAGGAGTACAGCAAGCGTGTACAGCATGGTTCGCCGTACACATCACACATGCTGTACCACGCACCGTGCACCGCACAGCAGTACAGCGAGTCTGCACAGCACGGCTCTCCGCACAGATTACGCACTACTAACAAGCCGGAGTCACGGATTACACCTCCGGAAATGGGCCAATTTCTTTCTTATTGGGCACGACTCTACGGGCGGAGAGTGATAGCTCGGAGAAGGAGAAATGAAGAGCTGGAGGAGAAATTTCCGTGACAAATGACGGCATTTTAGCGATTGATGTATGGTACGGGGACGGTACGTGTGCTGGGCCAGAGCACAGGGACCGTGCGGGACTGGGCTGAAATGAACGGAATTCAAGGAGAACTTTCAGTTCCGGTGCAGCGTGTGGCCTGCCTGAGAAACTAGATTAGGTGAAGTTAGAAAATGTTAGGTTAGTTAAGAATGGGTGACGTCAGGATATGTTCGGCTCAAGCAGAACAGCTGCTTAACTAAAATTTACAGGCGCACACCTTATACAGGAGTCTTAGGTTGACCACATACTATATTAGAGCCTAACTTCCCCCTTTGCTCTAGTATTACTTTACTCTACATTTACAGTTGCCGATACATGGCTAAGGACGAGAACAGAGTGCAATATAACAACAAAAACTAGAGCACTCTGGGAGCGCATACCTCCGCCAGTAAGGAAACGGTTACGAAAAATTCATATTGGCTCTGAAACCATGATTTTCTTTGTATAAACTCCAAAATCTAATAATTTGCTCTTTTCGGTAGTAGTACCAGTTTCTACATTTTTTTTTTAATCTGTCATAACTTTTTGAGTTATGCTGCTAACAAACATTAAGACAAACCAAACATAAGTCAAACGTACAAACGAACCAACCGATCTGTATCAAAATTTAATCATTGACGTCTTTTCCCATCACTAACAACTCCTGTAAATTTCATAAAGATCCATTAAAACCTTTTTTAGTACTTGCGCAAACAAATATGACAAACAAGTTAAACATACAAACGAACTGACTGATCTGTACCAATATTTAATCATTCATGTCTTTTAACATTACTAATAACCCTTGTAAGTTTCATGAAGATCCGTTAAAACCTTTTTCATTGCGCTAACAAGTATAAAATCTAACACAGCGACAAACAAACGAACGAACAAACAGATCATCACATAAATTTGGTCATTTACTCTTCCTGATATACCTAAAAACTCATGTATATTTCATAAAAATCTGTCCATAACTTTTTGAGTTATTGTATTGAGAAAAATGTGGCCGACAAACAAACAAACATAAAATAACGGATGGATGGATCTTCACCAAAAGTTAATCCTCTGTTCCTCCTAACATACCTAACAATCGCTGTATATTTATTTCATCAAAATCCGTCCATAACTTTCTGAGTTATCTTGGTGACAGAGAGACGGACAGAAAACAGACAGACCCGACGAAAATACAACCGTCTTGTCGGAAGTAACTAAGCGTTCCCTGTAGTGAACAGTTTCCAAATGAGAGCGTTCTGCCATTGAACAAAACCCCTCCAAGTATTGCCACAACCCCATGTCGCTCGATGTCAAGAAACAATGGGTAGCGAGCAATCAAGACCAATGGTAAGGAATGCCGTTGACACCAAAAACAATTTCCACGTCATCAGCATATGCGACACGTATGGGTAACTAATTTAGTTTCTACTAGTAGCATAGCCTCGTGTCTTTCTACCTTCTCGTCTGGAAGCAATGAATTCACAATGACTTCAGTACAATAAGTAGAGAACAAGGGCAGAGTCCTCTTTGTATCAGCAAAATTCACGCAGTAAGTATCGATATACCGGTAAAATTTTCCCATGGACATGGCCTAATGACTCACGTTTCCGTATATGGAAAAAGAGTTTTTCCATATACGGAAACGTGAGTCACGGACAATAGAAGACAAGGATACGTGCATCACTTGATGCAATAACCTAACTGGTAACAAGAACTTTCCCATGGCCATAGCCTCATTCCAGTGGAGATTTTCTTGTCTGGAAACTGTGACTCAGGCACAATGGAGGACAAGGATAAAGTGTATCACATGACACTAACCAAACTCTGTGTACCATCGGCCACCTAAGCTGCTCTACATCAACGTCTTTCACGCCAGTTCACCCGCTCAACACCCAGCAACGCAGTCACCCGTTTAGGAAGTCATTCAGATGCTCTTCTCAGTTGGCAAAGAAAATCTCGCATTTATCGTGCTCTTGAGTGACAGTCTTGAGCGCGAGCGCATTGCTCTTTTGCTTCACTCAATGAATACATAAATCTGTGTTTAGAAAACCTAAAGCGCCGACACAAAAAGAGATGAATATTGAATGACCCCTTTATCCGGAACACATCGCCTCGAGAAGCGTGGCGTTTTTTTTAGCGCCAAGCGGGAAAACTTTTTTTTTTCCTTCGGGGGGTTTGGAGGAAGATTTTTTTTTCGTCCTGGCCTCGTCACAAAGTTTGCGAGTGTAGGATTCCGGAAAGCCAGGTCGCAGTGCGGAGCAAAGTGTATCGCCTGCGTAATAAATTACTCCTCCAGTGACTACATTAAGCAAGGGCCCTGCAGATGCAAATACGAGACTGAGGCGCGAGTCAAAGGCTCTCATCTTACAATGGTGCCGAGTTTGGATAGCGACGACTTCAGATTTATGATGATGATTTTGGTCTCGAGGAGATGTGGGCTGAAGAGTGAGGAGCTCCCCATTCTTATTGCTTCATGGGGGTGGGGGAGAGAGAGGAGCTCCCCATTCTTATTGCTTCACGGGGGTGGGGAGTGAGGAGATCCCCATTCTCATTGCTTCGCGAGGGTGGGGAGTGAGGAGCTCCCCATTCTTATTGCTTTGCGGGAGTGGGGAGTGAGGAGCTCCCCATTCTTATCGATTCTCGGGGTGGGGAGTGAGGGGCTCCCCATTCTTATTGCTTCATGGGGGTGGGGGAGAGAGAGGAGATCCCCATCCTTTTTGCTTCACGGGGGTTGGGAATGAGGAGATCCCCATTCTTATTGCTTCATGGGGGTGAGCAGTGAGGAGCTCCCCAGTTTGAGTGCTTCGTGAGGGTGGGGAGTACGGAGCTGTAGCGGAGGAGTGGTGCTCACTCGTGTTCGGCGATGGTGAGACGGAACATATTCCAGGCTTTGTCGCTCAATTTTTTTGTAAAAACGTATTACGATGTCAATTTAGAATTTCAGTAAAGGGCTAGTGTGAAGCACTAGGTTACTGACGGTTACACCTGTCACCTATTTAGGGATCCGCCGTACCTTCCACGATTTCCCATCGACCCATACACTCCAGCTGAAATCATCGAATACGAGTGACCACAATCGCTCAAACTGGGAATCACTAACCACTCGGTCACGGACAGGACAAGAAGTACCTCCGCAGCATCAGCAGATCATGTCTCTACTTCCTCTTGCATTCATTAATTTACTACCGCCGTCAACATTTGCCCCATGGTAATGTAGTTACAGTTTAAATCACTTGTGACTGCGCTGCCTGAAAGGATTCTTTGTTGCCCAGTAAGGCAATACACCGCGGCGGGGGCTTGGGTCTCTGCGTCTTATCAATGAACTTCAGAGCTTCGGTTGCCCCACAGCTCAGCGGTCAATCAGAGGAACTAATTCTGTTCGTGTTCATGTCTTAGTTCATTGATGTCTGTCTGACGAGTGTCTTCCGCTGCACGGCTTCGGTTACGTGCTGCAGCAGCAGCAGCACTGAGTCGGTGTGCCTCACATCTGTCAGCTGACTGCCACTGCCATTGCTGCATCTTTCTCTCTATATTATATGCTTCTGAAGTTGTCATACTTCTCTCTGAATATTTAACAGACACTACATACTGTTACAACCAACTATAGCGTGAATGACACCTGGTTGTATAGGAGACAGTGCAGTGATTGTAGTGTGAGTCTGTGTCTCCGCATCTGTCTGTCCGAGTTACCTAGTTGCAAGTGAACAGTGACTTGGGTAAGAGGGTGATATATAGTAGATACATGCCCTAGCGGGTTGTGCGTGTCCAGATAAACTCTAAATAATTGTAATGTAGTTATAATTTATGCATTAGCGTTATTATCGCTGCATTCGTCATTATTACAATAATTATTATCTCACAGTTGCTCTACCACAAACTTGTGACCAGTGACTGAGTTTGTGAGAAATTGTGCACTGCATATAGATTACTATAATTATTGACACAAATATTATTATCATCATCGTGGCTTCGGCTTGCCTCACAGCTGTTACCTGCTTGGCATTCCGTTTGTATTTCACAATTCTACAGATTCAATTTCAACCTCCTTTGACTGCAGTTCTGCACATACTAGCCCTGCAACAAGTCAAGAACCAAAGGAGAGGTCGGTTCCTTGTAGGAGCAGCATTGTTGAAACTGTGCCCTATGAAGGATTCTTGGCGGCTTGTGGTTTCTGAGCAATGGATACACAATTCTATATGTGCTTCGCAGTTTTTTAGTCCATTAGTCTACTGCGATGAACCGTTCAGTCTTGCAGTCGCGTGCACTTGCACTCGTTCTTTAACCCTTTATCTTACTGCTGAATAAGCTCCCATAAAAATAGCATTATTGACGTAACCATATATGATTACCTGCCAGTAAAGAGGTAATGCGGTACTTCGTGTTTCAGAAAATTTCTAACCGAGCAAAAATAGTCACTGCAACGGTTGACGTCAGGCTTGTTGGCCGGTGAGTATGGAGCGCTTCTGACTTCAGTTGTGTTGTTATAGCTGACTGAGACTGACCTTATGCTGGGGTCACTTAAATATACAATCGCACACTCAACTTATGGGTGGACCTTCACCTCGCTTGTCGTTAATGCTACCGTATCAATGCTACCGACTTTCATAGTGTATCAGGATGATGAGTGATCTGATTATCCGCGCATAAGTTGATCGTGCGATGTTGTCGTGCCTCAGGCATTATGCTTACTTTCAGGACAGTTTGCCTCTCTACCTTATACCCTGTCCGCTAATACATCTTTCTCTTTCCTTTCACCCTTCACTCCCCACTTTCACATCATACTGTTTCCTGCTCTTTCCCATTGTCCTCTTCCATACGACTGGGACCACACGCAACGTAGTGTCCCCTTTCACATCCCACTGTCGTTTTCTACATCGCACTGTCCTCTGGGCATCCCATTGCAAGCTTCGCATCGCACTGTCCTCTGGGCATCCCATTGCAAGCTTCGCATCGCACTGTCCTCTGGGCATCCCATTGCAAGCTTCGCATCCCACTGTCCTCTGGGCATCCAATTGCGAGCTTCGCATCCCACTGTGCTTTTTTCACATCCCGCTGATTCCTTTCAACATACCACTGGTCCCTTTCACCTCCCATTGTCCATTTTCACTTCCAGCTGTCCCATCTGCGTCCCAATTTTCCGTTCTACATTACACTCTCCCATGTCACATATTTCTGCTCTCTGTCGTATGTTTCTATTCGCTTTCGGAACCTACTGGCGCTTTCCGCATCCGAGTGTCTCCTTTCAAATCGCACTGTTGCCTTTCATAAACCGCTATCTCTAGTTAGCCTACACGCCATTGCCACTTTCACGCCCCATCGTTCCCTATCGCATTACTTGCTCCCTTTCAGAGCTAGTACCGCATTGCACAATATGCACATCCCACTGTCCCCTTGCGCACCTCGGTATCCTTTCTCATCCCACTATCCCTCGCACGTTTCACGGCCCCCTTCCATATCCCCTTGTCCTCTTTCATATCCCATTGTCCCCTTTCATATACTACTATTCCCTTTCATATCCCACTGTCCCCTTGAGCATTCACAGCCTCTTTTTACATCCTTTACTGTTCCTCTGCACATCGTACTGCAGTATATCAAAACCGACGGTTTCTTTCGCATCCCACTGCTTCCCACTTGTCTTCTACTGCCCTTTCACATGCGACTGTCCCCTCTCACATGCCGCTTGTCTGCCGCCCGTATCAGGCTGTCTCATTTCCCTGGTGTTCCCTGCACCCCGTGTGGTGGTGTCCACAGAATGGCTTCATCCCGCGCCTAACAAGAGGAAACTGCCCTGAGCAATTGAGTGTGAACCTTCTGATAGGGAGCCGGTGGGTGCTGCTGGGGGGAGTCACCTAGGTGGAGGAGCGTCTGGGTGGCTGATGGAGGGGTTAAGAAACCCAATGGTAGTAGGAAAGTTAAGTGACCTGGTAGGTGCATACACGCAATAAATTGATAAATAATGGCGTAACTAATTTGCTTACGGAAGGGGATATGTTTTTTTTTTTACATTTTATTTCCTGCCTATACGACACCGTTTGTACGCGCACGAGATAATCGTAGTAATGCTCGATGTACGCCTAGTTTAGTTAGATTCCTGTACAGTGTTTGATAGAGGCAAACACGTGGGAATGCTTTCATTGGAAAGTTGGAAGCACTTTACACAAATTGTTGAGTTTCCCACATGATTCAGTAATCGTTCCTGAATGTTTTGCCGTTTACATCCATTTCGGTGGTTGTTGGTGTTCGCAAGGGTAGCGTTTTGGTTCCCTGCTGTTTATTGCATATGCCAGCGACATTGTCTATTCGCTAGCGTTGTATTTACTAGGCCACGATTCCGTGTTAGCAAAGGTCAGGTAGGTTATTTCCCAAATCTTTAGAGTAATTAAATTAGACAACTGGCAGTAGATGGACCTACAGCCCCATTCCCAGATAGCAGCCGGGACTCACGCTCCGGCCTGCTATGAACTATTGCCATTACTTCAATATCATTTAGGGACCTGCCACATATTAGTTATGACTGAAGCATTATCACATCTATTTTGAGTTTCACGCGATTTCATTTGAATAGTTTTATATTTTTGCATGATTTTCCCTAACATCACCGCTCAGAAAGTTTCATCTATCATGATTTTGTTCCTCTTCAACACATTTTTTTTATTTTTGCATGTTGTTTTGCCTTATGCTTCACCACTACATTGTTACTTCTAATATGATTTTCCCCCTGATCAGCGCATGTTTTCAACTTTGCATGAGTGCCCTGTGGCCGCCTTTTACGATACGTTTGGTATCACAATATTTTTGGTAATAGGTTTACTCTGTGTTTCTTTTGCTGTTTTTCCTGTAACTTCTTCCATATATTCTCAGAACTCTTTTCCCTCCGCTGCACGATTTTTTTTTTGGTAAGTGAAGTTCAGCTACAATGGAGATTCTCATGATTTCTATGACATATTTAGGTAATATGAGACATTTTAAGACTTTTTTCATGATTGACATTTCCGTCGCAAATGCTTAGTTTTTGAGATATTTAACTTTGAACTTCCAATTGTTTTTCCATGGGGAAAAATACCTGGCGACCCCATCGGAACCTAAAATAACCTAACCTTAACTAACCTATCCGTACCTAACCTAACCTTACCCAACCTAACCTAACCTTAACTAACCTAACCGTACCTAACCTTACCCAACCTAACCTAACCTTAACTAACCTAACCGTACCTAACCTAACCTTACCCAACCTAACCTTACCCAACCTAACCTTACACTAACCTAACCGTACCTAACCTAACCTTACCTAACCTAACCTTAACTAACCTAACCGTACCTAACCTAACCTTACCCAACCTAACCTTACCCAACCTAACCTTACCTAACCTAACCTTACACTAACCTAACTTTACGTACCTAACCTAACCTTACCCAACCAAACCTTACCTAACCTAACCTAACATTACCTAACCTTACCTCACCTAGCCTTACCGAACCTAACCTTACCTAACCTAACCTAGCCTTACCGAAACTAATCTTACCTAACCTAATCTTACCTAACCTAACGTTACTTAACCTTAACTAACTATAACTTACCTAAACTAACCTAACCAAAATTCCCATTGGGCCGTCGGGAAGTTTTTCCCATTGAAAAATAATGGAAATTTAAAAGTAATATATCTCAAAAACTAAGTATTTGCAACGAAAAGATCAATCATGAAAAAGTCTTAGAATGCCTCATATAACCTGAATAAGTCATAAAAATCGCGAAAATCTCGGCTGTAGCTAAACTTCACCTCTACCAATTTTTTTCTCATTGTTCAATTTGAGTGTTTTCGCATCGCACACAACGATGAAAATAATCTGATCTGTTTTGCATTTACTTTGCCAATTTGGATCCTCATTCTGTGAATTTCAAGCCATCTCAAGCGTAACCGCCTTGCGATTACCGCATGGCAATCGATCCAATAAAGCCAATCGAAAAAACAAGCAGGAATGAAATTCTGGATGACTTGAACTAAGTAAATTAGACCATCTTAATTGCAGTGTATGGATCGACGATGCCGTTTTTATGTCTCAGTATGCTGTGTATCTATTATCTTCAGTTTCTTCCGAACTTATATTCTAACGCTTCCCTTGATCTCTCACATTTTTAGTATTTTCACTTCATCTCTGCATTGCTTTCTCCCATATGAAAAAGTTTCTTTTCTGCTTGTTGCTTCAGTGCGTGTTTTCTTAAGCTGTTAGGTTACTTCAATATTTCTTTTGCAGTTCGCCTTCTATATCCTAAACTTAATTTTCACGATCTCCTCTCTCGTCCTCTCGCATCTCTCTCTTTAATTTTCTAGGATTTGTTGATCGTTTCTGAACTGTAATTACTTTCGTCATCTTCTGCTTATGTACTTCCATGTTTTCTACTCCAATTTTTCCTCTGTATCTTTCACTGGCCTTCCAAGACATTTTTTCACTCCCTCTCCTTCCATCCCTCGCTCCCACTCCTGCGGGACTCCCCTCCCATCTGTCCCTTATCAGCTTCGAGGAGCCCGTTGGGAGCTGCAGGAAATTGGAGCATAGAACAGCAACACTGCGATACTGAGCTGACCCCTCCTGGGCCCCAGCCCTGCTGTGGGGCCCTGGCCCTCCCCTCCTTAAACTGCGATACTGAGCTGACCCCTCATGGGCCCCAGCCCTGCTGTGGGGCCCTGGCCTTCCCCTCCTTAAACTGCGATACTGAGCTGATCCCTCCTGGGCCCCAGCCCTGCTGTGGGGCCCTGGCCCTCGCCTTAACCTGCGATACTGAGCAGACTCCACGTGGGGCCAAGCTCTGCTGTGGGGCCTTGGCCCTCCCATCCTTAAACTGTGATACTGAGCTGACCCATTTTGGGCCTCAGCCCTGCTGTGGGGCCCTGGCCTTTCCCTCCTTAACCTGCGATACTGAACAGAACCCTCCTGGGGCCCCGTCCTGCTATGGGGCCCAGGCCCTCCCCTCCTTAAACTGCGATACTGAACTGGCATCTCTAGGCCCCAGCCCATCTGTGAAGCCCTGGCCCTCCCCTCCTTAAACTGCGATACTGAGCTGACCCCTCCTGGGGCCCAACCCTGCTGTGGGGCCCTCCCCTCCTTAAACTGCGATACTGAGCTGGCCTCTCCTGGGGAATAGCCCTGCTGTGGGGCCCTGGCCCTCCCTCCTTAAACTGCGATACTGAGCTGACCCCTTCTGGGCGCCAGCCCTGCTGTGGTTTCTCTGGCCTTCCTCTCCTTAAACTGTGATACTGAGCTGTCCCCTCCTGGGCCCCAACACTGCTGTGGGGCCTTGGCCTTCTCCTCCTTTAACTGTGATACTGTGCTGACCCCTCCTGTACCCCAGCCCAGCTGTTGTTTCCCTGGCTCTCCTTTCCTTCCACTGCGATACTGAGCTGACCCCTCTTGGATCTTAGCCCTGCTTTGGGGCCTGACCCTCCTTTCCCTCCTCTGCGATACTGTGCTGACCCCTCCAGGGCTGTGGGGCCTGGCCCTCTTCTCCCTACACCACAGTACTATCCTGACCTATCCTAGGCCTCAGTCCTGCTCTGGGATGCTGACCCTTCACTGTTGGGCACTCTTCACTCTGCTGCGAACCGTCGGTCATGTCCATTTATTCCTCTTAATGCCCATTTGTTCTTGTTCTTCTTCAAAACACTCATCGCTCGAATCTTCCCTTCTACACAACCTATCCCTACAACCTCGCAATTTATTCGATTTTGCTAGCCGAAAATTTTTCTGTAACACTTGGGCCTCGAAGGATTGGGCAAAATACTAGGGACTTTCAAGTTGGCTCTCGGTGCTCCACATCATCAAAATTCAAAATTCTGGTCACAATGACCCGCAATACGAGAAGCTAAAGAAGAGTACAAAGCCTCTCAAAGAATTTGCGAGATAAAAAAAAATGGCCTCTAGTGCTGCTGTTATTATTTTATATTCTGAAGTGCCAAACACTGTTTGTTTTTTAGTTTGTTGAAGCGAAAGAGCTGAACGCAAAATTAAAAAAAATACATAAAAATGTATATGTATTGTCTAGAGGCTCACTACTTTATTTTACATTATATCCCTTGTAGTAGATAAGTATTAGTTTTGAAAAAAATGTATTCTTTCATTTGTATCTTCTTCCAATCTACTCCTCTTCTCACACAAAACTGGCGATAGAGTAAGCTCAAATTGCGACAGCATTAAAATTTAACTTAGATTAAGTTTGAAATTTTCATATTGTTGGTTAGTGAACATTCAACTTACGCTGATTCGCTGATTTTGGTACATTAATAAGAATCGACGAACGTCATTACTCCCCAGCCCGCGACTCACGAAGTACCACACCTCAGTGGACTGCTGAGGCAAACAGAGAACAAAGGAGGGTGGGGGTGCACCGCAATAGGTAGAAATCCCATCCAGTATGGCTAAGCGGCACGTGGAAGTGGTTCTGAGAAGCCGAAATGCCGGGAACAGGACCATCTGTCCAAGACGGAAACGTCCCTGAAAGAGGTCTGGGCGGACAGATACCCAGTCACGGTAAATGCTATTCATCTTCGCAGATTCTCCGCGAGCTGTAAAAAATCATACACACGTGATGTGATGCGAACAACGTCAACTGGACCTCATCTGTAGACGCTCAAAGTACATACAGATACTCCTTCGTATTGCTGCAGAGCTCACATTGCTCAGCGTTTTTTTTTTTCATTGCATGCTAATTCTTTACAGGAAAATTGGCACTGGAAGGTAGCAATTACTTCTTAGACCTTTCAAATTGACCCCATTACTGATTGGCTCAAAATGCGTTCTTGGGAATCTACACTGTAATAAAGACCGATGTGTATATATTTGTTTGATTGTTTGTTTATCTGTCTATTTTCTGTCACGCCTTAATTAAGAAAACAGTTAGGCGAAAATTAGGCCAGTTTGGAGACTGTGGTCATCCTGTCAAGCTTCATTGAAAACGGGTTGGGAGAAAATAGACCGAGTTCAATTGCCAAACGTGTCTAATCAGCGACAGTTAAAATTAAAACAATGAAGATTCCGAAAGTTTCTCCCAGCGCTGCCATGGCGTGTTGATTTGAACGAGAATTACATTCTCCATGTATTGAACCTATGGCAAAGTGTAAGGGGACGTTATATTTGAAAGCACTTCTTGCATTGCCGAAGTTGAAATCGAAGCACTGAAGATATCTGAAGCTTCCATTAGCCCTCTGATGCATCTTGATTCTTAGTTTCTTCCCACAGAAAATTTCGTTGCATCAGTTATTTTTCTAACTTAAACGCAATCGTCGACGACACTGCGTTCGCTTAGCAAAAACTACTAGGTGAATATGTATGGCATCCTGTCGTATCCATGCTACCAAATTGAAACCATTATTTTGAGTATAGCTGAACGGCTTACAAAAAGCATTAATTTTCTCTACGTCAGAGAAAGAGAAAGAAAAGTTTCGATGCCCAACAATTGTGAAGCCGTAAACGCTCAGCTCTACGTGCTTTTAAGTTAACAATTGTATTAACGAAAACATGATCAATGAAGCAGGGACATCATAAATTCTTCGCTGTCATTTTTGACAGTGCGGGCACTCTAGTAACGTAATAAAAGTGCCCGTGTCTAGTCTCTCGCACGGTGATAGGTTAAATAGGTTACTAGACAGCAAAAGCTGTTGGAAAAGTTCTACTGCGTAGAAAAAGACACCATTCTTATGTGACATGTAAACTTCACAGACAGCCGCAGGCAGAAGCTACAAGGGTAAAATGAAATTGTCTCTAATTTTGTATAACATCAGCATATTTTCATCTATCCCGACTGGGATTTACATTCATCGGATCAGTGTATTAAAACGATAGCTACTCAGCACCGATCTGCAAGATACCTGCAAAACTAGCAGCATGATCTGACCTTTTCAGTATATTCTTGCAGAAATATAACTGATAAAGAACAATACTTGAAGACCAGAGCCTTGAACAAAGGCAAGGCTCCCGGAGAAATTAGGCAGTTGATTCAAAGTATTGTACCGTAACTGAGCAGCTAGTTAATGGGCAAAATAAACTTTTATTTCTCGTGGGAATAGCAGTGTTAATGATGTTGAAAATACTGTAGTTGGTCCGTGACGGCTGATGGGTTGACCAAGCGGTCGCAGCACAGAGTGGAGAATTTGGCTGTGTTAGATTGGACGCATAACTTAAACCAACGAGGCTTGACCTGTCCCAGAATTTAGGTAGGGGCTTTGGCTTCGACCCGTAGAATTGACCTTCATGCGTTGACTCCTGATCAGCGAATTGAAACTTTCCAAAACTCATTCTAGTTCAGAAAAATAGATTTTTTAGACGGCTTAACGTAATATAGAGTTTCTCTAGCACTTCCAAAGTGATTCGAAACGACATAGCCAAAGCTTCTGTACGAAGTGTTGCACAAGTCCAGCCTCGAAGATATAATTTCGGCACCCAATCGAACACGACTGCGTTTGCCAACATCGACTGCTTGTTTCGTCAGCTACTTTAATAATTTGTTTAGCACTGATTCTATATTGGAAAAGTTTTCGGTAGTTGGTCTACGTAAAGACAGTAGCTATTAGTTTTTTATGCAAATTCTCTAGATCAATTTAAATTTTGTGAATATCACATTGAAAAAATATACTAGTATTGAAACAGCATTAGGGCAAGATAGACTCAGGCACTGTGACATTTTTTTCCCAAGAAACGCGTAAATTTGAAGTTGTGATAGCTTAATAGATGAACAAATTTTTAATTTTCAAAGAGTATTTATGCCCTGTTACTTCTACTTACCTCCAAAAATAATAATAAAACCAATTCTGATCCCCTCATAGATCCAAAATTTCATTAGTATTTCAAAGTAGCTATACTCGTCGCTATATTAATCATAGAGCGTTTTTTTTGTAGCTGAAAAAACGCCCAGCCCCTCCCTGCTTAGAAGGACCCCGTGCAGCACGCCCCCATTCATTAATTCTACCTGAATTCATTACGTTCTCACCAATTTATTCATTAACCACTACCACATTATTTCGTTGATGAACACCCAAAGTCTTCACTAAGATCAGCCCAAGCTCATTTTCTCGTTATTTCTCAAGAAACTGATGAATTTCTAAGACCTAATTTCATTAGAGCTGTCGCGTCTAATATCAAGGAACACAATCTTGTCGGCAGCCTATGGGAACCCTGCAGATCAAGTCTTTACTTGATAGCAAAAGGAGCTTGAAACATAGGCGCTCATCTTGGTGAAATTTTCTTCATTACTATAATGAAGGAAGCGCCGCCAAGGCGCTAAACTAACTTGCGTAAGCCGCCGATGAAGATAAATGAGTAATGGTCTTCCTCCGCCGGACGTTCTGGGCCGGCCTGTGGATGTTCAGGCATCTGCGCCGAGAAGAATTTGATACTCGGTATACTTGATACGCACCTGAGTATATGTAGTTATGTTGATATCTCAGTGCATTAAAGGCCCGTTTGTAAATTAATGTTTGGTTTCGTTGCGTTCTGGTATACACAGTTCTGTGTACTTTTGAAACATTGGTTCAAATGATAGACGGGGTCATGCTGTGGATACCTGTACACGCAAAAACTAACGGGAGCAAATGTACGTAGCGCCCTTCAATTTTAGTTAAAGGGTTACTGTGACTAGGGCGATAACGCTTCAGACTAAACCTTCATGATGTTACTGCACTAGGCATAACTACTAGTCCTGCATTTGGCAGAGGTATAGCTGCACGCAATACTACGTTATTGATCGTTCGTTTAATCATCAATGGAGGGATCATTGAAGGGACATTTGTACTAAATATCAAATTTAGTGCATATATCAATAAATTGATCATGAAATAAAAGTCGAGATCTGCCCTCTGACAACAATTTTCATCGTTAGCTTTCTTGCTCGTACAATTGTTCTTTAGGCTTTTCCCAACGACATTTTTATCCGCTCCAATAGTCAAAATTACAAAACATCTTTTAGAGCGGTCGGATATTCTGCTAGGGTTTTTGGCCGAGGTCCCGTCCCGTTTACTGTTGGCTACGCGGCCAGCGGCTGTGCAGCTATGGCAGTAATTCTATATTGTTCTTAGCCAGGCCTGCTGTAATTTCTGTACTAAATTATTGCAATAATGTTATGCTGTTTGCAACCTGGTCGCAAAGCCGCAAGTGCCAGCCACTGTTGTTTCAATCATCAGCGTTTTCAGCTAAAAGGGGCGCAGAACAGAGCACAAACATTTCCGGCCTAAGGTCGGCCGAACGGCCTCAAGTCTCCCAAGAATGACCAGGAAGGCCGCAATAAAGGCCGCGCCCAGCTCTGCACAAGCTACTGATCACGAGAATGAAGGAATCGAACTCGGATCACATCATCAATAGAGTGATCATTGAAGGGAGCTTCTTACTAGCGTCCTCACTAACTCCAGAGATCAATATTGTGATCACCAAAGAACGGATCACCAGCAACGGATCGATCTCAGATCTAACCATCAATAGAGTGATCACCCAAGGATCATAAGACTCCGATCAGTCACACCCTGACGTGGGTGTGGTCGGTATCTGACGCACCTAGAGCTTTGCAGTATCACGGACACTAGATGTTATCTAGGCAACTCCAGGAGAATTCGCTGCCACGATTACCGTAATGATACGCTCCATGATGGTGTGATGATGGCCAGTCAGTGGTGATGGTGAGATGATAAGGGTGATGGCGTGAGGGTGGGGGTAATTAGAGATTATAGTGCAGAGATCGTGCGGGGCTTATCGGGAGGCATCGTTGCGTTCTCTTGCTGTGGTGCGCGTACTGTAGGTATACTGGTGCGTGCTTACGGGTGCTGTGTACTGGTGCTTAGAGGCGCTGTATACTGTAGGTATACTGGTGCGTGCTCACGGGTACTGTGTACTGGTGTTTTGCGGCGCTGTATACTGTATGTGTACTAGTGTGTGCTTACGGGTGCTGTGTACTGGTGCTTATAGGCACTGTATACTGTAGGTATATACCGTACTCGTGGTTATAGGCACTGCATACTCGTGCTTACAGGCATCGTACATGGTAAAGTCGGCTGGTACTGAGAGGTGGGCTATACTGCGGGTACATTGAAGCCTACCGACCACTGTAGGGTAGAGGCTCTGTATGCTGTACATACAGGGTGTTGTTGCAAAATTCTTGGTCAAACTTCGGCTACTGGTAGAAAACATCAATATAAACACTTTTTCATCAGTAAAAGCATTTTACTGGGAATGTTTACAGTCTTCCTTGCAGAAGTCCTTCCGGATTTTTTGGGCAATGTGCCATTGGGTATTCGTAGAAGACTTTGGTTTCAACACGATGGAGCTCCGGCACATTATGCTCTGAATGAATGTGAGACGTTTTCTCGTCCTTCAATTTCCAAATCGATGGATTGGTCGTAATGGTGCTGTGTCCTGGCCACCAAGATCATCTTATCTGTCTCCACTAGCTTTTTCCTTGTGGAGGCCTATGAAAAGTCTTATTTATGACACGCCTGTCGAGTCGGAAGAAGACCTTGTCGCCAGAATTACAGTTGCTGGTGGAGATATCGCTGAGATCCATGGAATCTTTGGCGACGAAGGTGTCGCGCTTGTATCAATGTTCATGGTAGACATTTTGAACAATTACTGTAATGAGATCCTTGCTAATAAAACTATCTCTTGTTATTGAGTGTTAGAACTACCCTCTTGTATATTGATGAGCAGAGTGCATGTAGGTAACTAATAATCAGGGTTCATTATTTATATGATTATCTCACAAGCTATGCGTTTTTCAAATTTTTTTATTGATGAAAAAGTGTTTATATTGATATTTTTTACTAGAAGCCGACGTTTATATCAAGAATTTTGCAACACCCTGTATACTGGCTCTTCATGTTGTAGATAAATTGGTACTTAGAGTTACTGTATACTACAACTTACAGTTACAGCATACTGTAGATATAATGCACGGTGGAGGCTTCTGACTCTTTAGACCGGTGCAGAAAATACAAGCAATTAGCTAGGCTGCTTACTCGCTGTAAAATACTGCATTTTATTCATCCCAGATTTACATTAAAAGAAAACACAAGTATATGGCTGGTAGCGCTATCTGCATTCTCCCAATACCAGCGGCCGCGTTTAATAATAAACAAGCGCGACGGAAATGGACGAGAAGAAATTTAAAATCGTCCAGCGGATTTCCCGCTAAACGGCGGCGACAGCTTTGCAGAATGGCTCAGACGCAACCAGAGCAGCTTCAGGATTCGGTTCAGCTACGATAATTTGCGTGCAGTAACGATCCGTAACGACCAGGCATTGCACCGGTGTAGAAAACCTGCTCTCCTAAAGCCAGGTTTGTTATCAGTGCATCAGCGGCAGCTATCTCTCTTATCAGGCATCCTCTTTCTCTAAACGGAAGCTTCTCATTATGCCATTAAGGTGCGTCCCTTGAGCTGCGGCAGAGTCAGGTAAGTGCCTAGCAATTGCCACGTTCGTTACACAAATCCCCTCGCACTGCCCCTAATAAAGCGAGGGTGCAGAGCAATTGCAAGTCTTCAATGGAAGTGATATAAGACGCAATTACGGTGCAATACCGCGCCGGCGATATTGCGATAGCCACGCTACCGCTACGCCGGGAGCCACCGGTTGCATTAACGCTGTATCTGTAAAGCTGTATGGAGCTGCGTTTCGCATCGTGCAGCTAGAGTTGTTAATTTTATTGAAGGTCTGCTGAGAAGGTATGAACAGTTGACTTCTAACAAACAGGTAAAAACGTTAATGATTATGAAGTTATGAACGGACCTTTAAGCACAAGAAACATACGAATACTAGAGCACTCTGAGAGCGCATACCTCCGCCAAGTGAAGCAACGGTAGCAAAAAATTCAAATTGGCTCTGAAACCATAATTTTCTTCGTGTAAACTTCAAAATCTAATCATTTGTGCCTTTTCATATTATTAACAGCTTGTCCAATTTTCTTGAAGATCCGTTCATAACTTTTTGAGTTATACTGCTAACAAACGTTATGACAAACATGAGTCAAACATACAAATGAACAAACCGATCTGCACCAAAATTTGATCATTTATGTCTTTTAGCAATACTAACAACTCCTATAAATTTCATAAAGATCCATTCATTATTTTTTGAGTTATTGTGCTAACAAGCATAAAATTANGATGGACATATCTTCACCAAAAGTTAATCAACTGTTCCTCCTAACATACCTAACAATCCCTGCAAATTTCATCCAAATCGGTTCATAACTTTTTGAGTTATCTTGGTGACAGACAAACAAACAAACGAACAGACAGACAAATAGACAGACAGACAAACACGACGAAAACATAACCTCCTTGGCGGAGGTAATAATAGGCTGGCGATCAGCACACAGGTGACGAAACATATACGAATATAGGCCGGCCATCAGCGCACAGGTGACGAAACATACAGTATACGAATATAGGCTGGCCCTCGGCACACAGGTGAAGAAGGCTTCATGAACATATGCAGCCCCTCGGTACAAATTGCTCTGAATCGGACCTTATATTGAACATGTTTTGCGAGCCTATGAGCATCGACATAGCACAGACCTGTGTGAAACTGTGCTTTCTAGTTTCTCCCACTTAAGACAGAAAGTCACAATGAAATATATTGACAGTTATGGCGCATTTAAATTTTTACTCTATAAGATGTAAATTCGTATTCATGAAATGATTAGGCTACTATCTCCGCCGCCAAGGAGGTTATGTTTTCGTTGAGTTTGTTTCTTTGTCTGTTCCCAAAATAACTCAAAAAGTTATGGATGGATTTATATTTAATTTACGGAGATTGTTAAGTATGTTAGGAGGAACAGATGACTAACTGTGATGAAGATCCGTCTCTCGGTTTGTTTGTCTGCCTACTTTTTCTTGTTTGACCATAACTAAGCAAGGTATGGACGGATTTTTATGTAATTTGCATGAGTTGTTAGGCATGCTACGAAGAGTGAATGACCAAATTTTCGTAATGATATGTTTGTTCGTTCGTTTGTCTGTCTTGGTGTTTGATTTTATGCTTCTTAGCAAAATAACTAAGAAAAATATGAGCGGATCTATGTGAAATTTGCAATGTTAAAAGACATAAAGGATTAAATTTCGGCGACGATCGATAGGTCTGTTTGTTGGTTTGAGTACGATTGGTCAGAATGTTTGTTAGAAGCATTACTCAAAAAGTTAGGAACGAATCCTCGAGAAAATGACTCAAGTTGTTATTGCTGTCAAAAGGCACACATGATTAGAGTTTGGTGTTGGCACAAAGCAAACAATCATGATTTCAGAACCCATTTGAATGTTTCGTTACCGTGCCTAGCTTAGTGGGGCTATGCGCTCTGGGATTGTTTTAGTTTTTTGTCAGCAACTTAACCCAAAATATTGTGAACGAATCTTCATGAAATTTGTATAACTTGTTAAAAATGTCGAAAGACACAAATGACCGAATTCTGGTGATGGTTGGTTCGTCCGTTTGTGTGTAGGACTTATATATATTTGTCAAAATGTTTGTAGTTAACATAACCCAAAATGTTATGAATGGACCCTCGTAACATTTGTGGAAATTGCTAGGAATGTTAAAAGACACAAATGACCAAATTATGGTGATGGTTGGCTCGTCTGTTTCTATGTTTGATTTGTGCTTCTCAAAATGTTTGTCAGGGCATAACTCAACAAGTTATGGACGGGTATTCATGAAAATTGCAACAGTTATAAAAAAATGTGAATAGGGACAAATGGTTAAATTTTTGGTGATGATCGGTTTGTCCGTTTGTATGTTTGACCCATGTGTGTCAAAATATTTATCAGAACATGACTTAGAAAGTTAGGGGCATATCTTCAAGGAAATTACAGACGTTGTTATTTCTGTCAAGAACCACAAATGGCAATGTATTGGAGATGATAAAGGTGAAATACCAGTTTCAGGACCTATTTGAATTTTTCGGTAACATTGCTTTACTTTGCGGAGGTGTGCGCTCCCAGAGAGATCTAGCTGTTAAAAATTTGTTTCACAAAATTGCTAGAAATTCTAATGTACTTTTGTACCACTGAAGGCAAAGATTTTGAGAGGAGAAGTTTTGGTTGACAGTACTTTCGTTACTACGGTAGGTATATTGCTTATGAAAGAAGATACCCTACAACTGCTCGGGCAATATGATCAAAATAAGGTTGCTCTCTCCGTTTCTCTTCTCTCACGCTGTGCAATTCTTCCTTCTATATGGGTTTCTCACTAACTACTGTGTCCCAACTTCAGCACCTCCCATAAACTAAAAAACTGCAATAATTTCTAATTATATACTCTGCCAACCAAGCAAATACCACATACTGTAAACAACGTCGTACTGACGAAATAACTCCCGTGCACTAATTGTAACAGTTTGTGTATATTCACAATTAATTCCGAACTAAATACACTACAGATCGTCAGACCGTTACATGATTGCCAAGGGGACAGCATGATGCCCGCGAGAGATCATTTAGGATAGATCCTAACTTCATTTGTAAGTTCATCTTTAAAACAATCACGAATTAGGATGTCGAGTTCCAGGCCCTGCTGCCTTCCTTCACAATGGCGCGTTGGTCGTAATTGAAATGACTGTGAAGACAACCTGCCAGTGAAGAGCGGTCTGTTACAGCTCATCAACTTGTCTAAAGATTTCCACGTCAGTACCTGCATTTTAACAGCAGTGGGCAGCTTTTTAGAACGGGAAAAGTTTTGTAGCTGTTGGCCGCAACAATGTTCCTAATTGTAGTCTCTAAATAATTAGAAACACGGAAATTGTAGCCGAACAAATGAAGACGTTAGGCTAAATAGTTAAGTACTAAACCAAGAGTGTCCGGAGGGATTTTCCAAGGCATCTTTCACTCGTGTAACTCGACAGGGTTTATGTGGAGTGAATAATGAATCGTTTACCTGAACTGGGGGACAACAATTGTCGTTATGTAATTAACGCTAATGCACGTGACTCTAAAAATATCCAGCACAATAATACCGTCTTTCAAGTGAGCACTTTGCGCATAAATGAAGGTGTTTAAACTAATGATGTCTCTTCCAAAAAATAATAGAAACTTGGGTAATTGTCATATCTTGTGTTTGAGAGCGGCAAGTATAATGATGGTGGTCGACTTGGATGTTCGATATTTAACAGCGTTAGTGAGTAGAAAGTGGGCCTGGTGATGATGGTGGTCGAATTTTGGGTTTGATGTTTACCAGCGTTATTGAATATTAAGTGCTCCAGGTGATAAAGGTGGTCGGCTTTGATGTTTGGATTTAACAGCGCCGCTGAACATAAGACTTCACCCATCGATTGGAAATGCCGGTACGAGTTCGTTATATCTTCCAGAAAGAAGCTTCGGTTCCGACACTTTGAGTCATATTTTGGTATTAGAAGCAGCCTGATTACGCTGGAGACTGCCAAGAACTAAATTTTACAGAAGATGATTAGGTTTCCGATCGTTTGAGGGTAATGAACTTTTACCTAACTTTTTAGACTCAGTTCAAATTGACGAAACCAACACACCTGGCTGAAGTTTCAGACAAGTCACGTCTATGGGCTTGGCTTTAGTCGAGCTTCCTGTACCAGTCGATGGCTCGTATGGTGCTGTACTTGGAGTGGAGGTATATATTGCTGTAACACAACAATGCCAGGAAATTCAAAGGCACTTGCCCTATTTGCGCTCACTGCGTATTCTCGCAAACATCAGATAATTTGCTCATGATTTACCAATATAGTTTTAGTTACGTTACGGGATGCAGCGAAACAAATGAGAGTAACGACACTGTAGCAACGGTGTTACATAAATGAACATGTTCTTCCGAGTAGCAGCATTGTAGTAACAGAGTAATGCTAATACGAACACTAGAGAATAATTAGTAATTAACTAGCCATATTGTAGCCATAAAATTACGTTAAACGTCATTTTTGCTAGTGGTATAGTAACAGTATACTTCAAAAGATATCTAAAACCTGAGCAATAAATCAGTATCTGTCGTTCAATCCTACATAATTAGTAGAGCTTTTTGTTCACGTGTTCAAGTAGAATGAAAACTATTATTCGTACTTAAAGTTCACTATTACGTTCTCCTGCACAACTATCCTACAGTCTTAGCTTTCGCTCGACACGACTATACAACTCATTCGACATCGCGTACATGCAAGCGGCCATAGTCTCTAATAGGACTGGGAAAATTGTTCGGTAATAAAGTTCTTCACCTTCAAATACGCTATATACATACATTAAATATATGCCTACTTAACGTTCTGCTACACCGTGTCCTTGTGAATGCTCACACTTGTGTATTCCCTGTAGTTTTGCACTGTACGCTCCCTTCACCGCTTACCACACCAACACTCCGCTACACCGCACATACCTCCACTTTGCACACTCCCTCCACCGTTTACCACACTCACACTCCACTACACCACAGCAACATCCTCGGCAACTCCACGTCCACGCAGTCAATCTAAGAGGGCTGGCAGCAAAATCTAATTTGGTAGCAGGCGGTAGCTACGATGTGAGGAGGAGCAAGACACAACTTATGGCCGCCATTAAATATGCTATCGAAGGTACACAGTAAGCAAAGCCTTATTGCAGACACTGTGATATTGACAGTGGCTGTAATGAGCCTAAGCTGCCGGCCACCCAACCACTCGCCCGCCAGTCTCTCATCATTTATTAAAGCAACCGAAGGCCTTCATTAGAAGAGTGTCAACCCTAAAAATGCTTTAGTGTTCGCATGCTTTGTGTGGGACATTGGCTTAGGGAGAGCGCTTGCTCATTTGGTAATTATTGCTGCGGTACTCGCTCGGTAATCGTAAGGTAATGGGGTAACTCTACTGACGCGCCAGTCATACTCGTAGGGTAAGGGCTACAATACTGGGGCAGAGTTAGCAAATTGGAGAGGTGTTTACGTCACTCACAGGTAACTGGTATGGTAATTGCAGCGTTTGATGCTGGAAAAACTTGTTCTATTTCACGCGTAGTCGTACAGTTCCGGAAATGGCACCAGGTAATGGAGTAAGCATTGGTACAGCGACAAAACTTAGGGGTTCTGGGTGCAGTATTTGCACAGTTACTGTTACGGTAACCGTACAATTAACTTGTTGACTATCCAGCCCTCTATTTGAATCCATGACAGGCCCGCATGCATTCGTTACGGCCCAGGCGTGCTCTGCTTCAGGAGAAGCTCTGCTTTGCAGAGACAGCCAGTCGCCCCGCCGCCCGTGGATAAATTAAAGATGACGCACCAACACGGCTGGCTGAGAAAACAAAAACTTGAGTGACTGATAAATAAGTTAACTTGCCTTTTTATTTCAATGCCACTGTGCGGTTTCACTCAACAAAGCGCCCTATTTAATTTTTCGCGCAACATACATATTTCACTCCGTTTGCTGAACACCTGTAGTTACTATAAATAGGGATACATTTGGCACGCAGTAATTTATACGTACCTGAACCAGTTTATTGTTCGGAGTCATATGAGTTACGTACCTGGCGTACATCTGGCTCACAACATGCGTACTTTAACTTGTTCGTTGCATCTTCTGGCACTATATAATACGTACCAGGCTTACTTTTTGGTACACAACATTCTACCTTACAACGGAGTCAAGAATTGAATATCAATCTTATATTTGAGCAGTAATTTACGTACCTTGCCTAGTGTTCCACGAGTACAGTCCTAACTAATTTATCAGGCATACATTAGAAGCAACAACTGAAGTACGTTACCCCCAGCTAGTCTACCACGAGTAGTCCCTAACCAGTTATCAGGCGTACATTAGAAACAACAACAGATGTACGTTACCCAGTCTACCATGTGTACAGTCTGTACGCGAGTACAGTCGCCATATTAGTCTCCTTCCCGGGCCCCTCAATTACCTAATAAAACACGCGCTCTAACAGCGCTCCCGAACAAATAACCTTCGGCAGAGTGTAATTTAATGAACGTAGCCTGCGGGTGGGCGTCCGTCATCATCATTGGGGGGAGGGGAGGCGAAGATGGGGGTCTGGAGGGGATATTTAGGTAGGCAAGAGTGTTGGGGAAGATGGGAGTTTCAACGACCAAGAGAGAAGATGGGGTACGTATACGCAGCTGCATCATGGGGGAAGAGGTCAGTTTCGGTGTGCAGAAGTTTTAGGGCTGGGGAGAGAAAGGAACTTCAATGAGCCAAGTTTTCAAACGCTACACGAACAACGAGATTCAGTTCTTCAAGACACGTTATTCAAATATTGTAATCTACTCCAGAATAAATTCATGAGATAGTCCATCAGCAGGTTTTGTGTAGTAAATAATGATGTCTTCGGCGATTGGTAGGTGTTCCCAAAAACACCAGGGTGAGAGAGAGGCGAAAGTGTTACAGGTGATTTGTTGCTATCTGATTCTGCAGAAGTTCGGCGCTCAAGCATCACTAGACTAGGATTCTATACGCAGCAATTGCCCGCATGATCGGAGTGGCATTTTCTGTTGTGTTTCTCACCTGCCATCTTGCTGGTCTTTGAGTTCCTTGTTTAATATTTTCCTTTTTATTATTCACAGCCCGTCGGTAGAGGATGATTCTTGCTTAAAACCTCTTGGGTTCCGTGACTACCTTTGAGACGCTAATTGATCTTTGTAAAAATACTTGCGAGAGTACATTCTGTAATTTTAAATTAACTCTCGATACAGGAATTGCATTAGTATTGCTATTAGGTATACTTAAATTTGTAGGTAATTTATACGTTGGACTACGTGTCTGCATATCCATGACAAAAAAACTTATAACATTCATTATCATGATATGAAAGGTCCAACGATAGGAGTAACTCTTATAGTGGAGATACTTTTTATATTTCTGAAGAATAGCCTGTCTGTGGATGACACACAATTTCGTACGACAGCTTCACTTGACAATGGTAACACTTTCCAAAACGTGTTGTTGCAATGATTTTTACGTCAGATAGTTATTGTATTCATGAATACTTATAGGTTTCTTATAATTAAATAATTATTCTACGATATATATAGTTACAATTTTTATTTTTATGTTCAGAAACTGTCATGGTAAATATTCTCTACATCGGTGGTGTGGCGTACATATGAAAGAGATGCAAGATTCTTATCCTGATCTGAATAAATTCATTTGGCAATGGTAAAACTTCTATAACCACTATAAGAGAAATTGTTCGTGATAAAGCCATTAATTGGAAGGATGGTCTTTTCGTTGCTGACATATATCCCACCTTCCTTTTATTATACAAATTCGTTCAACAACGGAAACAATTGGAAAGTCCTTGTGCCGAATCGAAAAATGTTGTACGATTGCGTGCGACTCTTCCATCGATTGTTAGATAAGATAGATTGCCGACTGCCACAGCTTGCGTAGATCAACAAAATGATAAAACAAAGAATGCTGCATGCACTGTGTCTGCGTACAAGAATGGAGCTCGTTAACGGCTTCAAAATTTGCAGTAAAAGTAGATCGATCTGCTCAAATAGTCATGAGTAAGTTACATTAAACAAAAGAGATATAACCTTTGGCCTTGTCCTAAATATAATTGGTAGTTTGTGAATTAAAAAATATCATAAGCAAGTTGCTTAATGACTTCCGGCATACGTACTGCAAATAAATATTGCTGGATAAGCTAATTTCTACTTCAGAGTTATATATTTTAATATCGGAAACTGGGACAGTTAAGTGGTTGTATGTTATTGCAGTAGGGAAATTTTTGCAGCATAATTATGCATCAGTACATAAATTTATTGCCAATCTATCATCACGATCAATTTTGTGTTGAAAATTTGGAGCAACAAATTATATGTTGGTGCAATACAGAAATTGTAGCGTAAAATTCTTAATGACTTCCTGTACATACGTAGTTTAAATAGGCAGGAACTATACAAGACACTTCAGTACAGTTGCAGCAGAGCAATTCTCTCTGCTGTATATAGCTTGTGTACATCCTAATTAACCGTTGCTCTATACAGGGGAGCTTTTTTAGGTATCTTGGTAGAATGCGGGGCACCTCTCAGTGGTGAAGTGACAACGGTTCGGCATCGCATCAACGGAGGCGCGGGTTCGATTCCCCGGACGGCACGCTACGGATTTACACTGCGTGGAGCACTTCAGCATCGAGAGGCCAGGCGATGCACGATGAGAGATCCTAAATTGACTCTCAGCATGGACTGCTTCTCCTGCTCTTCACACTACTGGATCTTCAAAATTCTAGACTTAAGGCAAAAAGAAAACCTCGATAGGTGTAACCATTGTACCCTGTATACGAGATAATATATGATATTTGTTCTGTTTTGTTTTATTTTTCATTTTTTTTGTAACTTTAATGCCCTTACATTTTATACTTACTAGACATGTAATTTTGCGCTTTATCTTTGTTTCTACTCTTTAGATTGGTGTCTAAGTGTGAAACAAATGATTCAAATAAGCAATAAAGGTTCAGAATTTTTTTTTTACTCATACCTCCCATACTGACTTTGTTTATGGGATAACTGAATTAAAATACACATTAATTCAGTAAATTAATGACAATAAAAACTTCAAATACAGGATTGACGTAACACTCAAACGAACGTGTATTCTCAGCAAATCTTTCGAATGCTTCGTTGCGTTATTTTAATTACTTAATTAATTTAATTAATTAATTTTATTAATTTTAATTAATTCTATTGACATTGTATATCAATAGAATTGCAAATATGTTGAACGTCATGTATGTAAGCTGGCTTAGCAGGGACCACAATTAATGGAAGTTTCGGGTACCGTTTCTGATTTTTTTTTTTTGTGGATATATAACATAAACCAGAGCACTCTGAGAGCTCATACCTCAGCCAAGCAAGGCATAGGTAATGAAAAATTAAAATTGGTTCAGAATCTATAATTTCCTTGGTACTAACACTAAAATCTAATCATCATTGTGCCTTCTGACAGTAACAGTTAACTGCTTCTGTAATTTTCTTGAAGATTCGTTATACGATGATAACTTTTCGAGTTATAATGCTACCAAACATTCTGACAAACTTTAGTCAATCACACAAACGGACCAAACGATCATCACCAAAATTAATGTAATCAATTACGTCTTCTAACATTAATAACAATTCCTGTAGATTTCGTAAAGATTCGTTCATCATTTTTTGAATTATTTTGCTAACAAACATAAAATTAAATGCTGATACAATCAAACGAATAAACAAATCGTCACAAAAATTTGGTCATTTACTCATCGTGGTATACCTTACAACTCATGCAAATTTATAATAATCCGTTAATACCTTTTTGAGTCGTGGTAGGTACTAAAGAAGAAGCAAACAAACAAATGAACGGATCCTCACCAAAATTTATTCATGTTTCTCCTAGCATACCTAACATTCTTTGCAAATTTCGTAAAGATTCGTCCATAACTTTGTGAGTTATTTTGGTGACAGACAGATAAACAGACAAATAGGCAGACAGGCAGGGACGTTTTTCTATGCTTAATAATACAGCCACCGCAACGCATTCGGATGGTTTGAAATACAAATGTAGACAAAAGATTATCTTGTGAAAGATTGCCTAGTGAATACGAGAACATGACACAAAATTTCACAGTTTACTCAACACATAAATCTATTTTCAATCACTAGCAAGATTTTCGTGAAGAAAAAGAAATATAGTACAATATACTGCATTCGGTTGTAGCCGGAGAAAACCGTCTTAGTTCGAATTTCTTGTCAATGGGACAAGCTGATCGTAGGTTCATGTTAATGTATTTGTGTGAACATATTGCACAAGAACTTCTTTACCAACGTAATATACGCAGAAAACAGAGTAGTACGAGTGAAAGATTATCCCAAAATAAACTTTTTTCTGACTGTGTTTAATTTCCGTATCATTACCTGTAGTTTTAATATATATTGACACTATATCCTCTTTTTATGGGTGTTATGAAAAATTAAATTCTAGCAATTTGTTATACCAGAATTACAATAAAACGAGACAATTGAGAAAAGTATACAATACCGTATGAAAATAGATTAGAATTGTTGCACGAAGCAGTCACAAACTTATAATATCCATGCCTCATACTTTTTCTAAACCATGTTCAAGTTCAAGAAAAAATATACTTAGAAACTACATATTGATAATTTTTTCACCCATATTCAAAACTATGCTATTATATTCAGTACTATATTAAAAACAACGCTGCTGTATGCAAGTTATATGCGATTGTATTCAAAACTATAGTAAAAACTATAGTGATGAATATTTAAAACTCTGCTGCTGTATTCCAAACATTGTTCATAACTACATGTATTCTACAAAATAATGCTAGATTATACGGCAGTGATTAACTCGCTGTTGATGAAAATTTAAACTAGGTACGGTACATTCTTCTCAACATTTCACGTACCATAACTCACACTTTGAACTTTCAATCGTTATGAGATTTCTTACAGACTGCATTTGCCAGATCAGTTTTATATCGTTAATAAAACACGATATATTCCCTAAAGGTGAAGTCTTCGAGACGGACTTTATAACCTCCTTAACTCGGACTTTATAACCTCCTCAACTCGGACTTTATCGTCCCTACACACTGACTTTGTCAGTAACAGTCAAATAGCCTCTTAAAAGAATGGACTTCTAGAAAAACAATTACGTGATATAGTGGGTTTGTCAGAGATCGTTGAAGATGTTAGGGGTCTGAACATATAAGTTATATTTTCAAATTCCCGGAATATTAAGCTACGGTAAATCTAATTTGAGACTTAACGTATAATATTATGAATTCGGTTGAGAGGGTAAGAGCCCGCCTTGGGGAGGTTTGAACTGCAAGTTACTCCTAAACCTCTACTTTGTTGGCATATTCAGGTACTGAGAACATTAAGAGGTCTTGCTCATTAATGACGTCATCTCTTGCCAAATTCGGTGAGTCAGCCAATGGTTGGAGTCACCCAAAACAGTGGCATATCACTGGCTGATGATAGAGATTGACCAGAAATGACGTCATCAATGAGTTAGTGGGTGTTTCATGTTCTGTTCTCTCAGGTGCTACGTCTCAGTACGAGTCAAATCAAATCATTTATTTTTCCAACAGGCAGGTTTCCATCAGTTGATACTATTACCGTACGAGGTCATTAAACTAGGCCTAGTGCAATACATGATAATACAAACGATTATTGGTGAAATTGCAGTTTTATAGCGCTTTCATACCACTCAACGTACAGTGTGTACAAAGTTATAGTGGATTAGTCAGGCTGATGTTGTTTTGAAAACAATTTGCTTAGGATTTCCTGGCTGCAAATGAGATTTTTTATAGCTGATTTTCAAAAGCTTATCTAGTGCAGCTCCCATATCTAGTTCTGTGCTAAATGACATTCTATATTTTGTGAGCGAATATCTACGTAAAACAATTATCGTGTCAATAGCTCACTCGCTGAACCTTGAATTGCTAAGATTTACACAGCTTGATCGTTCAGCCTCATGTAACTCTCAGAGGAATATAAGAATTCGTTATTGATAAAGTTTTAGAAGCTGGTTCCTGAAAGTTAATTTTAGAGGCATCACCCGTAAGGTAGGGCTATCTCTTACATTTTGTTCCCAAATAACATTCATGTATGTAGTAGTTTTTATGAAATTCTAGCACTCTAAATTCCAACTCAACAACCAGTTCTTAGCATCTTAACGAAAATACCTTGAACGATTTTTTTTCTGGCAAAACATGGTTGATTTCCTTAGATTAGGCTGACGTTTTTGAGCTCCTTGAGGACGACTCTTCAGCTGATCGTTTCATTCTTCTCCCTCCGTGTCCCCTTTTCCGGCCTCCCCCAACCCCCTTGCAATGCTATCCCCCTGCCCCATGCAATAAGGATGCTATCATTGAGGTTTGTTTTAAGGCCATAAATTGCCACTTATGGACACTAATGACTGTACGGTGGCGCCTTCCTGAGCGCCTTGCCACCGCCGCACTTCAGGCGCTCGTCTTCCTCTCTTTCGTGTCGGGATCTTCGAAACTCCGACCAAGTGAAAAGTCACTGTTGTAACTTTCGGGGGGTTCTTCCCCCTTCATAACCGTCTCTGTCAGTCGGAGGCATGACAGCCGCATATTTCAAATATTGATAATAATCAACTTAGATTAATTTATATATACGTTTACTCAACCCTTTATCGACGGGAAAACTTGCTGGGAAAATTTCTTCTAGCGAGCCTTTCAAGCCCTTGCAGCATTTCTTCATTTTATAAATACATGTATACTGATAAGTAAAAAAATGCATATGAAAAATTCTTATTAAGATCAGGCCTCTCGATCTTTCATATCCAAAGTTCTCTTTCTTTCATCACAAATATCACCCGCTAAGCTATTACCTACCTGTCCTGCTTGGTTCGCTTATACGTGAAAGCTATAAACATCTACGACATTTTAAAACGCTGCGTTAGCATACTCATTATATGCATTTCTTGAACTTTCTGCTTCATAAGCTTCTATATGATCATCTGGAACACTTTTCAAAGTGCTTTGCTTCTACAAAAAGCTCTCCCACTTGTGTAAACTTTCAGCGGAAGAGCCACATAAATATTTGGTTGGCATGAGATAAAATAGATTAAATTGGTCTTTAGGAGTAACGGGTCTCGCCTTTCAATTTTTCTTCGGTGAGAATGTGTACCAAAACGGCAAAAATATGTATGCAGCTCGAGAACTGGCCTTCTATTCAGCCGACATAGTTATTATTGCAACTAGAAACCTGTCAATCTATTCTTAATGGCCCCAAAGGGTCAGAATTTCTCTGTTTACTCATAAAATGCCTCAAAGTTTCATTATTTGTATCGATTATTTACATTGAAAACGTTTCCAGTAACATTGGACACATTATCCTCTAGTGTTATCTTCTAGTGCAATAGCTCGACTAAAAAAGTCATTGCTGCCATGTGTAGTGAATCGCATCGGGGCTAAATAATTGTGACGGTGTAGAACTCCACTTGTGTGTCCGGACTCAGTGAGCGTGTCTCTTCGGAGCTCAATGCCTCTCAGATTCTTGTTGTGTGATTTGTGCTAGGCCCGGTTGCAAATCTTTGAAGCACCTAAGATGAGACTGTAAAAAACCCTAAGATGTAACATATCAATACCCAAATACTGTATGTATAACATACAGTAACTTGCTCAGCCTGCTTGATGAACTCATTAGTCTTATTTCTGCCGTCACAAAGCCAAAAAAGACTCAAATAAAAGAATCGAACCCAAGACATGAAGTGAAACCGCAAGATATTGCCCAAGCTTTGCCAGAACTGTACTAAGCTGTATGGGTTAGTTAGGTTATTCAATCATCGTCTTCATCTTGTATTAAAAAAAGGATCTTTAATTTGGACGTGTGCATCACTTTGCTGGATTTTCCCCTTGAAAATAATTTACACATGTAGACTTGTCAAACGATATCATGCATGTAAATACTGCGAGCTTCTTTGTTTCAAAAATTTTAAAGTATTCATCATTAAACTAAAAATTGACACAAAATTATATATATGTAAACATAAAATCTTATACTAAATTTATAGAATGTCTATGCATGCGAATGTAAATATGAAATGAGTAACACATACTTATATAATGACATGTCTACAGTGTATCAGAACTATGAAGCAGCTAGCTTTTCAGCTGCAAGGCGTAATACTCTATCAGTAATTTATGTTAATTCTATAAGTATGTATATATGGTCTCATTTGTTGTTCTTTCTAGAACTAAGTGATACTTGTATACATATAACCAGCACGTATTTCATATTTGTATTCTTGAATTAAACGTGCTGCATTGTCATCATACAGTAATGTATTATTTTATGTAAACTTGCGTAGAGACTCTTACTAAATTGTAGGCTGCATGTGTTCTCATATTACGAAATGAGCGGTAATAGTATAAGACATGGTAACCTCTCTCCCAAGGAAGAAATAAATGATATTATTACCATTATTACCCATAGCTATATATGTATAAAGGCATAAATAGCTTATGCACTCATTCTTTTTTCAATTTTAATTTCTCATATGCCACTTAGCTGGAAACTTTTCACCTAATAGCTTTACCTCTCTATGTACATAACAAAAAACAATATAAACTATGAATTCCTTCACTTTCTACCTTTTTCATATGTACCATTTAACCAGCAGCATGCAAACGTTTAGCTATAGTCCTAGAGAAAACCATACATAAACTTTGAATTTATTCCTTTAAAACCCCATAAATTTAGCAATAGGCCTATATACAGTATATTACGATGCTCCTGTAAGTAAACATACATTAACTGTAAACTCATTCACCCCATAATTCTCATATGTAATACGATCTGAGATTCGCAGACTCATCAGTATAAAATAAACTCTTTTATGAAAACATACACAAGCTGCGTGAACTCATTGGCCTCTTAATTTCCAATAACATCTAATTGCCGCAGCGCAAATTGAGAAGACACGTTCTAATATTAATCGTGACTGGCGTAAATACGACACATCGGAGGCGAGTGTGTAGTGAGGAGGTGATACATCACACACCGACACGCTCTACACACCATCGATCACGGGGCTCGGTAGTGCAGCACTAGCACTAGGCGCTACCATCATACCTCATCTCTAGCACGACTTGCCACCTTTGCCATCTAATTAGAAGTGTCCGGGGATATCTTGCGCTAATAGTTTAATTACGGTAACTATAGTGTGGCAGCGAGAGGTAATGGAGCGGTAATGGGGAGGGATGGGGTGATAGGAGGGGTAATGGGTGATGTGGGACAGCTACATGGGTGGTGATGCTGTCACCTGAGAAAGTAAGGTAGTGTAATAAAAGAAAAAGTAATGGTAAATATCGTAGGTGAATGTTATTGAGATAGGCAGGGGATCACCAATTTTCAATTTGCAAACCTCTATGCAATTCATTCAGTAAATCATCTACTCAGTGTGAATTGCTCAAACAATTGGTCAGTACGTGAACTTCTGAGCCAATTGGCTATGCACTGGATTGCTCAGTCAATTGGCTAATCAGTGAATTACTCAGTCAATAAGCTAGCTAGTGAAATACTCTGTCAGTTAGCTAGCGAGTGAATTACTCTGTTAATTTACTGGCCAGCAAATTACTCGGTCAATTGGCTACCAGTGAATTACTTAGTTAATTGGTTACCCAATGAATTATTCAGTTTATTGGTTGGCCAATGAATTGCTCAGTTAATTGACTAGTCAATGAATTACTCAGTCATTCAATGAACCAGTAAATTATTCTGTTAGTTGGATAGCCAGCGAATTACTCTGTCGTTTCGCCAGCTTATGAATCATTCAGTAAATTGGCTAGCCAGTGAGTTACACAGTAAATCAGAAGATCAGTAAATTACATTGTCAAATTACAAACTTGAGAACACTCAGTCAAATAGCTAGTCATTAATGTACTCAGTCAATGACAATGAGTTGGCTAGTCAGCCTGTCAAACAGCTAGTATGCGAAACTGTCAATGACAGGAGCAGTAAGTGAAACAAAGCGCTCAAGTCCCGTAGATTTTTGTCTACCGGAAGCTCGCCGCTGCACAAACTGTCTCTCTAAAAGCGCCCCCCCCCCGCGCTTCATTAAGAGATTACCTCTGGCATTTCTTACCTCCAGCCTTTTCCAACTCATTGTTATTTATTTATCCGTGAACGTGTGTACTAAGTACTACTCTAGACAATAACTAATTAAGTGCGCTATATAGCGTCAGTGATCAGTTATTCTATAGTGTATATTGGCTACTTTCATCGAATAGACTCCTGTACAATCAAGATGGCGTTATTAGTCTCATGATGTTTTGTGAACAGAATGTGAAAGCATTCTCAGAAAATTTTAAACCGGTACAGTTGAGTTCGAGCAACTATAGGAAAACCCCGGTTGACTCAACTATTACTTATCTGTGGGGAGATTTTGCTTTTGGTTCTTCCACTGTTCATCAGTTAAAGCCTGAATTACCGAATACATCCAATGTATGTCTGCATTCTGTTACGGCGAGTGGTAGATATAAGGTAGGCAAATACGTGTATGGTATATGGTAAGTAGGTATCAGGCTTTATAAGACACGTAGGTAAATGGTATATGGTCGGTAGATACAGTATATGTTTTTAGGGTAGGTTGTTACGTGGCAAATCGTAGGTACACAATGGATTACAACCAATAATTATATCTGTTGTTTAGCATTACTTAGAAGCCACGTATTCTTCAGCCCTCGCCCACTACCCAACAATTAACATGACCAGGGAATAACTATCACAAAGCAACTAAAACACTGCCAGCAAGTTGACACAAGTGTGAATAGGGCACGCAAAGTACTGGGTCAAGAACTTCGAGGGCAAATCCAAGGACAGATTTATGCCTTTGTACAAAGTACTCGTGCTCCTGCATTTAGATTTTACGGTTCAATTCCTGTCAGCACATTAGTACAACGCTATCGATAAAATGGAAATAATCCAACGCGGCTGTGAAACAAGCCAACGAGTGTCGCTTACAGAAAGTGGGACTCAACTTTCTCGAGCAAAAGACGACTCAGAGGGCAACTAATAGAAATATTCAAGTACCTGACTGGCTTCAACGACGTGCCTACAACAGGACTTATTGACAGGGACAATGGCCAAAAAGTAAAACAAAGAGATCAACAGAGTACTCTAAACCAGGAATTTTCTCATGTTTCTAAGTGTGTATTTGAAATAGACAGTCAGTGCGCTTGAAAATCCTCTGGACAAACAAAGAGAATGACACTCTCCACAGCTACGAACAACTCCAGGAGTCACGGGCTCCTAAAGGCCAAAGCTTCAGAGACCTTAAACATTTTTCCTGTCTCAATTTAATTAACGTCTCCGAGCTTTGTGGAGCTGCGGCAATGGATCGTACTTGCACGATCAACTCCTTTGCTGCGCATATTTCCCTTCTTCTTTTCTCCTCAGATACCTAAATGATATCGACAAAATGGTGATAACTCATCAAAGGACAGGACCTATAGTCCAGGCTGCGCTCTAGGAATGGGCCGGTTAGTCCGTCTACTGGCAGCTATCTAATCCAATCTACTGCTGCCTGACGGTAGGGACCGACTGGGGCCCCGACCCCGGCAAACCCCGGCCATTTTCAGCTCCCCTGGCCCGGTTATCGAAAATTGCTTACCCCGGCGCCGGCCCGGGCTTTTCAATACCGACCCCGGGCCCGGCTTTTCGAATTGTGAAAACCGGGGGTTTAGCCGGGGCTTTTTGGGTGGAGGGAAAACACTTAACATGCAATAGAACAAGTTTTCTGGGGGAAGCTAATTTATTTTTTTGCATTCTGATTCATTATGAGTTACGATTGATCAATATCATATCATTGTCTTAAACTACTGCTAGTGCAAGAAACTCCTGGCCCCGGCTATTTGGTTTTTGTCGCCCCGTTACCCTCAGAGGCATATTCTGGCGGGCCCTTTTCCTGCCACACTCTATTTGGGCATTGCACACGCAAGGGACCCAAGTGCCTTCTCCGCAGGGGATGTAGCAGCTGGCGCAGTGCCTGCTGAGAAGATTAGTATTTTAAAGTTAGGTAGATTCTCTTTGTTTCACCTACAGTTTTGCGAGGAGGGTGGTGGTAAGCGTCCCATCCCATGGGACTCCTATCTGCTCCCGTGTAGATCGAGGGCCACGGAAGGGATCCCCCCGCACGAGTGTTAGCTTTCTTCTGTTTTCTTCTCTTTCCGTTTATCGTCTCCATCCGTGCGCCGCACGGCTGAACGATTTAGATCGGCCGAGCCGTATGGAGTTGAAGATGCTCGCGCCTTATTTCCTGCCAGCCACGGGTATAGGCAAAAGAGCCCCGGTAGGAAAAAGCATCACCTATCTCCTAAATGTACATTTATTGATCATACTTAGTTATTTTGGAGCAAGTTGTATAAATATAAGTCTAATTATACAGTACTGCATTTACTACCCTAATATAACAAAACCAACCCCTACTCTATGGTCTAGCTTTTTCTAATTGAACGCAGCCTAATCTAACCACATTCAACTAAACCCAACCTATTCTAACTTACATTACTATAGCTTTTTCTGACCTAACTTACGACTTCGTAACTTTTTTCACCTAACCCGACGTAACCCTACTTAACCTCAGCTAACTAGACCTTAACGTTTATCTATACAGCGATTAAGTATGAGAAAAGCAGGCCTCGCCCACCTAACATTTCCTAATGGTCTTAATCTTTGTGTAATTACTTAACTTTTTGTATGGCAAACAATTAATTTCTACCTGATAAGGCCAGCAAGCAGAGAGTGTAATATATATAACGGTTATGACTACCGTCACACCGACGAGTCGAAGAACATATTTGAGGGGTCGGACCTCAGGCCTTCATAAATAATTTCGGTTCGTAATCCTAATCAAAAATTTATTCAGTGTTATATTCTTGACACAAGAGAAACCATATGAATATTTAATGTTTAAATTTTCTGTACCTGACAATCTTACTGTTTTATGCATGACTACAACTCAGGTAGCTGACCAGTCAGGAGCGGGAGACTGAATGAATTAATTCCAACAAATACTACGATATGCTCAAATATGTTTTGTGAAGAGCACTGTAACTAAATACGAAGTGTAAATGAGGCTTCACTTCAAAAAAGGTGAATCAGGGGGCTATAGCCTATACCGGACTACATTTTACCTCTGGTGCCGTGAAAGCTTCCACCAGCCTTCACTGTATTTTCAATTATTGATAATTATAATCATTTCTTGTTCAAATAATAGATATTCCCTTGTTTTATTTATTTATTCAAGGAATGCAATTCACACTTGATAAAAAATTTTCAGGCGAAATTTGAATACTTATAGGCTACTCAGCCGGCGCATTCGTCGATGTTGACGTGATTAATGATGCCACTCTTTTATGCACGCTAGTTTCCCGTGCGTTCTCCCGTTATACTCTTAGCTCCTTGGATGGGGATATTCCGAGAGACCCGATTTTTGGACTTACAACAAGTTCAAAATGTAAAAATTGGGCTCGTCTACATAGGTATAGCCTACCCCAACCTCGCAGTCCCCACTATCCCAAAACTAAGCTCACCTGAGCTGATCTCACCTAACCTGATTTAACTTAACCTGATTTAACTTAACTTGATCTTACCTTACCTAATCTCACCTAAACTATACTCAACTAACCTAACTTAACCTTACCGAAGCTTACCTAACCTAAGCTCACCTAGCTAAATTTAACTTAACCTTACATTACCTATTTCAAGGGTTCTTGCAACCCACGTTTACACGTGTAAATATTGGGTGAAATTTAGCTAAGCAATATATAGTTTAGTTTACCTAAATAAGTTGTGTTCAAATAAGTGAATACAGATTTCATATATAGCTTCATGAGAAAGCGGGGCTTTTTTCCTACCGGGGTTTTCGCCAGTTACCACCAGACGTGGTGCACCTGGCCAAGATTGTTCTAATAGAACTCATCTGAGTTCGACTCAACTTCTAAACCATATTATACAAAATTGGATCGCTGTTATAGCCTATATAGTAGCCATCGTATCTAATACGGCGCAAAAACCCACAATATAATAGTAATTGGTCGCCCCGGCCACGATTATAAACTATTTGGTAGGTAAGTTTGTACTTAAGCTTAGATTTGGTTTGCGTGTTTTTTCTTGTCGTGAGTATGTTAATTGGGTCAATTTAAGACATTTTACATGAATAACGTTGCGTCGCAAATGCTTAGTTTTCGAGGTATATAACTTTGAAGCTCCCATATTTTTCCATGGATGAAAATAACCGGCGCCGTTATAAGCTTGCTAGCGTCCTAATAGGAACTTAACCAAACCTACCTAGCCTAACCTAACCTTACTTAGCCATACCTAACCGCGAACCTGTGTTATTTTCTCCCATATATAGGAAAACAATGTCAACTTCAATGTCATATATCTCGAAAACTAACACTTGCGACGAAAACGTTATTCATGTAAATAGTTTGGAGGAATTGACCCAATTACCATACTAAAAGCAAGAAAAACAATAAAAAAAACATGTGTGAGTTAAAGTAAAATAATACCCTTTATTTTTTGTCACTCTGGCTCCAAGCCCCGGCCCCGGCTAGTTGGTTGACGCCCCGGCTACTTGATTTTTGGTCGCCCCGGCCAGGTACCTGATTCTTGGTCGCCCCGGCCAGGTACTTGCTTTTGGTTGCCCCGACCCCGGTTTTCTAAAAATCATCGCCCCGGTCGGTTTCTACCTGACGGACTGATGAACGATTGTCAATATATAACAGCAACGAACGTGAGTAATTACAACTTTCTTTGAATCAGCATACTCGGGAAAGAAATTGTAAAACAGAAATTTCTAAGCCTCTATGCAAACACTTTAATAAAGACAGATGTATATTTATTGTTTATCTGGTCAGTTTCTAGAATATTTATTGTATTGGTGCATTACTTTCAATTCCAAATTTTTCGATGAGAGGGGTCATTGTAGCTCTCATGAATACAGTTGGTTTCCATCAGTAGCCTGGCTATGGTGGACGCACAGACATTTGATGAGAACTGGTGCCTAATTTGAAGCTTGTTATTCATACTGTCTGTTGTTTATACTGTACGTTCTGTTAGCACGCACAGGATTACATATGCATTATACATAGGGTACTACTCTGCTGAAAGGGGAACAGGCTTGTAGTAGTCGGATGAAATCCAAGATCTTGAAAATGGGGTTCCGGAAGTGTGAAGTTTAACTAGCTGAGAATCGATGGCTGTAAGATTATTTGATTGGCATAGATACTGAGGTGCAAATTTTTTATTTGTTTTTCTTTTTTCTACCCATAGGACAAAGGAGACAGTGCACCCATAGTTGCAATTCTTTAGCAAATTAAAATTCATTTCTAATTTCATTGAAATGTCGGAAATACGTACCGAGAATATGCATTAATCTATGCATAGTACAGCTACCAGAGGCTTGTAAGCAAAGACTTTTCAATGAACTTTCTTCACCGTCATTTTATGACCGCGGGATTCACAAACAAATCTATAAAAAGCTAGCGGAAAATGAAATCCTTTCATGAGTTACTTCTAAAGTTGACTCAATTCGTATATCCTCATGAGAATTTGACGAATATGAAATAAAACCGAATAATTTCAGCTTCGTTATCAATCTTCAAATATTTCGAAAAAAATTATAAACAGATAAAAGTGACCATATTATAAGAACTGAATCAGTTTTCAATATTGAATGCTTACAGCAGAGGTTCCGAAGTTTAAACCATTCTGTGATTGCACTGTAATAATCCGCATTATTGCTTAGAAATGATTGATAGATATTTTTTATTTTAATAAGTGGGATAAAACTCGTGGGAAATGCTACACCAGATTAGCCAAAATGTACATAGCTTCAATTGTACAAACAAAGCTACTTTGATTATTATTTTGTAATCGACTAAAGCTAGTGCGCTTGTAGTCTCAAGAACATCAAGCTAGTAACGAATCGAACGACCATGACTGAAGTTCCGTACAAGCCAAAGCTAAGTGGAATAGATAACTTTAAAGTACTTAGAAGTGAAACTATACAAAAAACTGCAGCATTATACATGTACGGCATGTAATGTACTGCAGTATACCGTACAGCAGTTTATGGGATGAGGTAGTGTGTATCACTAGGATGCATTCACATTATACACAGCTGTGTACAAAAGTGTAGAGCAGTAATACTGCTGCAACATAAGAGCGTGCTCGGCAGAGTACAGCTTGATACCCACAGCAGCGTAAGACAGTACTGGTATATAGCACTGTACGCAAGTGTAGAGCAGTACATACCAACGTACAGCCCTGTACACCAGCATACAGCAGTACGTAACAGTATCGGGACCCGCATATGGTCGTACCTCCGCGAACTGCAGCAAAGAGTTACCTTCAATAAATTTCCGGCAATGGGCTCTCACCTGTGATATGTCAAGTGCTATAACGCCTCCGTCACCTCATTAAAGTTAGGAGAGTTAAAGCTGCCGGACAACAAATATCCGGCTATAAATTTCCGGAGGAGTTCTGGGCTTGAATGTTCGAGCATGGACAGAGGGCCCCATTGTGGCCTCCTCCTCCCGCCCTCCGCGGCTGCAACGCTTCACCATTGAGCAGCTAACCGCGGGACTATAAAAGATTCCCGAGGCTCTCTTCAGATTCTCTGCCTTCAATGAGGTCTCTAATTCCTTTAATTCACTACCTATTATTAGGCACAGTGAGAGCGT
>LQNS02278170.1:1505514-1519573 GCA_001587735.2 Parhyale hawaiensis | reverse complement strand
CACCATTGAGCAGCTAACCGCGGGACTATAAAAGATTCCCGAGGCTCTCTTCAGATTCTCTGCCTTCAATGAGGTCTCTAATTCCTTTAATTCACTACCTATTATTAGGCACAGTGAGAGCGTAAACGTTAGTAAACTGACTGCCTCTTGCTGGGCTGCAGACACCACGCATTGCTTCCTATTCGAGAGACTGGCAACGAAGTGGGTGTCTCTCTCTAGCTTGGAAGTTGCCTTCTCTGATGTGCTCCAGAGGTGAGGAGACCCGGCTGTTGCCGACACCTGGGACGCTGGAATAGTTCTCAGTTACGGACAAATGTTGCCATGTATGTAGATGTGTGTATACATATATATTGTCTTAAGATAGCATTATATAAGATACTGAAGAATTCGATGAGAAGTATAGTGTTTGGGCCCATCAACTGATGACTTATCCCAGCAGGGAGCTCATCTGTTTACCCTTGAGTTTAGTTGAAACTGGGATCGGATCAACTCTGGACATGAATCGACGACTTCCAGTACACCACGAGTGTTCCAATCCTGGTAAGGATATACGTATAGATTAAAAATTTAATCCCTAGTCGCACGTGGGATTGTCTATGCAAGTGGAAAGCACATATCTTCCCATAAGTTCTATTATACTTCGATACCCGGCCTATAACACGTGAGCTCTTTGCAAATCTTGGTGTGCTGACTCGGCAGTTGAGTGTGCATGCACGGCACCGTGGTGAAACTGCTTTCCTCAGAGATGAGGGGGGTCTCGGGTCATTTGCTCCTTCCGTCAAATTGGAGCCATAGTTCCTGTTGACCCGCGGTCGACTGCAACTACACTTACTCATCTGGGGCCAGTGGGCCTATACCCGCAGCACAAACCAGTGCATGTGGGTTTCCCAGGTGAAGGTGTGGTCTAAGTTAACTTTACCTTTACCATGTTTTCAAACAGCTTGTAGATCTTGGTGTTTATTCTGATGTGGTTAAAACTATTCGTGCTGTCTCTGTTTTAGAACTTGGTAATGTCATTGAAACTTCATGCTATTTATCTATTCATATATTGTGTCTGCGTTTAACATATTTTTTTAAAAATCAATTATGAAGGATTATCGGCTTTTTACTGAAACGCCTAGCATCCCAATTTCGGCACAGTTTTGCTGTAGAAAATTAACCGTAAAACTTTGCTTCATTTCATTTGGTGAGGGATATCCAACCAGCTTTTTGTAGATAATGCGTTTACCAGGTGTTCATCCCTCGACGTAAAAAAAGCATTTGTTGCAGTTGATACAGACATCCTACTTTACAAGCTAGCTACATCACTTTTGGTGACGTCAAGCATTTTGAGATTACTGCAGAGCTGCCTGACACCCGCATGCAGTATTGATTGTTTTGAATGGCCTGTATATAGTGCCGTTATTAACGCGTAGGTGTTCTAAGGATCATTTCTTGGACTTCTGCGTTGAATGTGATGCAATGGAAATGCCCTGAGGAAGGCACAAACTCGACCTGTGCCGAAAGCTTGGCCAAATATAAACTTAAGTCTGTACCAGTCCTTAATAACCAAATATAATGAATCGCAACAGACGTCCAATCACATTTTCGATATTACATATACTGCAATACTGTCCACTGACCACACGGTGTTTCAACGAAGCCAGCGTGTGTGCCATGAGCTCAAGTCTTTATCACAGAACTGCTGGTATAGCTGGAGATGAAAAGGCTCACACCGAGTGCTAGTAAAACCAACTTTAAATTATTCACATTCAGATGAATTCCCAACCTAACTTACACATATTTGAGGGAGACTCAACTAGAATGAGTAACATTGTTTAGACATTTTATTTAGAAGTTGAAGTAGCCATAACTGCTTAATGCAGTTCACCTAGATGATGTTGTGCCTCTAGGTTAATAGGAACAATGGTGCAATGGTGCGAAGAAGTGCCAATCATGGTTCGGAGACTCTCAGTGCATATAGGCTCTTGTTAGCTCTCATGTGGACCAAGGTAGTAATTTATGTTCTGTTAGTAACAATGTAGTTGTCATCTATGCATCCAAACGCCCAACTGGTTACGTTTATAAGCAGCTTGGGACTCGTTTCAATACATATTTCAAATCGGTAGCATAGATACGGTGTCATAAATTGGGCGCAAGTTATGCATCCCCGCATCAAATTGTCAGTGCGAATGAACAGTGTGGCTTGGCATAACTAACATCCTGTATCTGTAAGCTCCTAATAGTTGCCTTGAACAGTATAGTTTATCCATATCGAGGGCAAAAATTGATGAATACAATGTGCCGCCGACATCAGTTCATTCAGTGTTCATATGAGGTTGCAGTTAGCGTGAAAATATCAAAAGGATCGAACGAGCCCAAGGTATCCAAAGTATGAGGATAAAAATGTGAACAATTTCCTATAGGGAAAATCGCTGAAGTGGACTCTTAAGTTTGACGATATACGGCTATTTTGTAATGAACTTCCTTCGAAATGCTGTACCAGTACACCTACCTGCGCATAATTATCAGGCCAAGGGACCAGGACTTAACCTATACATACAAGGATTTGTTAATTTTGCTACAGGGGTTCGTTGCACTACGGTTTTCCAACGCAGACTGGTGCGGATGGGTTAACGTATCCAGAGCGCTGAGGTTGAGTTACAAAAACGCTTCACCATTTTTTCAGCGCATGAGGTGTCATAAGGCTTCACCTGGACCTCATGGCAGACCAAAGTATGTAAAGGGATGTTAATATTTAAAATATGGGCATGCACCACACAGCACCCGCAAACTCCCTTGCACCACACAGCACCCGCAGACTCCCAATAGCACTACACAGCACTCACAGGTTTCCTAGTGGCGGGTGCACACAGACGCAAAAGTTGCGCCCCAGCTCTATTTCACATCCGATTACGTTGCTGCTTACAAAACTTATTTTGCACGGCGTTCCACAACTAAGTTGAATATAAAAAATACTAGTCGTTTCACGTAGTTTGTACGCCATAGCAGGAGAGCAGGAGACATTGATCGAGTTTTGAGTATGCCTCCTACTTTTGAATTTGTTTAAGGTTGAAATAACGTTTCGTATTCGGGTGACCTTAAAATAGTAGTCACGACAACGTGACGGCCAAAGCGAAAAGTTGAGTGACGGAGCAATTTTTGCGTTAGTGTGCTCCGCCATAACGCTTCACGTCCCCCACAGGCTAAAAATTAATGCTACACCTACACTGCACCCACTGGCTCCCTAGCGTTACACAGCGCCGACTCACTCCTTGGCACCATACACGACCCGCACACTCCCGAACACCACAAAGCACCCACAGACTTCCTAACACACCACAGCACTCACAGAATACCCTAAAACACACAGCCAACACAGAATACCCTAACACCATACATCACACAGAGAATCTCTAGCACCACATGGAACCCACAGACTTCCTAACACACCACAGCACTCACAGAATACACTAAAACACAGAGCCAACACAGAATACCCTAACACCATACATCACACAGAGAATCTCTAACACCACACAGCACCCACAGCCTGCCTAACACAACACAGCACCCACAGAATACCCTAAAACACACAGCAAACACAGCATACCCTAGCACCACACGGCACCCACAGAATACCCTAAAACACACAGCAAACACAGCATACCCTAACCCAACACAGCACCCAAGTCTTTCTAGCACCACATAGTACCCACAGAATACCTTAAAACCCAAAGCCAACACAGAATACCTTAACACCACACAGCCAACACAGAATACCCTAACCCCACACAGCATCCACAGACTTCCTATAGCACCACGCAGCACCCACAAAATACCTAAAAACCCACAGGCAACACAATACCGTAGCACCACACAGCACCCACAGAATACGCTATACCACCGCACAGTATCCTGAGCTGGCGAGAGATGGTCGTATCTATGATACGCACCCTAAGGCCCCAAAAAGATGCCGACGATTGATATCGCTCATCATTTACGATGTTTGCCAGAAGAGGGCCGTCTGTCGGATCGCTCCGGCCCTGANCACAGTATCCTGAGCTGGCGAGAGATGGTCGTATCTATGATACGCACCCTAAGGCCCCAAAAAGATGCCGACGATTGATATCGCTCATCATTTACGATGTTTGCCAGAAGAGGGCCGTCTGTCGGATCGCTCCGGCCCTGATACGCAAAGCCGATTGACTGTGACGCAACGCTTGCACTCTTTAGTCTCATTTACCTATCTTAGCTTAGCACCATATTACCTCGATATCTCTAATGCAACCCGTTTAGCTTTATACGGGACCGGTCTCTACCTGCGTGGATTTACCAATCCTCGGGATGGTCACGCTTAACACCATCCGCCCTGTAATCCGGTTCGTGTAGTATGGTGTCACTCATCGGTTACGGGTGTTTACCTATAAGCCAGTCGATCAACTTGAGAGTCTGGGAGAATATGCAAAGTCTGGTAAGTGTCTAAGATTAATAGGTGAGTTACAGGAGATCCCCCCACTGAAGCTGAGCGTGTCCAGGCGGTGGACGAGAGCGCTACCATTGCGTGGTGACCTCCCACGGCGCTCAATTAGCTCGCATTGAGCAGAAGGAGCTCGTCAGCGGTGAGTGGAGCCCGACGGAGGAGCCAGCGCCTTCTGATTTCACGGGGCCTAGGAGCGTCTCTTGTGCCTCAGCTTCTCTTCATTCAAATTTATAAGCCTCATGAGTTTTTGTTCCGTTTGGTTCAGCTTCATAAATCGCTAGCCTCATGAGCTTAAGCTTTGAATGATTCAGTTTCATAAGCCATAACCCTCACGAGCATCAGTTCCGTCAGTCAGTTCAGTTTCATCTGTCATGAGACTCGTGAGCTTTAACTTTGGGTAACAGGGCACGTTCGAGACGGCGTCAAAATTAGGCCTTCGAGGCTTGGCTTGTCCGAAACTTCGGGCAGACTTTTTGGCTCTGTCGCTTCGAGTCGTGAGGCAACTGCTATAGAAGCAACCATGTGTTACTCTAATGGCTGCGACACAAGCTAGCCAAAAGCTGAGGAAACTCTCGCAAACGCGCAAAATTTTTTGCGCAAAAAACATCTCCCTATTCACACGAGAGAATGGTCCGCTGGTAAAAAAAACTTCGAGCTCTGTTCATCTAGACGACGTTGCCATGGCTACGGATTGAACATCAGGACAAAAATACATCTAACAAGCAGAATAATTTAATAGATGCTGCCACTTTCATAACCAAAATCAAGTTCAATTCTTTGATAAAATATCTTGAAAATATTAAACCCGTTGCGGTTCCGAAAGCGAACTGAACGCCCCACCCGCCGATAGATGTCCCCAGGTCTCTCGTGGCGGTTTATTGACATTTTTTCGCGTATGGAGGACAAAAATGCTGCACGGTCCTTCTCAAAATTTTGCGCAAAAGCGGGAGTGTGCAGGTTTTTAGACGATGATTTCGCGCACAAAACTCGGATACGCGTTCTTTTGGATAGCGTGTGGCGGCATCGGCATAGGAGGATGGCTAAACACTCTTTATTCTATTTGGGGTTGCTCAGAAAGCCACATAAGCTTCAGTTTCGTTTCATTGAGGCTTACAAGTTTTAGGATAGTTTGCTGTCCAGTTCATATAAGCCTCAAGAATTTCAGTGTCACGTGGTCTCTATCCACTTTACGGATTTCAACTTGCTGATAGTCTTACTCGTGTGCAGATCTGCGGAATGTGATCAAATAGTGTTGAGGCCTGACAGACCACAATGCAGGTAGATCACACTATCGTTTCACCGTCCACAGTCCAACAATAGCGCACTGTCGACTCGTTTCGTAGTCCACGATCCAGTTATCTTACTCTGTCGTCTGAAGGCCAGTCCACAGTCCAGTCGTCTCAAACTGTTCTCTTTATGACTGCCCGCAACTCCAGCCATGTTGCACCGTCATTTGGAAGACCAAAGATCAGCCACATCGCACCGTCGTTTGGCAGTCCACAGTCCAGCCATATCGCACCGTCGTTTGGCAGTCCACAGTCCAACCATATCGCACCGTCGTTTGGCAGTCCACAGTCCAACCATATCGCACCGTCGTTTGGCAGTCCACAGTCCAACCATATCGCACCGTCGTTTGGCAGTCCACAGTGCAGCCATATAGCACTGTCGTCTGGCAGTCCACAGTCCAGTCGTATAGCACTGTCGTCTGGCAGTCCACAGTCCAGCCATATCGCACTGTCGTCTGGCAGTCCACAGTCCAACCATATCGCACCGTCGTCTGGCAGTCCACAGTCCAACCATATCGCACTGTCGTCTGGCAGTCCACAGTTCAGCCATATCGCACCGTCGTCTGGCAGTACACAGTCCAACCATATCGCACCGTCGTTTGGCAGTCCACAGTCCAGTCGTATAGCACTGTCGTCTGGCAGTCCACAGTCCAGCCATATCGCACTGTCGTCTGGCAGTCCACAGTCCAACCATATCGCATTGTCGTCTGGCAGTCCACAGTGCAGCCATACCGCACTGTCGTCTGGCAGTCCACAGTCCAGCCATATAGCACTGTCGTCTGGCAGTCCACAGTCCAGTCATATAGCACTGTCGTCTGGCAGTCCACAGTCCAGCCATATCGCATTGTCGTCTGGCAGTCCACAGTCCAGCCATATCGCATTGTGGTCTGGCAGTCCACAGTGCAGCCATACCGCACTGTCGTCTGGCAGTCCACAGTCCAGTCATATAGCACTGTCGTCTGGCAGTCCACAGTGCAGCCATATCGCATTGTCGTCTGGCAGTCCACAGTGCAGCCTTACCGCACTGTCGTCTGGCAGTCCACAGTCCAGCCATATCGCACTGTCGTCTGGCAGTCCACAGTCCAACCATATCGCATTGTCGTCTGGCAGTCCACAGTGCAGCCATACCGCAACTGTCTTCTGGCAGTCCACAGTCCAGTCATATAGCACTGTCGTCTGGCAGTCCACAGTCCAGTCATATAGCACTGTCGTCTGGCAGTCCACAGTCCAGTTATATAGCACTGTCGTCTGGCAGTCCACAGTCCAGTCATATAGCACTGTCGTCTGGCAGTTCACAGTCCAGTCATATAGCACTGTCGTCTGGCAGTCCACAGTCCACTCATATAGCACTGTCGTCTGGCAGTCCACAGTCCAGTCATATAGCACTGTCGTCTGACAGTCCACAGTCAAGCCATATCGCACTGTCGTCTGGCAGTCCACAGTCAAGCCATATCGCACTGTCGTCTGGCAGTCCACAGTCAAGCCATATCGCACTGCCGTCTGGCAGTCCACAGTCCAACCATATCACACTGTCGTCTGGCAGTCCGTCCACAGTCCAGCCATATCGCACTGTCGTCTGGCAGTCCACAGTCCAGTCATGCGGCCCAGCCCAACTAAGCTCGCTCATCAAGTGCCTATGTTGACATAAAGAGCATCAGACGCGCATAACTATGCTGCCCCGACATAATGGGCTTAATTTGCCCTCTTGAACGAGCGAGGCTTTCAAGCGAGCCGCCTGGGGGGCGATGAGAGGGGGTTGGGGGAGGAGCAGGTGAAGGGAGGGGGAGGGGGGCTGGGGATGACAGCAAAGCAAGGTCTGAGAATGTGAAATGAGGAAGAAGAATCCTTACCATTCTTGCTGAGACTGACATTCACAGCTGTTTGCTCATACGCGTTCATATCATGGTATTAAGATTAATACTACAAAAAATAAATTCTAATTACTGTCTAAGTCTGCAAAATAAATTGCATCCATGCTTCTACATATTATGACACAGCAATATTATTATTATGTGGCTGCAGCAAAGAAGATTGAATTATTATTGCTATAACTAGATACGAAACTTGAAGGCATCTGCTTCTGCTGGGAAAGTGCATGGTGGGCTAAATAATAGATTTAGCTTATAAGAATAGTAATATGGTGATCTTATACCCAAAAAATATCAATTTAGGCTATTGATAGAGTACATGCTACATATCTGATGGACTTCATGGCATATATTTGATTGTCCACTCTTCACAAGCGAATGCTAAGGCTAATTCACTAGATTTAAGTACAGGCTTTTTTCAATAAACTCATAAAGACCTTACAAAAGTTGAAGAAAATACTGTTCATGGTGATACAGAGTATACAAGGAAAGGTAGCAATAATAAAAACTTGAGAGCATAGGTCATGAATGGGAGACCAAATGAATTTTGATCATTTTGGTGTTGTAAAATTGAATAATGGCTGTCGCCCACTGATAAACCAATCTGATAATTTGTGCATCTCGCTGACGAATATGCACGTTTCCTTGCATCACCATGAATAGTTTGCTTCTTGCCTGAGCTCTATATAAGAAAATCACGGGAATTTATCCGATATCTGCACGGAACCAATCGGATAAATTCTCACTCCTATGGCCCACATGTTAATTAGCAAACAATTTATTGAAGGCTTACCAATCGGTCTTAGAAACTAGTTATGATTTAGAGGGGCCGTCACGAAGAGCAGGGTCTAGTTTTAGTTCAATTTCGAATTATTGTGAACTAGCGGGACCCGTAAAAATTCCGCGGTTAATTAATGTTTTCACCTACTTTCGTTTGACATAAGGTAGTGTTCCTGTAATTTAACCTACCCCGTCCAATCTAAAGTCCGCCTGACGAACCCTCGTCTACCTTAACACACCGCGTCTAGCGAATTCTAGCCCCTCTCACCTGTGGATCTTGCACACAACGGTACTTCTCGCATGTTCTCCTACATTGATGCATGCCTTTTCTACGCTCTGTTTCCCACTGTTTACCGATAATTTAGCCCATCATCATCTTACGCATTTCATTTTTTTGTCAGCGTATCCGATTTTTTGGACGACTACGGGACCCACGGCTATTGAGCAGTGGCCCGTGATTTTCCTACTCTCTTTGAAATGATAGATATACAACAAACAGACTCGGCCAGTTTTTTAAGCAGCCTAACCTTCTGTTCTTAAGATGTCATTGTATTTCGTTAATTAGATATCGCACATTCGCTTGAAAGAATACCTTAGAACCGATATGTCCGACACTACCCTCTCCATTCTCCAGCAGCGTATCCTAAATACCGTACGTATCTTACTGGCATTATTAAGATCGTCGATCGCTACAAGAAAAGTAACCATAATATATTGTGAATGGAATACAAAGCGGTAGATAAGATACGAGTGAAATTATCTTTAGTAGCAGCACCCGTGAAACGTTCACGGTCTGGCTAAAGGCGCTTCAGATAGATCAGTGAAACCTTTGCATTGTACCATGGCAATTCCCCATCAGCATCACAAACAACACCGAGATTCGATCTTATACGACCAGCCTTTTTGCTGATAATAATTACTGAAGCTGTCCCCGTCTAGGTAGACCCGTGGGATATATCTATACGTTGTTCTGTCTAACTGGACCCGTGGAATTCCTTTGGCAGCAAACCATGATACAGGTTCCCAAAGATTTATTCTTGAAAATTTCGGGCGTATAAACACTTAAAAGACCTGGACTGTGGCCGAGAGATTAGTCACCAGCCGTATCACAGATACGCCAGCTTCATGAACTTAAGAAAGCTCGAATTTTCTTGTATCTATTAGTGATGAAGAGAGTGACACAAAAGGTAAGGACGTAGGTACGTAGGTAGGTACTAGCGTATTAATATATAGATGTCTTCCTTTTGAAAGTGACAGGAAATTTTTTCAAGAAGCGCTAAAGAAGACAGCTATGGCTAAACTTCGTTCCAGTGAAAATTAGAGCTTCTTGCAAATTGAAGTTCCCCTACCTAATACCGAAAAGCGTCACGTACAGACACCGGACGGACGGATAGAACTCAAGCAGAATTATAATATAGACTAGTGGACCCGTGCGTAAAAAAGTTCACGCAATATTCGATATGACTACTCTCTTCTCTGACTTGCTTTTTGCACATTTTCCCGCTCACGCTTATCAGCAACTCTTATTTCCTTCCGTAACCCTTCTGCTTCAAGTCTTTCTTGTCACAGTGCCCCATAGGTGTTTCATCTCTCCATTGATAGCACGTCTTTGTTCTTGAGACTGTAGCAGTCTCGTTCTTCTTTTACGTTCCCTATCCTCTTTCTTAATTAAACATGCGTCTTCCAATGTAAAATCTTAAGTAAAACACTGCAATAAACTTGAATGCCCGTCCAGTCAGCTTATAAGCAATGTTAGTGCGCCGTATCCATAATACGGTCTTCCATACTTAACTCTCTGCTTCACTGAAGTGCTCAAATTTCAGCCTCTGAAGCGAAATAAGCACTCTCATAGAAAGACAGTAAGCCAGAAGAAATAGTTGTCTACTGCCCAGTGCCCGTGAAATACTGGAAGAGAAAGCTATATCGTCAAATTTAATAAGAAAGGCAGTAATCTAAAATAAATAATTTCTACTGCCTGTGAAAATCATCACCTCGTGAGTGCCCCGTTGATTATGTACCGAATTTATACGTCGTGATCTGAGAGAAAAAAACTTATAAAAATCGAACTCCAAAAGCTGCATACATACTGTCCACATTTCAAGAAGTGTTTCAAGCAAGAAGTGCATCCAGATGAAGAGATAACGATCCAATTTTCATCATCTTCTGCAAGCTGATCATCGATCTCTACGACAACGTAACTGAATTACAAAATCTGCAACCTGGCTTATTTTTTGCCTATCTATTTCCTTCAAAGCGGACAATAAATAAATAAATAAATACACCAAGCGTTTTATTATATTAAGATTACTTATCAGTCATCAGCGCTACCGAGGCTGATTATTAACCTTTTGAAAACATATTTAGCACTATTGAATTACTTTTAACTAGCGGGACCCGTGGAAATTCCACGGTTGAATAAAGTCTATGCCTTCCAAAATGAGCGAGACAACACCACGCGCACGTCACGCTATTGCAATTTTGCAATTTACCCGAGTTTAACCTAATGCAGTTCTTCCAACGCAACGCATCTCATCTAAGTTAACGCCCGTCACCTATCCCTGATGAACTCTTTTCCACTCAATAATATCTGTCAATCCCAACATAATAATTGTATTGTCCACGCTTACGTAACTCTTGGGTGACCCATGTGAATATCTCGAATAGTTAAAGTTCTTACTTTGTAAAATGTGGCAATCCAAAGCTACGCTCTTGTAACTCATTTGACCTAGCGCAGCTCTTCTAACATAACATATCTCTTAAATAACGCCAGTCAGAGGGCCCCGTCGTCAGAAAGTACGGCTGTAATTTTGTGGTTGAGCTTTTTATTTTTCCGGTTCCTACTAAAGGTTTCAGTGTAAAATAGGACTCATCCTTGCAGGAGTGATCTTCCATTAATGAAACGCAAGTTTTACTGCCATGAGTTTTGCGAAAGCAAAATATCCCCCCTGCATGATAAGGCGCGAATATCAGCTTGCAATTGGGCAAACGTTGAGGAGCACCAAGAAAATATAGTTCAGTCAAAAGAATTCGCCGGCAATGCTCAGTACCGTATACTGGATACGAACCGATAGTTGATTCGTAAGCGTCGAAACTTGGCTGCAATGTAAATTCAATATGAAAAAGCGTCAGCTCTGTTTAAAGTTTCAGCTGCATCTAAGAGGTTCTGCAGAAGAAAGCATCAGCAAAATGGATTATGCAAGAAAAGAACGAATACCCTAATCAAGACTGAGTTTTTGAACTGCTAAGAAGAAATTCATCTAAAAACCAGAGCACTTGGAGAGTGCATACCTTCGCCAAGCGAAGAAACGGTAGCAAAAATTCAAATTGGCTCTGAAACCATGATTTTCTTTGCATCAACTCCAAAATATAATTATTTATGCCTTTTGATAGTAATAACACCTCGTGCAATTTTCTTGAAGATCCATTCATATTTTTTTGAGTTATGTTACTAACAAACGTTATGACAAACATGAGTCAAACATATAAACGAAAGAACAGATCTGCACCAAAATTTAATCATCAAGTCTTTTAACATTACAACAACCTCTATAAATTTCATAAAGATCCAATCATTTTTTTTTTTTGAGTTATTGTGCTAGCAAGCATAAAATAAAAAAACAGTGACAAACCAACGGTTCATTACCAAAATTTGGTCATTTACTCTTCGTTATATACCAAACAAATCAAGTGAATTTCATAAAACTCCGTCCATAACTTATTGAGTAATGGCATTGAGAAACATGAGGCAAACAAACAGATGGACGGATCTTCACCAAAAGTTAATCATCTGTTTCTCCTAACATACCTAACAATCCCGTTAAATTTCGTCCAAATCGGTTCATAACTTTTTTAGTTATCTTGGTGACAGACATACAGACAAAAAGACAGACAAAGAGACTGACAAACACGACGAAAACATAACCTCCTTGGCGGAGGTAAATATACGATATAGCTTATGCCTGGCGGGATAAAAAACGCTATCAAAGATATTGCCTTAGGCGAATGCCGTCTAACGAAACACGGGAACGTTTCTCCGTACCCATCCGATGACGCTGCTATGGATGCAACTGAAACCTGTTCAATTTCCCCAGAACAACAGCAATGTTCTTCAGTGATATCTCAGACCCGTATTATCCTCATCGCCCCAATCTAATAATGAAGGAACTTAAGCAATTTCAACAGAAAAGAAGACTCTTCAATTACGATGCCTTCGAAACCGTATCGTGCGTAGAAAGGTTGAAAAATGTCCTAAGTCAGGCAGTGAATCTTCTAGTAGCAGCTAAAATTTGAACTTGTCTCCTCCTATTCTCCTCCAGCGTAACTTATCTACTACATACAGTATCTGGTTGGCCTTATTAAAAACGTCGAGCGCCACGAGCAAAGCGAACATAATATGTTGTAAACGAAATGAAAAGCGGTAGATCAGATACGAATGAAATGGTCTTCATGTATTTGCTTTGAAATTGAGTGAATTTTTTCAAGAAGTACTAGAGAAGACTGCCTGAGTTTCTTCCGGATACTTTTGTTCGGGTGAGGTATACTCGGCGGACTCGTGCTCTTCATGAGTTTGCCTTGAAACCGTTACGATGCCGTACGGGCCAGTATTCCCGTTCGTTTTTTCCATCGTGTGTGGATGTTTGGAATGGTCTTGATGGCTCTGTCTTTGCTGGTGCTGATATTGGCAGCTTTAAACGATCTGTACACAGAGCTATTCTGTGATCTCGGATCTTCTTTTTTTCATTCTTTTGTTTACTCCACCCGCTGAGCTGGTTGAGTGGGGGTTTGTTAACCTCATGGAGTTTCTCCGTTCCTACGTCGCCAGTATGGTGTAATTTAATAATAATAATAATATGGTTGAACTTCATTCCAGTGAAAATCAGAGCTTCTTTCAAGTTGAATTTTCCTATCCTATATTGAAAAGCGTAACGTGCTGACACACACACGGACAGACGGACGGATGGAGCCTCAAGCAGAATTATAATATAGACTAGTGGACCCGTGCGCGAAAAAATTCACGTAATAATCAATAGGTTTGCCTGTAATACCTATATAGGCCGGTGTGCAATCATCTCTTCTTTGACTTGCTCCTTCATTTTCTTCACTGATCCTTCGTCGCGTTTTCATCCTTGGGTGTTCTACATATATTGACAAGCAGAAGTAAAATCTTGAGTAAAACAGTGCAATACACTTGAATGCAATTCCACTCAGCTTATTTATGTAAAATGTACCATAGTTAAGATGCCGTCTTCCCAACTTAAATATCTGCTTCATTTGGAGAGCTGAAATTTTGGCCTATGAAGAGAAAACTGCTTCATCAAATAAGAAAGAATAAGAACGACACTAAGCTAAAAGAAATAATTGTCTACTGTCCGTGAAAAGTTATCACCTCCAGAGTGCTTCCTTGACCATCTGCTGAATTTATACGTCGTGACCTGAGAGAAGAAAGTTATAAAATCAGACTCCAGAAGCTGCATTTATATTGTTTCGATTTCAAGAAGTGCATTCAGTTGACATTGAGGACCAAAATTTGGAAAGTAACCCTTCAGAAAATGAAACTGAAGTACAATCACTGTGTCCACTGCTGCTACAGACCAAGTTAGAGAGCCTCACAAGAGATGGGCAGAGCCAAACCGAGGAATTCAGAACTAACACCCCACGAGATG
>LQNS02278170.1:1483019-1498497 GCA_001587735.2 Parhyale hawaiensis | reverse complement strand
CACAGAGGCACAAGGCACAACATCATTCCAATCCGTCAATGTTAGAGACGCCACACAGAGGCACAACATCATTCCAACTCGTCAGTGTCAGAGACGCTACACAGAGGCACAACATCATTCCACCTCGTCAGTGTCAGAGACGCTACACAGAGGCACAACATCATTCCACCTCGTCAGTGTCAGAGACGCCACACAGAGGCACAACATCATTCCAACTCGTCAGTGTCAGAGACGCTACACAGAGGCACAACATCATTCCACCTCGTCAGTGTCAGAGACGCCACACAGAGACACAACATCATTCGAACTCGTCAGTGTCAGAGACGCCACACAGAGGCACAACATCGTTCCAACTCGTCAGTGTCAGAGACGCCACACAGAGGTACAACATCATTCCAACTCGTCAGTGTCAGAGACGTCACACAGAGGCACAACATCATTCCAACTCGTCAGTGTCAGAGAAAGTTCTCTGCTTCTTTTAATTCAATAGAACGAGCCAATAAATCTGCAGCAACGCTTCCCACACGCATGCTCAGGCTGTGCCTTTTAATTCGCCTGTTCGTATCTTCGCTTCAGGCTTTGGCTCAATAAATTACTCCGATAAGGAACTCCACAAGCATTTTCTATTGAGCTTTTAATCCGCAGGGGCGGAGCTAATAGAGTCCCGTTTTCTATGCAAATGAGACTTGCAGGGGACACCCAAATTCTGCTGCTGGTGCAGTGGGAGAGGGGACATGTATCAAATTTATTATTGTTTTCTGGTCTTTTACCGCGCGTTCAGTTCGCCCATTTACTGTACGAATGGTGTGTTCGATTGGCCCATTTCTGAGCTAGACACTTACATCAGATTAACTTCAACTTTTGCAGCATTTCAGTTTTGAATGTTCGGTTTGCTATTATAGATTAACTTTCAGGCGTTAATTGTAAACCTCTTGAGCTTAATAAATCTCCTTGAAACTGAGCTTGAGACCGACGCAAGCAAATAAATAACCAGTTGCGATGAACTTTTGAAAGCTGACTTAAAATTGTAAATCGAAAGCTCAGAGTTGAAGTTCTGAGGACAGTTTAAAGTGACAGAATGAGAGTATATCCGCTGGGAGAGTGTTTTACCAAGCCCAGCACGGACTCGTGTGCACCGGCAGCCGGTACCTGCCTTCGTGTGCGCTTGAAACACAAAAACTATAGTTTTCATACTGCACCAATTCGTTAACTAAGACAGGTGATTCCTCTCAGTGTACGCGAATGCATTCTGGTTGTACGACAACATGCTCTCAGTTTTGGTTTAGCCAGTCAAGATGAAGATACCTTTAAATGATGGAAAGTATACTCGCCTATTCGGTAAAGAGATAAATTTGGAAGGCGGTCTCAGAGGTTATGTTTTTGGAGGTCTGCTTCATTTACTTTTCAGGAGTTTTTTTTTTAAGGAATGGAAGCGCACACTGAAGGCCAGCACATCTGATTCCAGTTGATAAGCACAGGGCACTTCATAATGAAACTCTTCCATGTTGCGATCGAGAGTTTTTTGTATTTTCTATACTGAACAAGACGAGTTGTTTTGATGAAAATGAACGCAAATTTGCTGTTAGAAGCACAGTTGTATCTCACGTGAGCAACGCTAACGGGTCATAATTTAAAGTCACACTTGCATATACGAACTATTATAGAGCACAATATACATAGATCTGAGAGCACATATCTCCGTCGAGCACTTCAATGTAAACGAAAAAAAAATCATATTGGTACTGAAAAAAGAATTTCCTTTTTCTCATTACCAAACTTTGTTCATTTGTACCTCTTAGCAATAATAACAATTTCTGTAATTTCGCTTGAATATCCGTATGTAACATTTTCAATTATATCCTGACAAACACGAAGCAAAATATGCAGTCACACATACAAACGAACCAGCCGATCATCACCAAAATTTGCAAATTTGTGGTTTTTGACAATCCTAAATTTTTCTACAAATTTCATGAATATTCGTCCATAGCTTTTCAAGTTGTAGGTATTTTGACGAATATTATGATAAACATTAGTGAAACAAGGAAACGGATGAACTGATCACTCCCAAACTTTGGTAATTTGCGTCTTATAACATTTTTAACATATCTGTCCAGTTTCGTAAATATCCGTTCATGACTTTTTTGGTTTTCCTGCTGACAGACGAAGAGACAGAGTAACAAACAAACAAAGAAACAAGCAAACAAACAAATAGATAAATTCGAGAAAAACATATCCTTCTTGGTAGAGGTAATTACCGTCAGAAGGTCAGGAAAGATGTGAAGTCGAAATTTACTTGAGAGTTAGTCTAAATTAATGGACTGTTGAACAAAAGCCAAAGTGGGCTACTTTTAAATGTAGTACATATTATGTTTATTCCCATATTCCCATGATTCTCTCACGATAATCCCATTCTACTATTTCAGTACATATTTACATAGGTATTTGTATGTATGCTATGTTCGTTATGTGTTGTAGTTAGCTTATTCTCACAATAAAGTTACTTGCACATTCTTTTTCACTGATTTTGAATTAAAACGGGTCTCAATGCATTTCTTTTTTTTTTACTCAATACTATTTACCATATAAAGACACACTGAACTGCTGTTTCCTGTAGAAATAGGATTGTTTAAAATGTCCTAGTGGCTAATGGTCGAATTGATTAGGAAATTCAAACAAAAGGCATTAAAAAAAGTGCAGCAGCGACATAAATCTTATGCCTTACTTGTTACTTGAAGCTGTAGTGAAGCGAAAGTGGGGGCAGTATGGGCGACAGTATGGTGAGTGTCCGTGCTCCGGGGACAACGTCTTTCCAGAGCCGACTGCTCGCAGTTCATGTTTAACTCTTCCAGCGTGATGACATCCTATGCTGAGGGATTTTCAAACCTATAGAACATTAGCTATCTTTTCAGCTTATTTCGGATATTTAAATTCAGCAGTTAATAGCATGAAATATGTTGAGGTTTTGTTCAAAGTTCTTCAAAATACGTTTCTGTATTGCTATCACTGTTTTTTTTAACAATTTATGAGTAAAATGAAAAGTAACTTTCAACGTAAATTGCAGGAGTTCGTCTTAATTAGACGTTGGGCATCATTAGGCAAGGCTAAAAAAAAAAAACTAATATCTTCGATAAGAGAAACAGCGATATAATTTCTCGGTACCTCATTTGTAATAGAAAGAGAATAATTAATTCTATAAACACACGCAATTGGAGCAAACGAACTTGCGTTCTGTAGAGTGCTGCTGCTGCTCTATACAATTACCTACGAGCAGTTTTTTATTATTGTTTTTTCGCCCAGTTCGTTGGCAATCCTTCATCAATCACAAATGTGAAGTTACAGAAAGCGAGGCAGGAGCCCTGCGAGCGGAATGGGTGGAGAAGGAGTGAAGGGGGTGGGGTGGCTGGAAGCAGGGGTCCAGTGTCTGCCAGCTGGACCATCCAATGTGTTTTCCAGCGGTCTCATTACTGACCATCAGTTAGTTGTCCATCAGTTCATCGGCAGACTGTCCATCACGCCTCATCAAATTGCTTCTAATTGCGTCATATTGATGACGCAATGCCTCCTCGCTTTCGGGCATTGCCCCTCGTCATATTGGTGACACACATGTAGGGCCGATCATCGAAAGTATTCGCAATTTCATGCGGAACTCACGAAGTTCTTACGAAATTTCATCCAGAGCGTAAGTAATTAACTAGCATAACATCGACCGCCGGTATATGATAACAATCGTGCTATTTGTGCGATGTATCAGCGATACAGCACATAGTGACAACAATATAAGACAGCTATATCCCGTAATAAATGAGATACACATATCGTACGATTCATTAATTGATGAAAACATAATATGGCAGGTAACTCCTAATCGAGAAATACGGTAGATCGCAAGAGATAAGGAAAATTGCGAAATATTTGCATCAGTTTCTTCATTATATCCATGTACTGAAGAGATCCCTCCACATACACGAAGTAAGTAAATGAAACAAGACCGAGCGTTCTTTCCTATAATTATGTGATCGCCATTCAATTAGCAATGGCTGCACTGCCTGCTACGTACAGAAAACTTGAGACTAGCAATCTCTGAAATTAATTTCAAACTAGCAAACTATAAAATTAGCAGCCTTTGAGACTAGGGTATATATCGGTTTTAGTGCCGTCACCGATTAATGGTATTTTATCACTTTCTATAGTTAAATTGGCCCTTTCTAAGACGTTTTACATGAATACCAATTTTTGTGCAAATGCTTCGTTTTCGAGATATAACGCTATTAAGTTTCCTGTAAATATATCATTACAGAGGTGCACTTAATCTTTTAAAACTAATATTTTTATATTAGGTTATTTTAGGTTAGGTTAGGTTGGGTTAGGTTAGGTTCAATTACCTTATGTGTTAACTGTGCCTCTACGACGCGTTTATACGCTGTTATTACTCCGTTTATTGTTGCTACTAGATGGCCATGCAAATTTTCGGTCAGTACACGTTATAAAATCACAAAAATATTTGTTTTAAAAGATTAAATGCACCTCTGCAATGATATATTTAGAGAGAACTTAATAGCGTTTTATCTCGAAAACGAAGCATTTGCACAAAAATTAGTATTCATGTAAAACGTCTTAGAAAGGGCCAATTTAACTATAGAAAGTGATAAAATACCATAAATCGGAGACGGCACTAAAACCGATATTTACCGAAACTAGTCTGAAGCTAGCGAACTTTCCGGTGCCTCTTTGAGAATGGGCCTGTTAGTTCGTCTAGTGCCGCCTATCTAATCTAATCTATTACCTTTAAGACTTCCAATTACCAAGTCTTACTCGTAAAATAGAGTTTTTATTTTGCTCAATAAAATCGAGTTGCTTCGAACGCCTGCAACACGATTCAAAGGGACAAAGCGCAATTTTCTGTCTGCAGTTTCGGATAAACCAAGTCGAATGTGTTTCACTTAGATCGATATTCATAGATACCTAGGGCCCGTTCGAGTGGGCAGCAAAATTAAGCCTTCGAGGCTTAACTTGTCCTAAGCTTCAGGCAAGTGCCCCAGCTTCGACACGTTAATTAAATTTTAGGCGTTGATCCTTGATTGATTACCTGCGGGACTTTCCAGGACTCATTCTCACTTCGCAATATGGATATTTTAAACGGCTCAAAATCAGCGGCTTGCATTTAACACCTGTTAAGTCCGTTGCAGACGATAGTCTTTTGTCTTGTGTTTTCACTTCACCGGGTTCGAATGCGTGGCTGTGTCTGAGTAAACAACAAAACAGAGCACTACTCTCTAAGACGGTATTTGCTAAAATTTTTAAAGGACACAAGACACTGCACTAGACCGAGACCATCGAGAAGGAGGCCTCGACTAGACGCACTGGCCAAGCCAGAAAATACGACGGTAAACATTTTATCGAAACTTTTCGTAGACACATGGTCTTGTTTGCAAGGACAGTATATATATGTATATATACGAAGTCTTCGAACGCGGTGAAGTAAAAACATAGTACATAAGACTATCGTCTGCCGCAGGCCTAACTCGAATCAAAACGACAAAGACTAAGTTTCCATTCACAGTTTCGGACGAGTCTAGATCGAGCGCGTCCCATCTTCAGCTGTTATTTGTTTAATTTTAATCTGACTAAGGAAGAGTTGACACGTCATTCATTTCAACAAGTTCACTCATCCACACGTCCGAATATGTTACTGTACCGTGGAAATAGCAGAAAGTGCACTGTTTCTGAGTTTTAGTTCACTCCAAATTTGAAGAGATATCCACAACTTGCCTAGTGACTGACACTTCCAAAGAAGACTGAGTTCAATGTGAGTTGACGGCTAACAGTTTAACGTAAGTTTCTGTGGCGTATATATATACACAAAGTTGTGCTTACAACGACGCTACAGCATTCGGACCATAGTGGCTAAAAATAAGCCTGTGTTTACTCTTACAAGTAGATAGAGCGCACAGACTACACACCTAATTAGTCATGGCTATTAAAACTTTCAGAATTATCTAAATTCGGCAGCATCTAATTAGTTGGCGCTCTTGAACTTGCTGCTCTACGGAGGCCAAGTTCGCTCGAGGTCTCTTCAAGGCTAATGAAGAAATTAAGACACAACTGCTTTTTTTTCGTTTGTCTGCTCGGTGATTTACCTCATGCGTCCTAATGTGATGAATAGAAATTTAGCATAACAAGCACTGAGTTTCTAGGGTATCATGTTACACAAGTTCTCTTTACATTTATATTATATCACAAAATTTAGATCCAGATCACCAGTCTCTACCTTTTGACATGGCAAAACTATAATTTTTAATCCTCATGATTGCGTCATGACACTAGAAAAAATTAGTTTCAGATCAGTTTATGGTGTCTTTGTAGACTAAAAGCTGTGTTTCCATATCACCTTTTGGTTTGTTTTCGCATTGAAAAATTACTTCCAGTTTACCATTTGCTTGGCTTTTGGTGTTTCTTCATGGGGAAATGTAATTTAAAAGCTTTTCAGATTTATTTTTATAATCTCTATATACAGAGCAAATATTTGCTCTACGTCATCTTATAAGCTCTTTTACAGAGCAAAAATCGGTAAACATTCCATTCATGGTACGCCTGAGTTAACCATTAAAAAAAAATAAACGACAGAAAACCTTGATCAGAGGTACTTAGAAGCATTTATTTCTTTATAGCAAAGTGATTGTTTTGGATATTGTCTTATGTTAGCTACCATTCACGTTCAACCAGAATTGCGCACATACAGTTTAGCAGTTTTTGTTTGTAAAATATAGCCACTAACAGCTATGACGTCATCAGCGGAACTTGTCCTAAGCTCCTAACCTAAGAAAGTAAAGCATCATTAGATATAAAACTTATGGATTCATCATTTATTCGCAATCTTTATCAATGTCGTTGAGAAACACAGGTTAGGAGGTTGGAGCTGGTCGGTCAGCGGTTTCTTTGCTAGACAGTAGCTATGGACGTGTTTTGCGCGTCAGCCACAGCACCAGCATAAACAAAGAACAGTGTGGACCGTGAGACGAGAGGAAGTATTGGGTGATGCGTTTATTTCATTTTTCTTTACTATGAAAGACTTTTCGTTAATATTACATTTCCGGAAGGTAAAATGTTTGTTTCTGTGTAAAGTTTTAGTTATTTCAATCCATTTGAATCGGTAAAGTCAAACGTACTATGAATCGAATATCTCAACCCAAAATTCAGCTCTATATTGTCTTATTAACACATTGTCACATTGCCACATTGGCACATTGTCACATTGCCACATTGTCACATTGACACATTATCACATTGCCATATTGTCACATTATCACATTTGTCAGAGGCTCTTTGGTATTATTTTACAAAACACTTTATAATGTAAAACAGTTTTAATGCATTTTCATAGCATGTTGCTGCAGGACAACGCTTTCGCTTATAAATGCTCTCCAACACATTAGGATGATTTGATAAGGGAACACATTTAAAGACTATACAAGCTGGTTCAATGTGTTCATGTGCAAATGTTCTGCCGACTCGATCCCTGTAGACTCAGCGGTGTGTCTAACCAAAAGCTTTACTAAAATAATAGCCTTCAAGCGCAGTTGATTTTGTAGCAAGTGTCGCTAATGCCGATGACATACAAGCTAGTCAAAAGAACGAGTATCGTCATCTTTTCATCCGAAAGTTATGTTGAACTCTTTGTAAACACAGCTTTGAGATTGCCTAGAAATTGTATAAAAAATGTTTACTGTCAGTTCACTTACTCCTCAATTGGCCGTTAGTTAACTTGCGGGCGTATCAATATATCTGGAGAATTTATAATGCAAAATTCTTTGTAAGTGTGTGCTATTTAAATGGGCACATCAACAAATTCGGACGAAAAGATGACGATACTCGTTCTTTTGCTTAGCGTGTGTCATCGGCATAACAGAGGTTTCTTAAATTTGCTTCAAAGCTGCAGTGCACTAAAACGAAAAAATAGAGCGCTTTTATGCTGTTAAACGCTGGAAAGACCGGTTCATACGATAGCCAGATGAATGAATTGTGTCAGGGCTCCCGTCCCAATGTGTTGCTGTGTCTTTTTTTAAGACAGCACAAAAGCACCAAGCGCTGAGTTTTGATTCATTCCGAGTTCGAAGCGTTATCGAAACAGACGGGATTCATTCGTATCATATAGAGCTCCATCCACGCTACTATAGAAATATGCCCACACTGTTGCGTTTTCGCAGATGGTTGTGAATATTTAATCCCGATGTCACTCGCTAGTCAAAAGAACGAGTATCGTCATCTTTTCGTCCGCATGTGCTGATGTGCCTTTTTAAATAGCTCACACTTGTAGAGAATTTTGAGTTATAAATCCCTCCAGGTATAAAGATATGTCCGTAAGTTAACTAACGGCACTTACGGAGTAAACTGAACTGACGGTAAACATTTTTACACCATTTCATGGCAATCTCAGGGCTGTCCTTACTTGAGTTTAACATAACGTTTGGACAAAAAATGACTATAGCTGCTCGTTCTCTCGACGAGGGTGTGGCATCGCCATTAAAAAGTCAATTGGCTTACTTCTAACTTGCTGGACATTATTGCTCGATTTAGGTTGCAAATAAAGCCGAATTCACACTAGAGGAATTTATTTCCCGCACTGAGTGCAAGCAAGGCCTCCTAATGTTTTGTTGCTTTGCGTAAACAGTGTCCTCGTAAATAAACACAAGCGAGTGTCTACCAGTATATTTAATAAAAGATTGACTAAATGTCCAGTCAGTATATAGAAGCGCCCGCTTTGGTAAACAATGTAAAACAAGGGTACCTGCCGTCAAAGTTTTTTTTGATGATTTTATCGATCTTATCAGTAAAATAACTCATAAAAAGTGTGAAAGATTAAGTTCTCTGTTGACATCCTCACTGCTCGAACGCTGCGTGTGCTGTAGAGCAGGTGCGTTCGCTCAGACGAAGTTCGTAAATACTTGTAGTAGTGTGGACGAAACCTGACGTAGTGGAGATATAAGTTCCGAGCTTGAAAGGTTATGTGCGTCTTTTACGTTATCCCATGATAGGCTCTAGACGGTGTTCAGGATTTTTAAAAATTTTTAGTTAAAAAAAAATTGTTGCAAATTTCCATGTATGCGAATATACCCAGATCAGGTGTCATAGATGACTATTTGATGAAACAATCTCTGCAGTTGGTACAACTCAAAATCAACTTAAACGCAATAGTTTTGCTTGACGATCTCAGGTTAAGAATGACGTTAGCGCAACATGTTCTTGTCCAATGGCGGGGCAATGAAATTTGTATTGGGGATGAAGGGGAGCTGAGTAAAATATGGATGGGTTTCACGTTGCTAATATTGGGACTGAGAGGACTCTGCTCACCATTTGGGGCTCAAGCCTCCCCCTTCCCTCTGTTCCGCCACTGTCCATGTCACTGCATGTGATCTCTCTCTCAATTTGAATTTTTGTACTATTCTGCAAAGTACTGCACCTGTGACGTCACGGCGGCCATGGTCGGGAACTGCTCGTTTTGACTTATGGCGATGTCACCCGCTAGTCAAAAGAACGAGTATCGTCATTTTTTTGTCCGAACGTTATGTTGAACTCCTGTAAACACAGCTTTGAGATGCCCAAGAATTGGCGTAGAAATATTTTACCGTAAGTTCAGTTGGCTCCGCAAGTGCCGTTTGTTAACTTTGAGATACATCATGATATCTGGAGGGATTTGTGCATCAAAATTCTTTGCAAATATGTGTTATTTAAATGGGCACATCAACGCATTAGGACGAAAAGATGACGATACTCGTTCTTTTGACTAGCGTGTGTCATCGTCATTGTCATTACTACTCTGCTTCACTCTCAAACACTCAGTAAAATTAAAGGCACGTACAGCGTGCAACTCCGTGATAATGAACCATAATCGTGGCACATATATGGTTATTGCATTTTTCTACTCAACTTAAAATCATAATCAATAGTTGATAACTATCAAACGATGTACAACTGATATGTCAATGAGAATCATTGGCTACGCTCAAGGAGAAAAATGTACAAATTTATCTGTACTATTTTGCATTGGCGTTCATTAAGTTGTACAGCTACAATAGCCTTACTTTAAATGCGTGTTTTGCAATCTAAGCTGGTGAGAATGTGACTTGGTTTAGGGCACATTAGAGTGGCCACTGAAACTTAAGCCTTAGGACCTTAACTTGTTCGAAACTGCAGGCAGAAGCGTTGGATTTGTCACATTGAGACCGCGTTGCAAGCGTAGAAGCAACTCGATGACGTTGAGCCGCCTACTCAAAATTCCAATTTACGGGGTCAGATTGAGTTTCTGGAAATCTCAAGGGTCGCTGATTGAGGGCCAACGCCTGAAACTCAATTCAAGGGGTCGAAGTCAGCGCACCTGTCGAAATTTTCGAACAAGTCAAGCCTGAAAGGCTTAATTTTGGCCCTAATCAAACATGCCCTTGCTAGCTTCCCTGCAGGGTACAGCCAGAGTGTTGCCATCGGTTCATCAGGAATATCGTCGTTGATTTGGCTTACTACCCTGCAGTCTACTGCGACAGTGTTAGACAAACATCTCGGGAGAAATGAAAAAATATGTTACTGGATAGTTAGAAACGTTTAATATAAGGCAGAGGTTCTATACACTGACGCTGTATAACAATATTGCTTAATTAGTTATATCATCGGCTTGCCACAACACAGAACAAAATAATGGGTATGGAGGAAGGGCTAATGGCACAAGTTCTGGAACCCTTGATAGAAACACATCAATTTATTCACGGTAATTTGTTGTGGTTACGGAACTATGTAGTCAATTAGCCCTTCAATTATTGATTCACTTGGTGAGTCAAGAATTAGCCCTACTATAGCTTCACTCACTTAGTGAGTCAAGAATTAGCTCTCAAATCATTGACTCACTTGGTGAGTCAAGAATTAGCTCTCAAATCATTGACTCACTTGGTGAGTCAAGAATTAGTCCTATAATTATTTACTCACTTGGTGAATCAAGAATTAGCTCTCCAATTATTGACTCACTTGGTGAATCAAGAATTAGCCCTCCAATTATTGACTCACTTGGTGAACAAAGAATTAGCCCTCCAATTATTGACTCACTTGGTGAATCAAGAATTAGCCCTCCAATTATTGACTCACTTGGTGAGATATAGCCAGAATTCGAACGATCAATGCGTTCCAACACACACACTCATATATATTAACAAATTATTCACTTACGTGAATTGCTACCAGCGATGTATACGCTTAGGGTTTGGGGACATAATAATCAATTTCATACGAATGATTTTGTAACGTATATAACGATCGTATAAGTCAAGTTATGACATCTCCTTTCGCTTAACCCTTTCTGCGCGTATTCTGCTCTTGCGAACACTCATTTTTAGAAGCTTATGTGTAGAGAACACTTCATAGTAGTCACTTATCTGCAGCTTAATTCCGAAAATTCAGAACGTAAGTTAAATACGAACTATGATTATAGACAGCTTGTTATAAAATCTGCTGCCCAAATTTCTAGAGAAAGAAACAACGCGTTGTTTTTAACATTCAGACCGTCAATACCGAAGGGCTTGGTGAAGGACGCTCATCATCAGCGCCTGCATATGGCATTGATGTTGTGAAACTGACGTTGCCCTAGCAGAATTATGGTGCACTAGTAGCAAGCTCGTAAAATAACATCGGGAGAGAGCTACAAAGATGTTGTTATGGCATTAGAAACAGATGCTATATCCTTCGTTATGCAGAACTGTTATAGAACACACTGCGATGATAACAATCGTATATATTCCATGCGCATATTTGCTACTCTCAAGGAAATTAAAGAGAAAAACAAATGCGTCCACTGTGTGTATCCAGGATACCTTTGGTTATCTGAAAAATTGCAAACTATAGAGCACTCTGAGAGACCATAGCTCCACCACGCAAGGCATCGTTGACGACAATATAAAATTGCTCCTGAAACGAGGATTTCCTTTTTATCCTCACCAAGAAATGGTCAGCTTCTGTAATTTTCTTGAAAATCCGCCCGTAAGTTTTAGAGTTATGTTCTGACAAACATAATGACAAACATTAGTCAAACACACAAACGGAAGAACTGATCATCAACTGAATTTGAGCATTTGTGTCATTTAATATTTCCTACATAGTTCATTAAGATACGTCCGTAACTTTTTGAGTCAGGCTACTGACAGATATAAAGTAAACATAGAAGCAAACAAACAGACAAAAAACAAAATTTTTGTCATTTGCTTCTAGCAACATTCCTACCAATTCCTGCACGTTTCACAAAGATCCGTACGTAACCTTTTGAGTAATGCCTCCGAGAAAAAACAGGCAGACAAACAACCGGTTGGATGGATCTTCACCAAAAGTTAGCATCCGTTCCTCTTAACATACTAAACAATCTCTGTTAATTTCGTAAAGAAACGTTCACAACTTTCTGAGTTATTTTTGTGATAGATAGACAATGTACTGAGAAACTCGACACAAACATAACCTACTAGAACGCGTAAGGCCATCAACCACAGTGGGGACAAATTCAACGCCGTCATTTCTGATGGCCAGCTAAATGTAGATTTTCGGCATTTTTCGCACTTCAAGCCTCCTGACTTCCTGCAAAAATTTATGAGCATAGCTCAGCTGCTCTTCCCTCCTTTTTTGATGGACAGACAAATATACAAACAAGCATATATATATATATATATATATACTTAAATTTTCAACAAAAACATTATCAGCTCTCTTCGCTTCTCTTGCGGGTGATAGCTAGACGGAGGTAATGATTTGACGTCTCATTACTATAGTCATTCCACTAATACTAATAATAATACCCAATATTTTGTTGCTTGTGTGCTTCTAGTTTGTCTCTCCTTCAACTTCCCTATCCTAGCAGTAGCACAGATGGCGAATTTCACTTCTTTTCCACTGTAAAGCTTTGTTTGCTCTCAGCTCCTGCAAGACTAATTGAATAAAATATCGAAAGAAGAGGAAAAATATTCTACGTACAGAGTAGAGCCACGAAGAATAACAAAGAAAACAGGGTTGTTTGTTGTATTTTTTTTAGAGGGGGGATCATTCCGTCATGGGCCGGGAATCTTACTGGTGTGCTATCTTTTAAGCTTTATGAAAAATTTAAATTGAGGCTATAAAAAACTTGCGGCGGCCGTGGCCCTGCGCACAAGCTGACCCACGGTTTTGCTTCTTCGACGGCCCTAATTTTTGGATGGCGACTTTTATTTGTTGACGAATATAGTTAACCACACCGTCGCTAAATGGCGAAAAAAAATACGTTGACGCCTCATCCCTGTTCTTCGTGTTTCTGTTCTCAAAATATCTCTCCCTTTCTGTTCTCTGTCACATTTTTGTTTAATTAGTTCGCTATAATGAGCTCAAAGAAACAAAATTCACTATGTGGTGGAAGTACAATTACAGTAACATTGATATTGCATGTAAATAGAAAGTAGTTAATTGAGAGATCTTCGATTCTTAAATTTCAAACATTTAGCAAAGTCTTGCAGTTGATGAATTCTCTGCTCTAATCCTTCAGATAGGGTCGGAGAGATAATAACCAACGGTATTTTATCATACAGTGAGATAATTCTCTCATGGTCCAAACTCCAGTCAGGTGCACAGGAAAATATCGGTGAAACGGACCTGAATTGTACCTAATGATATGGAAATGCAAATCTAAATTAGGGTAAGAAATTTTCCGAGTATGAAAGACTCCGAACAGAAGTAGACTATAGGAAAATACTGTGCTTCTCTATTTATCTTTAGGGAGGTAAATGCAGTTATCTATGCCAAGGTTATTCAGAATTACATAGAAAACAAAGACCCTTAATATTATTATACTGTCCGCACACATTCAGAGAGAACTACACTCTTTTACATTAGTTCGATAAAAAATAAACTTACTTATTAAAATGGATACAATTTTTGCCTGAAGTGGGTGAAAAATTGGTAGTATATACTAACAGTTTTTGTTTTTAGTAATTTTTATGACAAAGCCGCGAGCTGAAATATGAAAGCAGTGGAACTATTAGCAATGCTTGTACTAACATCGTGACAAGCACAATAAGCATTTGACAGGAATGCTAATGAGCATGAAGCAATGCAGTGCTACTAGTGAAAATTGTAAATAGAGCTGTCACGTAAAGAATCGATTTTGTCCGTTGTCTGAAAACCCTACAAATCATCGCACGCGCGTCCGGTTTTGAACTCCATGTTTACGATGACAATGTTGAACAGTTCTGTTCTCACTTCACTCAACATCAATTTTGTCTTGCATATTTGTTGCAGTATCAAGTTTCAGTTACACCCAGATCAACATTATAATAATTCAATTTTTTTTCGGTGGCAAACAACGACAAAGTGAAATCTAAACCTCGACTCTCGTGCGCCCATCTACGCTCAGAGAACTTAAGCCATAGCGGCAATTGTTGAGTTTTACATTTAAAGATGTTAAGCTAAGGCAAAGTCTGAATGTATTTACCATTTAAAAGGTAAGTTTAAACTTGCGGTAACAGATATTTTCCAATTCTAAATATTAAGTCGACTAATCAAATAAAACTTAGCGTTTCGGGAATGCCTCCCGTCTTCAGAAGTATGTAATATCTAAGGTAACCTATCAAATTAAAATAGAATTATTTTTACTTTCAATATTGTGGGGAGCTGAGATGTTGTTCGAAGGAGGTCTAAAATGCAACTGAATGGAGCGAGCTTGGAGGGGGCAGATGTCAACGTCTGTNGTCTGTACTGTCCAGTGGCGTAGCCAGGATTTTGTCGTGGTAAAACCCGACGCACTCGTATGGGCTTTCTGCCACGATTAGGTCAAACAATTAATGTGTCTTCTAGAAATATAACGGGAACATACGCTGTTGTTATGATGCTCATTTGGTTTTGAAAAAGTCGATTACTTATCTAAAATGCAATGTTTAGCAGGCCCGAGGGGGGACCCGCCGGGTCCCCCCTTGGGCGTCAGAAAAGTGCATGTTAGACAAAAAACTGAACAAATTTAGAACAAATAAGGATTGTAACGGCAGCATATGGGTCCATATGTTATTTATAGAAGTCATAAATTTTAATCCAACCGAGACAGAAAGCCCATACGAGTGTGCCGGATTCTACCTTGACAAAATCCTGGCTAAGCCAGGACAATGGGTAAGGCATGAACCGTGTGTAGAAGTACAGTTGAGGTAATAATGTTGAGGCTAGGTTTTGCTCTATGGATATAGAGGGATTCTAGTGTTGTGAGTTCAAGTGGGGTAGAAAAGTCTAAGATTGAGAAGTTTTTCGTGCTGATAGGATGATAATTTTGTTCAGCATGGAGACGGGAGCAATATAAAATTAAGATGAAGTCGACATGAACTAATATAAAACTTTGACGTTTCGGAAGCATCCTTCCATTTTCAAAAATCTAATAAAACATTCTAAGGATATATACCTACAACAAAAAATTTTTTATTTAAGAAGACCTAAAACGTGATAG
>LQNS02278170.1:1456767-1468583 GCA_001587735.2 Parhyale hawaiensis | reverse complement strand
TATATATATATATATATATATATATATATATATATATATATATATATATATATATATATATATATATATATATATATATATATATATATATATATATACACAGTCTCATTGTCGCTTTGCATGGCAATGGTTCATTCGAGGGTGTTCCTTCAGCCAAGTTTTGGATGGCCTGCCATCAAGAGGTCACTGTACAGCAAGCCTTGGATGGCCTGCTGTCAAGAGGTCACTGTACAGCAATCCTTGGATGGCCTGCCATCAAGAGGTCACTGTATACAGCAAGCCTTGGATGGCCGGCCGTCAAGAGGCCATTGCACAGCAGGCCTTCGATGGCCTACCATCAAAATGAAAGGGCAGGACAGGCTGGAGTGGCTCGCCACCAAGAGGACAGTGCAAAATAGGTCTCGCTAGCCTCCCATTCAGAGAACAGTGCAGGACAGATCTCGGGTGGCCTGCCATCATGAGGACAGCGCAGGTCAGATCTCTGGGAGCCTGATAGTCAGAGGACAGAGCAGGACAGGTCTCGGGTGGCCTGCCATCAAGAGACCGAGGCAGAACATGGTCGGAGCATGCAAGGAATGCCTGGTTCCAGTCCTCAATTACTCCCTCATTGATGAGAACGATAAAATGAAAATGTCGATCCAGGCCGCACTTGCCGGTGTTGGCACCGCCATCAGCAAAACTAACCATAAAAGTCCAACAATAATAAACTACGAGAGAAGCGAGGATACCATAAAGCATTGGGTAAAGGCTCACTGGAGCGCTCATTATGTCAGAGGGAGCGCTTGGGCTCGTATGTTCTTTGTTTTATTGCAATGCTGAGTTGCTTAATGACAGCCGCTCGCCCGCTGGTGTATGGCAGACAAAGAGCCGCGTATATGAATTGCAGTGCTGAAGCTTCGGTGCTGATATGCTGCGACAAACAAATATTCCAAACAAATTTAATGTAAATGGTTCGATGTATCAAGCGTATTGCATGGCTATATATAGGATAGTTCGATGTATAGAGTGTATTGCTGGGCTATAGGATGGTAAACAGTCTGCATGTCTGCGAAAAGTTTTTGCACCTCTCGCGTTTGTAATGGAGAGATTCTTAATGACAGCTACACTCTTGCATGCACACATTATGGTTAAATGCACACCGCTCCAGAAAGCATTACTGCGATAACCTTAGTTATTCGCGTGTCCATGTGTAAAGTTATACACGTGTCCATATTGAAAGTTAACACGTGTCCGAATTTAAAATTATTCAAGTGTCCGTATTTAAAGTTATAAACGTTGCCACAGTTCAAGTGATACACGTGCTCGTATTTAATGCCTTACACCTTTCCGTATTTATATTTATACTCGTGTCCGATTTTAAAGTTATATACGTGTACGCATTTAAAGTTATACACGCGTCATTATTTGTCTAATATTAGTAATACTGATAATTTAGACAAAAGTGATACATGATACATCAGTTTTTGCATTGCCACCTTGTAGACGAAAAACTTAATTTGTTCTGTGGTGTAGTAAAAAGATGATATAACAGTATAATGATAATAATAAAGAAGTACTCTGAGAACGCAAGTAGTGGGTAATGTACCGAGATACCCGCTTCTGAGGGTAGGTTCAGGCTCCTCCTACTTCCGGTTTCCCAGGCCCCGCCCACTTCCGGTTTGCGCACTCAAGACCCCGCTACACCGGTAGTGCATTGGCTGTTATAAACCGGAAGCTCACGCGCGAGGGGAGCCGCGAGGATAGCTTACCCTCAAAAGCGAGTATTTCGCTGCATTACCCACTACTAACGCACACCTCCGCCAAGCAACACAATGTTAACGAAAACCCAAATTGCGCTGTAGCCAGGTTTTTTACGATCGTCACCAAAATGTGGTCAATTGTACCTCTAGGCATTTAATAACATGTAGGTCCTATAACTATCTTTTTGAAAATCCTTCAGTAATTTTTAGAGTTTTGCTTTGGCAAACAAAATGACAAGCATTTAATGTCAAACACAAAATGGATAAACCGATCAGCGCCAAAATTTGGTAATTTGTGCTTAATAACATTTCTAATATTTCCTGCAAATTTCATGAATATCCGTTGATAACGTCTTGAATTGTGCTCTGACAAACATTATGACAGGCAAATAGGGACTGAGGTACAGATCATCACGAAGATTTGGGCAATTTACCCCTAGTAATATTCGTAATATTTCGTGCTAATTTCATGTGATGAGCCGTCCATGGATAACTTGCTAAAATATCTTGGTGTCAGACAGACCCAGAGACAAACAGACAACTCGTAAAAAAATATAACCACCTTGACCGAGGCAATATTACTAATGTTAAAAACCATAATAATATATGTTCCAACACCAAAATCTGATCATTTGTGCCTTTTGACGGTAATAATAGCTACTCTAATTTTGTTGAAGATCCTTTCACAAATTTTCGAGTTATGCTGCTAACAAACATTCTGACAAACATTAGTGAAGTACACAGAGAGACCAATCGATCATCATCAAAATGTAATCACTTACATGTCTTTGAACATTGCTAACAATTTCTGTAAATTTCATGAAGATCCGTTAATAATTAAATAATGGTTAATTAATAATTTGGTCATCTACTCTTTGTAATATACCTAACAATTCATGCATATTTCATGAAAATCAGTCCATAACTTTTTGAGTTATGGCTCTATGAATAAAGAGGCAAACAAAAAACAAGTAAACGGATGGACGAATATTTATGAAAAGTTAATTATCTGTTCCTCTGAACACAGCTAACAACCCCTGGAAAATTTCGTTGCATCCGTCCATAACTTTTTGAGTTATCTTGGTGACAGACAGAAGAACAAATAGGAAGACAGATCGACACATAGACAAGTGCGACATAAAGTTAACTTCCTTGGCGGAGATAATAATAACAACAGCAATAATAATTATCTCCTGAAGTCTTCGATGCTGATGCTCTCTAATCACAGACAAATAGACAAAAACCGAGACAAACAGAACTTGACAAAAACATAACCTCCTAGGCGGAGGTAAGAATAATAATAATAATATGAGCAATCTGAGAGCGCATACTTCCGCCAAGCAAGGCAATGTCAACGAAAATTTCAAATTGGTCCTGAAACATGGATTTGTTCATCAATATTTAGTCAATTGTGCCTCTTGGCATTAAAACAGTTCCTGTAATTATCTTGAAAATCCGTCCGTAACTTTTAGAGTTATGTTATGACATATACTAAGACAAACATATTGTCTAACACAAAATTTTAAAGGGATCAACCGATCATCACCAAAATTTGGTCATTTGCGCTTTTTAAAATTCTTGTAAATTTCATAAAGATAAGATCTATCCATAACTTTGGAGTTCAAGAAAAAAGGCACACCTCCTGTGTGCCCATCTGGGCATGAGTGCTCAGTTAATGAAAGATCCACTGAGAAGCAACATTGGGTTTGTACCGTGTGTAGAGGACCTACTACAAATGCTACACCCCCCTAAAAAACGCAATAGTCTAAACGGATCTTTACATCAAAAGTTTGTCATCTATTCCTTCTGACATGCATAACAATCCCTGTAACTTTCTAAAGATCCGCCCATAACTTTTTGAGTTATCTTTGTGGCAGACAGACACAGAGACAAACTCAGCTAAAACATATTTAAACTCGTTGACAGAAATAACAATAATAATTCTCTCTTGAAATTTTATATGCTAATGTTCTTGCGTTCCAATGATTCCTAATGCGGGCACACGCCCCACGTTAGGGCAACATTATTTTACTAGTGGACCCGTGAGTGAAAAAATTCACATATTAATCGATATGTTAGCTCGCTTCTCTGACTTGCCGTTTCCACATATTCCCGCTCACGCTTATTAGCAACTCTTATTTCCTTCTGTAACCCTTCTGCTTCAAGTCTTTCTTGTCACTGCTTCATTTCTTTCCTTTTCTTGCACGTCTCCCTTCTTGAGACTGTAGCAGTCTTCCACAGTAAAATATTAAGAAAAACACTGTAATACTTGAATGATACTCCAGTCAGCAATGTAAGTGTACGGTATCCATAACACGGTCTTCTATGCTTAACTCACTGATTCATTGAAGTACCCAAAATTTCGGCCTCTCAAGTGAATTCTGCTCTCTCATGCAGAAGAAATAGTTGCCTACTGCATTTGAAGAAATAATTGTCTTCATGCATGCCCGTCGTGAGTGCTTCGTTGATGATCTATCGGATTTATACGTTGTGACCTGAGAGTGACAGCGACCATTGATACACATACAACGGAATCATCTGTGGAAAAAACTACGAATCAAGATACATAAGAGTGCCAATAGAAGCTGCTAAGATTTCAACTTCGGCAATGCAAGAAGTGCATTGAGACATAAGGTCGCCCTATACTTTGCTATAGATTCGATACATGGAGAAGGGAATACTCGTGCAAATCACACTCAGCCTTCGATATCTTAATTCATTGTTCGAATTTCAACTGTCGCTAATTAAGATACGTTTGCCACCTTCTGCAACCTGGCCTATTTTCGACCTAACAGTTTTCAATAAAGCTTGATAGATGACCACAGCCTCCAAACTGGGCTAATTTCCGCCTGCCTATCTGTTTTGTAAAAGAGTAACAGAAAATAGATAAATGAATAAACAGATTAACAAACAAAATAAATACATATCGGTCTTTATTATTTTGTAGAAGTCAGGCAATTCACGAATGAGTTTAAAGTACCTGTAGTTTTTACTATTAATTCAGTATATGTGATATATACAGTATATATAGTATTTATATTAATGAGTTAGTATAGTAAGTGTATGTATAATATATGCATAGAAGCACTTCTAATGTGGATACACAGTCGCAATCAACTGCGTATCCTGATCGGAAATTTGCAAGTAATTATCTCTGCCAAGGAGGTTATGTTTTCGTCGAGTTTGTACGTCTGTCTATATGTATCGATCACTCAACGACTCAACTGAACTCAACGGACTCAACAACGGATTTTTACGCAAATGACTGGTATTTTTAGGTATGTTAGGAGAAATTGAAGATCAACTCTAGGTAAAAATCCGTCCATCTGTTTGTTGTAAATCTATTTTTTCTTAGCACCATAACTCAACAATTAAGTTATGAACGGATTTTTATGAAAGTTACATGAGTTGTTAGATTACGAAGAGTAAATGACAAAATTTTTTTGTGATGATCTGTATGTCTCTGTGTTTTATTTTATGCTTGTTAGTTAATAACTCAAAAAGTTATGAACAGATCTTCATGAAATTTACAGGATTGTTAGTAATATTAAAAGAAATAAGCAATTAAACTTTGGCGAAAATCGGTTGGCCAGATTGAGTGTTTGACTAATGTTTGTGAGCATGGGCGTGCAGTAGCATAACTAAAAAAATAAAAGATATGAACGGATCTTCAAAAATACAGAAGTTGTTACTGTCAAAAGTCACAAACGATTAGAGTTTGGTGCTGATAAAAAGAAAAAAAAATCATAGTTTGGGAACAAGTTTGCATGTTTCGTCACCGTGCCTTACTTGGCGGAGGTATGTGCTCTCAGAGTGCTCTAGTTATCATATGTTTTGAATGGGCAAAAATCGGATAGAAACCTATGGCAATAGCTCATAGAGTGCCGGCGCGTATGTTCCGGTGTCTCTTTGGGAACGGGCCTATTGGTTCGTCTACTGCCGCCTATCTAATCTAATCTATAATCGCTTGTGTTTTTTAGATATATATATCCTGTGCTGCATGGCATACAACACCAAGAATTGTTTTTGAACAGTAAAAATTTGGACCACTATATACGTGAGGTGTTGAGATTTTAGAAATGATTCGGGGGTATATGGTTAAAAAAAAGGAATCTTATCGATAATATTGATAATATTTGTAGAGTTGACATCCATGCAAAGATAGGAATACTGACCTCCCAATTCTCTACGTTTGCCCTTTTGTGTTGCAAAACTTATAAACTTAAAATATGGCTGTGTAGCAGGCTTGTATATATTTATGTGCATTGCAACGTGTAATTTCAGCTGTGAATGGGCAATCGTTAACGATAACCTATCTTAGGTAACGATATCTCGAAAACTTTTTGCGTTTTTTCGATCGTTATGCTGATAGCCGAAGCAGGGAATTCGATTACGGGACTTGATAACGCTGCTGATCAACAGATTTGAAAAACAACATCGTGTATATATAAACTATCTAATTCGATTATAAGCGATATTGACAAAATTTATCAAAATGACCATTTCTGTTTACTCTGATTGCACCAAGCTCATCAACTGTAAAATGTATTTCGCATATGAACTGCATTCCACACTGCTAGAACACAACCAAAAGTACATTATGGCATTCCATGGCATCATTAAGCACAATGTGCTCCATGTGCTACACGTACACACGGAACACAAATGGACCGACTTCTGTAGCATCATTGCATCATTTGGATCAAATTAAATAGGAAAGCTATGGGTAATAGATGAGGTGATGTGACAATGGGTAATAGATGGATTGATGTGTTACAATTGCGGCAGTGATATGTTACAATGGAGGGTCGGCTCTGGTGTTACTAGCTACAATGGCAACAAGGACGGAGGTGGAGGCTGCCATAGAGATTTCGAGTACCAGAGCTGAAGCTTTTGTTGTCGTTCGTCTCCTACCAGCAGCCATTGTGTTACCCCGGGGCCTGCTGCTGCCTGCCGGCCTGTGGGACTGTGTTGCTTGTCGTGGGATTCTGGCGTTGCGGGAGCGTGTGGGAGTCCCACGGTGGGTGCTAGTGGGCGAGTTATGCTGCAGGAACGTGTGGGAGTGAATTAGTGAGAGCAATATTGGGATTAATGCGGTGGGAGTTACACAGCGGGTGCGTATGGGAGTCACTTGATGGGAGCTGTTGGAGGGGGGAGGGGGAGTTACATAATCAAAATTATGAGTAAAAATGACTTCATATCGTGCGGGAGTTCAACTGTGGGAGTGTGTTGGAGACATAATTAGAGAGACGGCGATGGAAGTGTGTGAGGTCACATGGTGCAAGCTAAGGTAGGTGTTGTATATATACGGGGAAGCACTTGGAAGTCACACGGTGGGAGCGTCTGGGAGTCGAACGGAGGGAGCTAGCGTGGGGGTTGTACGATGGAAGAGTGTGGGAGTTATACGGTGCGACGGTGCAGAACTCATACGGTGGTAACATGTAGAGGCCAGACGGTGGGCGCGTGTGAGAGCCGCATACTGTAGGAGCTTGTGGGAGAGTCGCTAGGCCATATCAGGTAGAAGAGCGTAGGAGCTACACGGCGCAGTCACACGTTAGTTGTACAGTGGGAACAATTGGAGTCGCATAGTAGGATTTAGCCGGCGAGTTGAGTAGCGAATGGGTGGTAGGGATATACGGTGGGAGCGTGTAGGAATCGCAAATAGTGGGAGCCTGTGCGCAACTTACAAGGTTAAAGAATGTGGGAGTCACATTGTGGTACTATGCAGGAGTCCCGTTGTGGGAGATAGCGGGCAAGTTACAAGGCAAACGAGTGTGGTAGATACACGGTAGGAGCACGTAGTAGTCGAGCTGTGGGAGTGAGCGCAACGTCACGGCGAGCGAGCACGGCAAAGCTTATGTACATTCGAGCTCATACCGGAGGTGCATGCTATAGAGGGAACTTGAAGAAGTGGAAGCCGCGTACAACGACGGAGTTGGAGCCGTGTGCTGTTATTGAGTGGGAGTCACTCGGGCAGGAAGAAAGTCGTACACGATGAGTGTGGGAGCATAATATGGTAGGAGGCTGTGGGAGTCACAAGGTGGGCGAGTAGGAGTCTTGAAGTGGGAGAGCTCATGGGAGGAAAATGGAGGAAGCGCGAGTGTCACATGGAAAGATGGGGAGACCAAGTTACACGGTGGGCGAAAGTTACACGGCAGATGAGTGCAAGAGACAGCCACACGGTGGGCAGAGGAATGCAAGAGACAGCCACACGGTGGGCAGAGGAGTGCGAGAGACAGTCACACGTTGGGCAGAGGAATGCAAGAGACAGTCACACGGTGGACAGATGAGTGCAAGAGACAGTCACACGGTGGGCAGATGAGTGCAAGAGACAGTCACACGGTGGGCAGATGAGTGCAAGAGACAGTCACACGGTGGGCAGATGAGTGCAAGAGACAGTCACACGGTGGGCAGAGGTCTGCAAGAGACAGTCACACGGTGGGCAGAGGAATGCAAGAGACAGTCACACGGTGGGCAGAGGAATGCAAGAGACAGTCACACGGTGGACAGATGAGTGCAAGAGACAGTCACACGGTGGGTAGAGGAGTGCAAGAGACAGCCACACGGTGGGCAGATGAGCGCAAGAGACAGTCACACGGTGGACAGATGAGTGCAAGAGACAGTCACACGGTGGACAGAGGAATGCAAGAGACAGTCACACGGTGGACAGATGAGTGCAACAGACAGTCACACGGTGGACAGATGAGTGCAAGAGACAGTCACACGGTGGACAGATGAGTGTAAGAGACAGTCACACGGTGGGTTGAAGAGTGCAGCTAGGAGAGACTGATACGGTGGATGGAGAAGAGCAGGCATCATGTTACATTGAAGTAGAGTGCACACGTACGGTGTGCGAGAAAGTGAAAGAGTTCTACAACAGAACAACCATAACATTGTATACCCTGGAAGCTTACTGACGGTGTCCAGGCGTGTAATGCACGCCGCCCTAAGGCCATAAAGCCCTGTGCGCCTTGGCTGTTTTGCTGTGAGCTGCAATTTCCATGAGTGTGTGACCAGGTCAGGCTACCTGTATGATAGATCTAAGATCGTGGAGCAGATATTATATTCAGATGCAGAAACCGATCCGTTATATATTCAGCAAAGGAAGCACCAGCTCATTCCAATTAATATGGCAATAGCTCATAGAGGGCCGGGGAGTAAGTTATGGTGTCTCATTGGGAATGGGCCTTTTGGTTCGTCTACTGACGGCTATCTAATCTTTTGTACATAGAATTGTCTTCGTGAAAAGGGTACTCGTTCATGTATCAAGAGGAACATAAGATATTCAAAGTAAGAGGAGTGGAAATCACCTATGATCACTAACCCGTATTCTCAATAGTAGCCAATGTGAGTTTCGCTATGGTTAAGCACCTTAGTTACTTAAAATGGGATTTTTTAATCAAACTGATTAAACAAAAATTGTTTCCCTTCTTCATTCGTTATCTTTACCAATGAGTAAATTTCAATGTAAAAAGTTTAAAAGTCCATTTATGAAATATGGTATTTTTTCAGTTTACCAACTTATCTTAAACTTATAATCAGGAATGTATGTCAATGTATGTCTTCGGTGCCTCCATCAACATTACGAACTTATCCGCTTACCATTTTGGTGTTCGACAGCGTACAACTCTCATCAAGGTACTTTTTTTTAATTTAACAATATATAATATATTGATATACTGTAAGCTTTCCTATTAAAGAAATACGGAAGGTATTACATTTTTCTGTTGAACGTACAATATCTAACCTCCTATAGACTCTATAGCTACTACGTACAACTATGCATTGCATTTCGTCGCGTGAAGAACATAGTTAAATTTCAGTAAGAGTGGGCTATAGGTATAGCCTAGTGATTTAAGCAGGGTGTGCAACCCCAGCGGAACCCGTCACTCGAAAATAGTTTCGCAAACCCAGAGTAAAAAATTGCCAGGAACAGCTTACAGCCACATTGTTTCGAGTTACGGTTAGCGTTTTTCACGTTGCAGTCAGTGCACTATAGAACAGTAGGGAGTGCACCAGGAATCAGAGGTGCGTAGCCAGTGGCAGTGACGTCGTTGGTGCCAAGTGCGTGTTCATCGCGTACTGCCAACTCTTGGATTTCATAACATCTACTAGCAGTGTCTTTCCTGTAGCTTTGTCCTGGTTGAAGTAACCTAAATGGGTTATAACTGTAGCACGTGTTTGGATTAGGGCCGGCGTATTGCATAATAATAAGTGTAAGACAGATTAACTGCTCAAAGTTTTAATTTAACGTAAATATTCACAGACAAAGCATGGTTTGAAATTGAAACAAAATGGACATCGTGGTCGTTGTGGAATCAGTAACTTTTGCTGTATTGTGATCGGATAAAGCAAGAGTAAAAGAGGAATAGTATTATTCACTAGTGGACCCATGCGTGAGAAAATTCCCGTAATAATCGATGTTATCCTAATACCTATAGTCCGGCGCGGAATCTTCTCTGGCTTACTTCTTCATTTCTTCATTGATCCTGTGTCGTGCTTTAATCCTTAGGTCTTCTATGTCGATATGCAAAAGTAAAATCTTGAGTAAAACACGCCGATGATCTTGAATGCAACGCCAGTCAGGTTAGTTCATGCAATATTGGCACTCCGTTGCAATGATACCGTTGATACCGTCCTTCCAACTCAAATATCTGCTTCATTTGAAGTTCCAAAAATTTTGGCCTTTGAAGAGAAAAGTCCTTCGTCAAATAAGAAAGACAGTAAGCTAGAAGAAATAATTGTCTCTGCCCGTGAAAATTAGTCACCTCCAGAGCGCTTCGTTGACCATCTGCCGAATTTATACGTCGTGACCTGAGAGAAAAAAGTTATAAAATCGGACTCCAGAAGCTGCATGCATGTTATTCCGATTTCGAGAAGTGTTTCAAGCGAGAAGGGGGTTCAGATAAAGGGATCCCAAGAAAACACAACTTGGCTATAAAATCTGCAACCCGGTCTATTTTTCGCCTATGTATTTCGATAGGAGCGTGACACGAAAGATAGCTACATATAAATATATAAACAAATAAACACACGACGGTGTTTGTTATATAGTTTGATTTGTGTTACGATACATTGTGCAAGTATTTCCAGGCCCACGGGTAGTTGCAGTTGCGTTGAAGTCGCCATAGCAACATTTTTGCCCCCCCCCCAGGAGTTGATTTAGTTGTGGAACGGTGGAAAATTTCTACAAGGGAATCTTCTCTGCTCATAACATACAACAAATAGAAGAGTAGTTCGTATGACAAGTTAGCTCATTGAATGCAGCTTATTTTATTTAGGTTCCAAATTTTTAATTGTAGGTGTTCGATTTAAATGATCAAGAACAAAGTACTTGAAGCAAGATCATCAATAAGGAGGATTTCCTGAACACGCTGCAATTTGCTCTGCTTTTAAAAATGAATAACATCTTACCATAAAATAAGCATAAACAAAACGAAACAGTGTCTCAGTATTTTGATGAATTGTATTAGATCCTTTCTCGATGGCATTCGATCTTCTGGACTGCAGCAGATCCTTCGTTTGTCTTTTGATCCTATTCCATAGTTGCATTATAGAATCCCGATCCCCGCCGCCATCCTCTGCTATCAAGAACAAGACACGACGACGGGTCGGTGCTGCAGCACCGGCCGCACCTCCCGCCAGCCTCCTCAGCATTATTTGGTTTCATTTAATGGTCAATTAGTAAAGAAACTGACCATAAATTGTGCCTAGCTTAGCGAAACGTGCCTGGCCATGACTGCTCTCGCCGCGCTGGCGTTCCTCGAGCTTTGAAGTGGTGGTGTGCGGGTGAGGTGGGCGCGTGTAGTGTTCGAGTGTGGTGTACGGTGTGCGGGTGAGGTGTACGAGTGTGGTGTACGGTGTGCGGGTGTAGGGTGCGAATGTAGTGTGCGGGTGTGGTGTACGTGTGTGGTGTACGGGTGTGGTGTACGGGTGTGACGAGCGGGTGCGGGTGTGGTGTGCGGGTGTGGTGTGCGGGTGTGGTGTGCGGGTGTGGTGTACGGGTGTGATAAGCGGGTGTGGTGTGCGGGTGTGATGAGCGGGTGCGGTGTACGTGTGTGGTGTACGGGTGTGGTG
>LQNS02278170.1:1388768-1405647 GCA_001587735.2 Parhyale hawaiensis | reverse complement strand
GGCTGTGATGACTGAGGCAGCGTGGTGAGGCTGTGATGACTGAGGCAGCGTGGTGAGGCTCTGATGACTGAGGAAGCGTGTTGAGGCTGTGATGACTGAGGCAGCGTGGTGAGGCTGTGATGACTGAGGTAGCGTGGTGAGGCTGTGATGACTGAGGCAGCGTGGTGAGGCTGTGATGACTGAGGAAGCGTGGTGAGGCTGTGATGACTGAGGCAGCGTGGTGAGGCTGTGATGACTGAGGCAGCGTGGTGAGGCTGTGATGACTGAGGCAGCGTGTTGAGGCTGTGATGACTGAGGCAGCGTGTTGAGGCTGTGATGACTGAGGCAGCGTGTTGAGGCTGTGATGACTGAGGCAGCGTGGTGAGGCTGTGATGACTGAGGCAGCGTGGTGAGGCTGTGATGACTGAGGCAGCGTGGTGAGGCTGTGATGACTGAGGCAGCGTGGTGAGGCTGTGATGACTGAGGCAGCGTGGTGAGGCTGTGATGAATGAGGTAGCGTAGTGAGGCTGTTATGACTGAGGCAGCGTGGTGAGGCTGTGATGACCGAGGCAGCGTGGTGAGGCTGTGATGAATGAAGTAACGTGGTGAGGCTGTGATGAATGAGGCAGCGTGGTGAGGCTGTGATGAGTGAGGCAGCGTGGTGAGGCTGTGATGACTGAGGCAGCGTGGTGAGGCTGTGATGAGTGAGGCAGCGTGGTGAGGCTGTGATGACTGAGGCAGCGTGGAGAGGCTGTGATGAGTGAGGCAGAGTCAATTAGATTAGATACCAGGCAGTAGACGGACAAACAAGCCCAGTCCCAGAGAGCATACGGAACATATGCTCCGGCCCTCTATGAGCTATTACCATTATGTCAGCATCATTTAGATCCCTGAGGAAGAGAAGAAGAAGAGTTGTGGCTATGCGAATTACAGCAATAATGAGGAGACAATAATCTACAGCTGTGATGAATGAGGTAGGGTTTTGATGATGATCTGTGAGAGGACAGTGTTGGGATATTTCGTGCTTCTATGATAAGCGAGGCAAATAGATCACGATATGCGGGGAAACAATGTTATGACGTAATATCATAATTGTTATCACACTTCAGATTCAGCCACTGCATCCAAATATTGGACAACGTCGAGATCGTTCGGCTGCGATAAGTGGGGAAGAAGGGTCAGGGTTTTTGCGCAAGTAATGCAATATGACAACAATTTGGCAGAATAAGGCTGATATGAATGAGACTATAGGGTGAGGCTGAGCTGGACACGCCACTGTAAAGTAGTGTAACTACCGAGCAGAGCCTCAAGAAGGGAAGGCAATTCAGTTTGTAGGTGTCGAGGTCTAGTGGGTTCCATACTATAGTTTCTTGTTTACTGTGCACAGTACAAAGTGTCCCGATGTTTTATAGCCTCTTTAAAGATTATAGAAGTGCACTTCCTCATGAGTGCACAGTCATGCCAAATTGTGGAGATGGCAGGAAGTTTGCCATTGACGCTTGTTAAGCAAACTAATACAACGACTAACATTAACAACATATTTGTTGGGCGTACAGTTGTTTTTACAAAGATGCGACAAGTCGTTTGCTCACCTTGTGCGGCATATGAGGAACAGAATATTACAGTGTGCACCCGCCTTTAGGCGTTACGGCAAAGTTCACCTCAGAGGAAGTGTTTACAGGAAGGGTACCAAGTTACGTATACCGTAGACATCGTAAGGGTGCCGTGTCGTGCTCCAGTGCAAGCTCTCAGTGGTCCTGAACATCTTCATCAGCTGTCGGTCGAGAGGAACGTAAGTTGCAGTGACGGAGTGAGGACTAGTAGGCCTGGTTGGACGGTACGTGTGAAACTTGATAGATTTGCTGTGCAGTGTAATTAGATCTTTTGGGGGAAGTGTGAGTGTGGTTGCATCGTTGAGCGACGTGAAGCCTAATGAATTTCCACTTTCTTGATAGTTGGATACTGTGTGACGTAATGATAACTAGGTCACTGTTCTGAAAACGTCAAATGCCAGCTGTTTCGAACCTATTCGTACCCCCCCCCCTACTGTAACTCACTTTGGTGTACCTTTAATAAGAAGTCCATTGAGCGCTTGCGTGTTGCTTATAACGACATATTCCGCATATTAATGTAAGTGCCTAGGTCTAATAGTGCAAGTCAAATATTTGCTCAAAAGTACACTGATTGTCTCAAAGTCAATATCAGGAAATGCTCCTTGAGCCTGAAATACAGGACTGAAAACTCTTGCAACTCATTAATAAAAGTCATCCGTAATGGCGCTGGTTAAACGATCTTATATCTACGATGGCGGCGCATACTGTTGTCTGACGGAGGCCAAATAATGGGACGTAATTAGGTCTAGGCTGTAAGACCACTGCGACATGTCCTTTGTTTGTAAGCCAGAAATAAGATACATCCTCTTGTGTACCATGCAGCATTGTAGCATTAAGTGTTGTAATGTCTCCATGAGTATTAAATAAAATTTATTATTATTGTAATTAGGGATTGATGCAGTTTAAATTGTAGGACGGTGTGACATTTAATGGATTACCACGGGCTGAGCAATTTTTTTAATTATGGGCTAGTATGAAACTTTATGGGTAACCATAAGCAGAGAGCTGCTTCAGACTGTTAAACAAGAAAGTTAATATATTACAACACGAGTTTATTTTTGCTAGTATATTTCTCCAATGCCTTACTTTGTATCTGGAGAGGAAATTGGCGTGGCCGGACCCACAGTCCCAGGGATTATGGAGAACTTGTTTCCCTGAAGTGCTAATTGCTGTAATATTTCTAACAAATTAATGTACACACAGTTTCTAATGTAAGTTTTAATATAATAATCCAAGAACACCTCCCGCCTGTGGAGACATAAATGTTCAATAAATAAATAAATAAATAAATAAATAAATAAATAAATAAAACTCCCTCGAATACCAATATACGGCCATGATTCTAACTTCTCTCATCGTTAGTATCTTGCATTACCGTGTCTGCCTAGCTAATTAATATGAATTACATCGAAATTTGATAAAGTTACCTCGTATGTAGGAATGGGAGGAACAATTGTCCTAATGAGAAAGCTAGAGCGGGAATAAATAGCGCACGCGAGCCCATGGGAGAGAGGAAGAGAAATGGTGCGCGTGGGAACTAACATCGCGTGGAAATGAAGGTGTGCTGAGTGAGTGTCGCGAGTGTTCTCGAGTGTGGCATGCGTGCAGTAATATAGCCTGTCAGTGTAGTAGTAATAGCATAATCATTTTCTAGCAATAATATTTAATAGTCGTAGTATAGTCATAGTGCATATACTAGTAGTCATAGAAAGACTGTAGTAGTAGCAGCATAAATGTCATTGTCTACCAATGATATGATAGTCATAGTATAGCAATGTTCATAGTGATGATATAGCAATGGTCATAGTTGTGCCGTAGTATTTGTACAACACTAGTTTAGCACTTTTCCTGACATCCTGCAAGATCATTCGATTTCCTCAGCCCCATAGCTCAGTAGGGACATTGCAGTGATGAACTGTACAAGACCTGAAACATAAGTGTCTACTATAGTAGACTTCCTCAGTCCCCTAATCTACCGAACTACTGTTAGCTCCATTCTCATTTCTTTCTTTAGTATTATTATTTTCGTTTTAACTATCCTTCCTCATCTTCAAGTGCTAGGGTTGAGTGAAGTGGTGATGTTGTTTTTATTCAGGATACTGCGTTGTTTCGCAGAAGAGTTTACATTACTCTCAAGCGAAACTAAAAAAAATGTATATCGGCAGGGTATAGCTAGAAATCCTAGAAAATTAAAGTCAGACTATTTCACCGAAAATGAATGAATCAAAGACATATTATACTACGGCCATGGTTGAGGAACTTGGTTCAGGAGATTTTTTTTTTGTCTGCTATCTATGATTTTCAACTGAGATCTCTTTTATCTGCCCTTCATATTACTAAACTCATCAATTTCTGTTTTGCAATATTTAACATGGAATATTCTCCGCCAGTGAGTACACAGTTATTAGGATCCGCAAAAAGCCGGCGAAGCGGAACGTGTTCATTTCCCCAATTCCGAGTCAAATTTTAACATAAACTTCCTTAGAGAATTTCCAGTGGTGCGGACAAAGCTCTCGCACCGTCACAATGGACGGCACCGCAGGCTGCAGCCAAAGTCAATGGCTTATTGCCTCAAGTTATTCCAAAGATCTTTACCTATAATGCAGTAGACTTACGGCTCTTGGTTATTGCGGTATCCAGAGTGGCTAACAGCACGAATTTCTCCTTCACTTGTGAGCCACAGAGCCTTCAAGTGCTTCTCAAAAGCAGTAACAATAGGCTTATAATAGCAGGAATTTCTTTGTTGCACACACACACGCACATACACAGACCCAAGTCTTTGATCGCAGAAGTAATGCAAAGAATGCCCCTGCCTGGAGGCCGCCACAAGAGAGATGTCATCGCCACTTCACACGTCTCCAAAAGAGAGGTAAACTTGTTCTCTTCGCCTGTCATAATTGGACCCATTTACATCAAGGTGCATTTGAGTGCAGCTCAAATATAGGAATGCCAGAGCAACATTTGCCGGAGAGTTTCCTGAAGAAGTAATTGGGTAAATTTACATGCAGGTGCATTTTAATCCAGGGCCAAATTAGACATACCACGCAGAGCGATACACAAGATTTTTGAAGGAACAAACTGGTTTGGAGTTGTTCATATAACAGGTGGATCTGATGCGACTTAAAATAAATATTTATTAATATATATTATATATATATATATTTATTACTATGAAACCGATGATTAAAACCGATGATTAAAACTTCAGAGGCCTCGTGCACTGATTTATAAAATGAATCTTTTCTACATATATACAGAGATTCTCTGTGCAGAAACATAGCTCTGTTCCTCTAAAAAACTGTGTGTATTAACACAACTCTAACTCTGCTAACTTGCAGGAGCATGTTGCTAGAGTGGTGTGCTTGCAATCTGTTTTTCTAGAGTCACATCTATTCTAGTTAGGTAATTTTTTCCTATATTCGACTTGCGTGGTCATTGTTTCTGAAATTTACACTCCGATGCGGAGATACTGACGCTAACAGGGAATGGGGGCGGTCGGGGATTCGCAGTTATCACAAGAGCCTCTCGTCTTTGATGCCATAGCTCTGACAGTCCGTAGTCGACTGCCTCCGTGCACTCTTTTGGGCCGCGAACACATCTATTTGCAGCACGAACCAGTGCACGTAAAATTCCCAGCTTGTGCATACGGTGAAGTTGACTTTACTTTTTTTTCACTTTTACCTATCAGATCTTGACAGCAACACTGTCCTATTCAACTCTATGCAGCAACACGACTCTGCGCAGCAACACGACTCTGCGCAGCAACACGACTCTACGCAGCAACACGACTCTGCGCAGAAACACGACTCTGCGCAGCAACACGACTCTGCGCAGCAACACGACTCTGCGCAGCAACACGACTCTGCGCAGCAACACGACTCTGTTCAATAACACACCCTGCGCAACTGCACGGTTGTGTACAGGCACACAACTCTGTCCTAAAGAGCAACTCTGAGCAACAACACAACTCTATGCAGGAGCACAACTCTGTCCTACAGAGCAACAACACAACTCTATGCAGGAGCACAACTCTGTCCTACAGAGCAACTCTGAGCAACAACACAAATTTGTTCTGCAAGGCAGCTCTTTGCAGCAACACAGTCTGTGCTGCAACACAACTCTTTCCTATAAAGAGCAACTCTGGGTTAAGATTCGTTTTAACGATCCTCAGAATTTAATGGTTTGGCATACACTGTTAGATAGAAAATGATGAGAAATGACACAGAGAGACATTTATTTTCTTAGGAAACGTCATATTTTAGCACAAATAATGCGTAACAAAAACACTGTAATAGCGACCGCGGGCTGGCGTCAGACGTGTTTACATCTCGCCCGCACATCAATTGTTTTTCTATGGGAAAATATAACCGGCGACCTTTTAGGAACTTAGGTTAGGTTAGGTTAGGCTAGGCTAGGTTAGGTTAGATTAGGTTAGGTTAGGTTAGATTAGGTTAGGTTAGGTTCGGCTAGGTTTGGTGAGTAGTTGCACTCTTGATTAGATTTCGAACATTTCAGCGTTTCTGGAGCGACACCGTGATTTTTGAAACACTCCAACGCCTTTTCTTCTTCTTCATAATTTTATTTGATGAATTGGAAAAAGGTTTTTGTGCAAACATTGAACTGGGCCATATTTCCGCTGCAGTAAGTGACGACGGAATGATGCGGCAATGCTTTCGAACTGGCAACGGTAAGCATTTTCAGTGCAGTGTTTAACACCTTCGTAAGATATACAGATTTCTAAATTATGACTCACTTAAGTCTTTTAGCTTCCCCATATGCTTTCAAACTTGGTTTATAATTTCGAAATTATCCATCATTTTTCTGCTTCACGTATTCAGTACGGTTTCTTCTTGTTTTTATTGCGTCCATCGTCATGCGGGCGTCATATAAGAACTCTGTCGTACTGAGCAACTCTGTGTAGTAACGCAATTCTATCCTACAAAGCAACTCAGTACAGCAACACAACTCTGCCCTACAGCGCAACTCTGCTACACCAGGGCTCCAGGCTCTCACTCTGTCTCGCTCCATTTCAGCGTCTCAATGGCCGCCTTTCTTCTCTATTTCACCTCAATAAAATACCCATTGGAGGTGCCGCCCATTGAAGGATATAAACTTGACTTTCCTCAGAAAAGAAAGAATTTAAGATGGCCAAAAATAAGATGTTATTGGTGTCGAAAAAGAAAGGTGCGTCGCCTCTACCTCACCTGTCACTCGTATAACATATTGCCTTTGCTCCTTCAAAGCTTCTTCGTAACTGAAGTTATTTCTTTTCATTTCCTTTGCAGAAGCTTGTCACCAATGCGGCCTGTATGACGTTTGCGTTCAGCTGCCAATTCCAAAAATGGGCAAAATATTTGAAAGGAGCTTAAGGAATTTAGGTAAGAGGCGCCAATGGCATGTCTGTCCCTGAAGCATGAGCAATAAATCGAGTTATGCAGGCGGCTTCTAGTTATGTTGGTCTAAAATTATTGAAACTTTACTTTATGGAAGGTTAGATTTATGTAGGTCTCGAGCTATGCAGCATAAAAAATATACGTATGAAAATCTGAAGGAATTAATCTAGATTGGCTTTGAGCATGTAGAATATTGTGTATAGTTTCAACTTGAAGACTTGAGCTCTTGTACCTAAGTAGCTTTAAATCTAAGTATCATTATGATGTAGGCATAAATTTTCCTCATTTTAGATTTATTTTCGATGGCATAGATTTTTTATTTTTTAAATTTTTGGTGGGTTAAAACAGCATCCAACAGCATTACCAAAACAACTATTCCTCATATCGACATGGCTACTAAAGCTTTTCTGAGCTATATTTTACAACGATGAAGGGTGCTAAAAATTTATCGTTACAATTTTTTCTACCCACATTTATTAAATATATCGAAATATACAAATCGAACTAAGATAAACGTGTTGTTGAACTATTATTCTTTCCAAATATCTATAATTTAATGAATATGTCTTCCGTCGGCATTGATAACCTGCTGCAAACGCCCGGAAAATGCTTGGTAAAAGTCACGAATGATAGCTTGGGAATTTTGCCATTCCTTCAAGGGTGTTGCCTTCAAATCCTGAACATATGTAAGACCTTGCTCTCCAATATAGTCTAAATGCTGAAATCAAAAGGATTAACGTCTGGAAATGAAGGAGGCCATTCTTCCTTGGAAATGAACTCTGGCGTATTGCTTGCTAACCACTCATGAGCCTTTTTACTCCGTGCTCGGGCGCAGAGTGTGTAAAAGATTTTTAGTGGTTAAAAAGAGTTCAGCACATATTCAAACTTATGAAACATCAAAATTGTAAATATTAAGTAAAAACATGCAAAAGTGAAAAAGTTGTAACGATCATTAATAAATATCCTATACGATAGCTGATAAAAATTTACTGTTTTATTTTTTACTGAATTTTAGCACCAGTAATTAAGTCATTTTGACTGTTCATTCATCCTGCTCCCCAGCCTCCCTTAAGTTACTACTTTCCGTTACATGATGTATTCATAATTTCAACCCCACCTCACTCACACTTATGGCCTGACTGCGTTCACAACCCACCGCATACAGTCTCATTTACTCATCATTTATTTTCCCTATTCCTCATAACTTACTTCACTATTACTCACTGATCCTAAAACTAAGCCTCATTTAAGTCATTATTAACTGTAGCACACTAGACTCCTTGGCTAAAAAACTTTTACTTGCAGTTAGTCTGGCATTTCACCTGTAACACCAGGTCCAATCTAAACTGGAATTCACCGTAACCGCTGGTGAACTCAACCCACACTCACCGTTTTACTCCTCAGCAGGTCCGGTACTTTTTTTAGCGCCGAATTTTTCACGTCTATGTTTGGCGCCTTAGTTTTTGGCGTCGATGTTTGGTCGCCGATTTTGGCGCCGATTGAAGTTCTAAAGCCTTATTATTTTAGAATAATATCTAAAAACTAACATTGAAATAGTGGCAAATGGTGGCAATAATAACTGCAATGTCAAAGGTACAGAACGCAATTGCGGAAATGTCGCTCAGTACACGAATTAACGGCTCTTTTTCTTGAAATTATCGCACAACATGCAAAATGCGCTCGTCAGCCTGCTCATACCTACAATGTAGCATCAAAATTCAACTCCTCATTATTATTGTCATCATATTCTTAGTTTAAGTCTCCCTATCCACAGAGTACACTAGCTGTGATCCAAAGAGAGGGAGGAAAAAGCGACATAAAGAATGTCAAGAGAAACGTGGAACCCACTCATGAGTCGACGAGCATGGGAACAGCAAGTCGGGAAATAAAAGAAATGGCAGGATAAATCATGGGTAAGTAGGAGTATGAAGTCGGGAAGGAAGCAAAGAAGGCACGAAAGACAGACATCCCGAAGGCATAAAAACTAAACAGGTTGGTAGTTTTTGTTTTGATATTGGCAGAAAAATCCTAAACTAACCATAACATTAACTGCAGAATAAATCATAGCAGACTTTTCACGTAAAGTTACATTTTGGTGTCAAACACATTTGGTTACACAAAATATTCGGAGACAAAACATCGGCACCAAAAAAAAAAAACTAAGGCGCCAAAAAATCGGCGCCATAAAGTCCCATTCCGTCCTCATCCGTCGTTACTCAGGCTCTTCTCACTCACCAGCAAGGCACTGATTCACCATGTCCCACACTTGTCATTCATTATTACCTCCGCCGAGGAGGTTATGTTTTTATCGAGTTTGCTAGTATGTCTATCTATCCGTTTGTCTGTCCGATTGTTTGTCTGTCTATCACCAAGATAACTCGAAAAGTTAAGCACGGATCTTGACGAAATTTCCAAGGATTGTTTGGTATGTTTGGAAAAACAGATGATTAACTATCGGTGAAGTTCCGTCCAACCGTTTGTTGCTTTATAGTCCAGGGCAACAGGTACCTGTTCAGAGACTAGGCGACAACATTACAACACTAGAGTGCAAAACTAACAGCAGTGAGTCTAGAACACTACCCTGAAGGATGCTCAGTGCCACTGCGACTGGGGGACTCATAAAACCGTCCACGACCCACTCTGCATTCTCGCAGAAGCAATGCTGAATGATTGACTGAATCTTATCACCCATGCCAAACGACTCCAACTTGTACAGTAGATTACTACGGTTGACCCAGTCGAACGTAGCACTAAAATCTAGATGTAGAAGACATTCCTCAGAACGACGATCCAGTGCTATCTTTAGGTGGTGTGACACCATCAATAGTGCGTCACAACAACCCAAACGCAGCCCTGTACTCGAACTGACCAGCAGGTAGCAGGCCAGCAATTTCAGCAAAATGACCCAACTTAGAACCGCCAGCTTCTCAAACACGTTCGACAAATTTGGTGTTGGCGTAATATTTCGGTCACTCAAACTTAGCTCACTCAGTAGAACTACACTGCTTCACAATCAGAGGCCCACACTCACCATTTGAATTAACAACCTCCATTACTCAGACTCACCTCGCTCACTAGCAGATCACTGCCTCACCATCAGAGTTCCGCACTCATCGCTTGACTCCTCAGCCCCCATCACTCAGACTCACCTCACTCACCAGCACCACACTGCCTCACCATTAGAGGCTGACATATGTAAGCGGCTTAGGGACAGCACGGCACCATACCCGGACTGCCACAACAGCTCCAGAGGGCGACACCTTAGCGCGTTAACACCTCGCGCTCTATGAACCCAATTTATACCAATTTAGTTTCTGCGGATTTAAGCTTTGATGGCGGATCGTAAGCAGGTCCTAATAAAGGCCGGCAGGCAAAGTGCCGTCCGTGATGGCAAGGTATGGACAGCAGTGGCCTCCGATGGCCAGCTCTGTCGCGACCATATACGGCCAAAATTAGGGCAGCCGCAGCAGGGAGCCCACCAATAACTTCGATGAGGCTTCGTATTTTCCAGTGACTTTGTAAGCAGCGCCGCTTTTGCATTTAAAATTAGCTTACCTGTGGTCGGGTACACGTGAACCGGGAGGGCTGGTACGGGGTTCAGCAGCAGGTAACACAGCAGGGCTGGTACGCGGCTGTTCATTAGACACACAACAGGGTTGGTACGCTATCCAGCAGCAGTCTACAAGCAAGCTTTGTACGCAGTTCACTAGCAGGTAAAGCGACGGGCCTGGTACGCAGCTGCAGTTACTAAGCATATTGTTCATAAAGCACCGCTTATCTATAGTACAGTTTATGAAATTCTATTATTGGAAAATGGCCCTCTAGAAAGCGAAATGTTTAGAATGCCACAAACACGCTAGTAATAAAAAAATGTTTGAGTTCAAAGCGCCCCTAGAACATTCTTGGCCGTCCCAGAAGCTAGACCCTTAAATCAGCTTCTTGGGCTGCCAAAAATTCTGATATGGTAATTGCTGAGCTGGAGCTTTATGCCGAGATTACACATGCATTCGCACAAGCAGCTGGAAGCGAGAATAGGCAGCCGACTCGTCGTCCTGGAATATATTTCAGCACTGTAGCATAGATACGGCAGCATGAACGACATGCGAGCTGCACATCCTCGCATCACATTGTCCCTGCGAATGTATAATGTGGTCCCGGCTTTAGAAATGTTGGGCCAATTACCGCGGGCAATAGCCAGCGCACCTACCTCAAGTTCGGACAATGCAAATTTCGAAGTCCTAATATTATTGACTAATTGAAGTCACCCGTAATAATGCACATCGCATCACTGTATAAATTCTGATACTTTTTATTTATATATTCCAATACCGCAATTAAAGATCAATATCGACATGAACATTTCGTGGGGATGAAAATCACTGACACACTCCAAAGTAGGGTGTCTTGTGCCGTGAGCACTTATGCATTTGCACGCCCAACTGGCTGCTAGCAGGTGCACCTCCATTTTATTTCGATGCATATTTAGAACCTGTGGCATAGATACGGTAGCATTTTAATGGAGTGCAAGTTTCACGTACTAATACAAAATTGTCAGTGCGAAGGCCTAGTGTGGCACCAACAAATAAATCGCTGGAGGTACACACACAGAATCACGGAAGTTTCATACGTACATGCACTAAACACTCCGTGCGTGATTAGAATCGCAAAATGAAATTGCTACGGTAGGCCACTGTCACAAAAATATTGTCATCAAAGACATGTAACATTATCACGAGCGAGAAAAACAGGCAATTTAAAGCATAGCTGGCAATAGATGGACCAACGCAAGCCTACTTCCAATAAGTAATGTAAGCAGCCGGAACTTACGCTTCGGCCCTGTGTGAGCTGTTGCCGACATGTCAGATAACGTAAATGCCTGAGGTCGAAAAGAAAGATAAAAATAAATAAAAAGAAATATTTAAGAAAAAGACTGTGCCAAGCCTATAGGAGCTGGCTGTACAAGCGCGATTTTACAAGCAACAAACTATCGGAGACTCAAAGACGTTCGTTTAGTTGGGGCGATATACATAGATAATGGTTTGTGATGGTGACGGTCGCTGAAGCTTTGTCCGTTAAGAGTTTGACTCTTGCCATGGGTGAGCGCGGAGTTGTGGAGGGTGTTGCTCCCTATGTAATATACATTTACTCTTTTGTGCTCTTCTTGCCTCGTTTTACAAAACAACATAAGTAATGTTTACCTTGTCTTCCAATTAAAATTAATGTTATATTACAGAAACATGAGTATATACATTTTTTCGGGACAGACCCACACGTACACTCTTACACTGTGTGGATGCGCATGAACAGGTGGAGGATGGGGGGGAGGTGTCTGGGGGTGTCCGTGTGTTTCTTGATTTCCACAGAAACCCTAAGACTGACTCATCGAACCCCTGGGGTTCGATTTACTATTATCAAAGAACAAGGTTAGCACTGTGAGCAGCCTTACTGAAGGCGCTCAACTTCTGAAGTTTTTTAGAGAGACTTTTTCTTAAGGATCATCCCCAAGTTACTCCAAATATCTACGTACTTCTGAGCTTTATTCCAAGTTTGCTGATAAACATATTCAAAGTGACACACAATCTTGTCAAATGTTTGCGAAGCTCAATAAGAGAAGTGGGCACCTGGTGCCATTTTAGCGCCGCAGCTATAGAAAAGTCTGATGCCGCAAGCTTTCAAGTTTTTCCTTTTATGACTAAGGCCGCAAATGGCTCCAAGTGCTCACCTCTATTGAACAAGGCGAATTTTCACATGCATGGCGGTGTTTCATAAAGCTCAGATTTGACAGAATATACATTTGCCTATCCACATAATGTGATGCATTACTACAAAAAGTACCTGAAGACGACTTTTTAACTCTTTCACTTATTGTGTATGGTATATGCAAAGCTCCAGATGGCATTAATTATTCCTATTAGAAAGACAAGCTTATATCATGAATTGTAGGGTTTGTATGTATCAGCAAGCAATTTGTGCCTTCCCAAGTCTTTTTTCCTCGAATGCCGCGGTGGAATTAACATCCAAGTCAGCGCTGTACACCCACGAGAGGGGGAACTTATGGGAACCTGTGCTTCACCAACATTGCATTTAGTCGACTCGTTCTGTTTTATGAAGGAAAGGTGAATCTTGCCCTATGAAAGATCTAGGGTATGATTCTTATGCGTGAACCAGCGCACACGTCAACCCTCTGCTAGACTTTATACTTTTGTTTGCCGGTGAACGACTATCATAAATAGAATTCCTACGGGTGGCTAAACTTTAATAAATTCAATAAATATTTCAAGGAATCGTTCTGTTCATAAAAAATTAAGAAGATTTTGTTTGAAGAGAAGTCTTGGGACTGACTCCATGGTACATAGATAGGAAGCCAATAGTGAGTAGAAATGAGTGCTGCTTTTTGAACTATGACGTGGAATCGCTTCACAAACCTTGCAAAAAGGAAGATTTTCTTGTCAAAATGACGTCACAGCTGCGTCACTTGCCGACTGGTCGTCATGAATACGTTCCTCCTCCACCAACATCGCAAGGCTGAAGTTTAAGCGTCACTAATAGCCCCGGAGAGCAGGCGGGCAGGACAGGCCGGCATACAAACAATGATCATTCATGGGGCGTTTGGTGCTGTCAAAACATTGAACCTGGCAGTGATGGATGGCGCCACGGCCCATGCCATGATTTACTCTTAACAGGCTATGACTGGCAAAAGAGCTCTAGATGAAGCTGCTGTCCTAAGTAGTGCATGTAGTAATTTTTAGGTTACCTCGTGCAGTAGATGAATGGGGCGGTTAACGGCCCTCAATGAAGTTGGTGTCCTAAGTAGCCTATATACAAATTCTCAGGTTACTTGTTTCAGGGCAGTAATGGAATGGGTTTGAAAACTACTTTCGATGAAGCTAGTGATCTTAATAGTGCATGTAGTTATTTTTAAAATACTTCACACAGAAGATAAATGGAACAGTAAGCGGCTCTATGAATAGGTTAGGAAGTCGCTGTCAGTCCATGCAGTATAGACGACCTATTTAAATTAGACGAAGTTTTATTTTTAGTTTCCAGAGTACAGTCAATAAACTTGGTTGAAAGCAGCGAATATAGCTGCTGCCGTACCTACTTTGATGACACTTCGGATGAGGTCCAGGTGGCGTTATGCACGCAACCCATCCTCCATAGGAGTAGATTTAAGTTATTAGTCGATCGGTTTTATCTCAGAGTCGATGAAAGAGGCACAAATTATGTAAGCTTGACGTTCATTTTTAAAATTTAATGGACATAATTTAGCATCACTTGCACTATGAACTCAAAAGCAGAGGGTGAGGGCAAAAAGAATATTAGTTTTATAAAATGAGTAATAATGCTCAATAACTAAAGTAAACGCCCTGTAACTTATAGACAACATCTCCCATGCCCTTATCCCAAGTATTCCAAAAGTGTTACCCTCTTTCCCATCTTGTTATCCTGAGGTTTTTCCAATGTCGATGTACCATAGTGTTCTCCATGTTACATGGTGTTATCCTAGGTCTCATGCTGTTAGACGCTGCTGTTATCCCGAGATAGCCTAAGCCACTATCCCATGGTGTTATCCTAAGGTGTTATTTCTTAGTGTCACCCAACATTCTTATTCACTGTTATAACATTTCCATGGTGTTATACCCAGTTATCATACTGTGTTCTCAAATGTATCTTGTTTTATTATCACTTGTTGCCCCATCTAGTCTTCCCATAATGCTATAGCATGATACCCTGTATTGTTATCCCTTGCTGACATTCCCTATTGTCCTATGTTATCTTCCCATGTTGATACCCTTCGTTATTCATGTTTTTATTTCATATTGCCCATTTTTATTACCTAATATTACCAATTATGTCATCCATTGTCATCGCATATCATCATATACCTATTCTTATCCCATGTTATGCTACGTTTTTTCCTCACTACCAATTGTTATCCCATGATATGCGATACTGTTATCCAGTACCCAGCCTTGTCATCTCATGTTGTCCCATGCTGCAACGGAGATACCCGCGAATACCAATTTGAAGCAAGCCCTAGCTTTAATTGGAGCTCTCTTTCTATTTTTCACAATGTCTATCTCTTTGCGAGTTGTCCAAAAAAAGTCAGGTAAACGAAGGCTAACCTCAAGTTTTAAAAAAGTAAAATACTTTATATTGAATGGATCCCGGTTTTTGATACCCAGTATTTCTCCTTAGTAACCATCTAGCTGGAGTTATGACTTATTACAATCTTCAAGTGGTTAAAAATGCGAAGTACCGTAATTCTTTCATATCAAAGCTGTATTCCACGTCACTTAACCCACTGAGAATTTTTCTTCATATTCATCCATCTCAAATTGTAGCCAATTTCAATTATTATTCGAGAAAGCAGAAACATGCTTTATTGTGATTATCTACCCAGCGTTGCGTACGCCCAATATTTTTTTTTACAAGTCATCCATATGTTATGGGCAACTTTAAACATTTGAAATTAAATAGCTGAAAATAATTTATTGAGGCTGTATCCGGCTTTTTTAACATCCAAATTTTGTTTTCAGTATTCATCCATCATAAGGTATGACCGGGTTCAAGCACCTCCGAAAAGAAAGAAATGAAATACATCATTTTTTTTAGACTCGACCGCGAGATGTCACCCAGGTGAGACAGACACAACACTGCGCTGTCTACCTGTGCTGTGCTACTATGGATGTATGAGACCCTTGGGAGAAACTGAACAGAAAAGTCATAAAGAACGGAAAGGGAAGCACTTGCAGTGGAATAACATCTATTAAAGGCGGGCTCGATTCGTGTGCTTCTTTTTGGAATACTCTAATTAGTTTTAACTTCTCCGGAACTGTTCTTCCTGGACATTCGCGTCACTCCTTTGGGTCGAGGTTCAAACGTTAATTGCGAACTCATTACCAGTCTCAAGCGTAAACAGTTATGAGTTAACTAACGCAAGCGCTGGCTCGAGTTAAACTTCCGAATCCAGAGCTAATCAGAGAAATAAAAAAAATAGGGCTGATCTGATTGGATTACGTTGACATGAAAACGCGAATCGGAGACCTTTAAATCAACCACGGGCTCTGCTTGGAGGGCATATAAAACACAAGCAGGTAAGCCTGAAAGAATTAGCAGAATTGTTGGAGGGGGGAGGTGCTCTGACGTCATCGGTGTACAACAATGGGTACATCCCAACCTTTACTATGCCTGGTAACCCTTGAAAAATATTGATGTGTGCTCGTACCCCCAACAAAACTAACTCAGTACATGATAAAGAAATTCACATTAACATCCAATTTTTGCTCCCCTACAAGCTTATCTCGTACCAGGGGGTGCGAGCACCCCCGTTTGGAAACCTGTGGTGTACAACAACTCTCAATAGCAGGCTGCCAGAAATTTTATAATAAGTCAGTTTCTCATATGCAGCTAAGTATAAATCTTCAACTAATTTCAATATCCATAATAATTTATTCGTTTGTAATGACTTATTTACGATGCTGAGAATTCACTAGAGGCAGTAAATGACACGATTCAACGCTTCATTTACCCATTATTCACCAACTGAGCAATGTTTTCATCTATTCATGATATATATTCATACCTTATGAAACAGAAGGCTTAAACCACAACCAGAACTAGTAGATGACGGCATCAAAAAGTGAATTCCACAAACACTCATCACAAATTATGGAAATACTAATGGCCCGGACCGTCATTATAAATGACGGTAGAAAATTAGCACCTCGGGGAAACCCCCTCTGTCTCCTGTGCTTATAGTGCTGTTCAGAGGCTTCTTTAATGAAAATTCAGCATTCTGCCTGGAACGCCCAAGTGCGACCCCCGTATCCAAGATACCGTCTTCGGCACCTGAACATGTCCAGACACGAACATGCTGGCGAGCTCAGGTCA
>LQNS02278170.1:1372877-1388761 GCA_001587735.2 Parhyale hawaiensis | reverse complement strand
GTATCCAAGATACCGTCATCGGCACCTGAATTTTCTCCTATCTTATTCCCATAGAGCGTGACAGGAAAGATATAAATATATAAATAAATAAATAAAAACACGACGTGAATTATTATATAGTACTGATAGTGGCATCAAGGTGTATACAACATCCACTGCCCCGATGGCACTCCTAAGATAGCGGTTAACATTTTCAGCACGATCTCTCCATCTCTCGTTGGGTCAATCTAATTTATTTGTATCATTATTACGTTTACATAAGAGTTGCAAGCACTTGAAAATAATAATAACTGAGTGTTTGGGTCGCTACTCACATACCTGACTGCCTACGTCATGGCTTGGTGCAGCATGCTATTTTTTTTTCTCAAACACACAGAATTATTGTCCACGCTCAATCTGGATATTTAATATTTAACTTCAGAAGTGGACACTATGCTTAGTAAATACACAATAAACCAATGACAATTAGTTTGATAAGTCCTGTGTAAAATCTCCAAATCTAAGTTTTGCCAGGTCCCAATTATAGTCACTGAAACATCTATTGTTTCCAAAAGTCTTCAAATACTGTACAACATATTTCAAGTCTTCAGGCAATATGCCATCAGTGATGGGCATTTGCAACGTACAGGATGTTCGCAATACAAAATGAGGGCCTCATGACTCAAACATGTTCAGAGGAGAACAGAAACAGAGTCAAAAGTACAAGTTTGATAGGTTCTTTTATATTGCCTGTGCAACCGGGCTATTGCGCTCTGAAAAATGGTTACCGTAACCCAAAAAGGGGTTGTGAGAGCGCCATCAAACGATAAAAAGAGCAAGCTTAATCGTATTAAAATGCCATTGTAATTGAAATTTTGTGAATGGAAGTTTCAAATAACTGGTTTGATTCACTTATTATGGTGTACGGAGTTTATTGGTAGCGTATTTAGATTAGATTAGATTAGATAGGCGGCAGTAGACGAACCAAAAGGCCCATTCCCAAAAAGACACCGGGATTTACACCCCGATCCTCTATGAGCTATTGCCATTATGTTAGTAGAATNCCATGCCATGATTTACTCTTAACAGGCTATGACTGGCAAAAGAGCTCTAGATGAAGCTGCTGTCCTAAGTAGTGCATGTAGTAATTTTTAGGTTACCTCGTGCAGTAGATGAATGGGGCGGTTAACGGCCCTCAATGAAGTAGGTGCGTTAAGTAGTCTATGTACAAATTCTTAGGTTACTTGTTACAGGACAGTAATGGAATGGGTTTGAAAACTAGTTCCGATGAAGCTAGTGTTCTCAATAATGCATGTAGTAATTTTTAAAATACTTCACACAGTAGATAATGGAACAGTAAGCAGCTCTATGTATAGGCTATGAAGTCGCTGTCAGTCCATGCAGTATAGACGACCTATTTACATTAGACGAAGTTTTATTTTTACTTTCCAGAGTACAGTCAATCAACTTGGTAAATAGCATCGAATAAAGCTGCTGCCGTAAGAGTAGAAATAATTTATAAGTCGATAGCTTTTATCTTAGAGTCGATGAAAGAGGCACAAATTATGAAAGCTTGACGTTCATTTTTAAAATTTAATGGACATAATTTAGCATCACTTGCACTACGAACTCAAAAGCAGAGGGTGGGGGCAAAAAGAATATTAGTTTTGTAAGATGAGTAATAATGCTCAATAACTGAAGTAAACCCCTTGTAACTCATATGCAACTGTCCCATTCCCTTATCCCGTGTATTCCAAAAGTCTTCCCCTCTTTCCCATCTTGTTATCTTGAGGTTTATCCCATGTCGATGTAACATAGTGTTCTCCATGTTACATGGTGTTATCCTATGTCTCATGCTGTTAAGACACTGTTGTTATCCCGAGAGAGCCTTAGCCATTATCCCATGGTGTTATCCTAAGGTGTTATTTCATAGTGTCACCCAACATTGTTATTCAATATTATTCCACGGTGTTATACGAAGTTATCCTACTCTGTTTCTCCGATTTTTCTTGTTTTATCGTCACTTGTTACTCCATGTAGTCTTCCTATAATGCTATAACATGATTCCCTGTATTGTTATCCTTGCTGACATTCCATATTGTCTTATGTTCCATTTCATGTTGATACCCCTCGTTATTCATGTTTTTATTTCACATAGCGCCTTTTTATTACCTAATATTATCTTATGTCATCCATTGTCATCGCATATCATCATATACCTATTGTTATCCCATGATATGCGATACTGTTATCCAGTACTATCCCTTGTTATCACATGTTGCCCCACGTTACTATCCCATAGTATATTTTACCTTGTTATTCATTAACCTTTAATTTTATTGTCACATTACCTCGTATCAATATTTTTTCCACATTGTGATCCCTGGTTATCACTTGTTATCCCATGATAAATTATGGTATCCCTTGTCATCTCATGTGATCCCATGCTGCAGCGGAGACACCAGCGAATACCAGTTTAAAGCTAGGCCTAGCTTTAATTGGAACTCTCTTTCTATTTTTCACAGTGTCTATCTCTTTACAACTTGTCCAACAAAAGTCAGGTTAACGAAGGCTAACCTCAAGCTTAAAAAAGTAAAATACTTTATATTGAAAGTATATCGGTTTTTGATACCCAGTATTTCTCCTTATTAATCATCTAACTGGAGATATGACTTATTACAAACTTCAAGTGGTTAAAAATGCGAAGTAATTCTTTTAGCAAGCCTGTATTCCACGTCCTTAAACCCACTAAGAATTTTTCTTCGTATTCATCCATTTCAAATTGTGACAAATTTCAATTATTATTTGAAAAAGCAGAGACATGCTTTATTGTGATTATCTACCCAGCGTTGCGTAACACCCAGGATATTTTTTACAAGTCATCCATATGTTATGGGCAACTTTAAACATTTGAAATTAAATAGCTGAAAATAATTTATTGCAGCTGTATCCTGCTTGTTTAACATCCAAATTTTGTTTTCAGTTTTCATCCATCATAAGGTATGACCGGGTTCAAGCACCTCCGACAAGAAAGAAATGAAATACATCATTTTTTTTAGACTCGACCACGAGATGTCACACAGGTGAGACAGACACAACACTGCGCTGTCTACCTGTGCTGCGCTACTATGGATGTATGAGACCCTTGGGAGAAACTGAACAGAAAAGTCATAAAGAACGGAAAAGGAAGCACTTGCAGTGGAATAATATCTATCAAGGGCAGGCTCGATTCGTGTGCTTCTTTTTAGAATACTCTCATTAGTTTTAACTTCTCCGGAACTGCTTTTCCTGGACATTTGCATCACTCCTTTGGGTCGAGGTTTAAGCGTTAATTGCGAACTCATTTCCAGTCTCAAGCGTAAACAGTTATGAGTTAACTAACCACGCGCTGGCCTGAATTAAACTTCCGAATCCAGAGCTAAGGAGGAAAAAAACATAGGGCTGATCCGATTGGATTACGTTGACATGAAAACGGGAATCGGAGACCTTTAAATCAACCACGTGCTCTGCTAGGAGGGCATATAAAACACAAGCAGGTAAGCCTGACAAGAATTAGCAGAATTGCTGGACAGGGGGTGGGGGGAGTTACTCTGACGTCATCGGTGTCCAACAGTGGGTACATCCTAACATATACTATGCCTGGTAACCCTTGAAAAATAGTGATGTGTGCTCGTACCTCCTACAAAAATAAAAACTCAGTACAAAATAAAGAAATTAAAATTCTACCACATCTGTGGCCCAGATTTAGGTTCACAATTGAATGATAAGGAAATAATCCAAGGTTTCTGCACCCCTTACAAGCTTATCTCGTACCAGGGGGTGCTAGCACCCCCGTTTGGAAACCTGTGGTGTTCAACAAATATTAACAGCAGGCTGCCAGAAATTTTCTGTTAAGTCAGTTTCTCATATGCAGCAAAGAATGATTCAACTTCAACGAATTTCAATATCCATCACAATTTATTTGTTTATGATGACTTATTTACGAAGCTGAGCATTCACTAGAGGCAGTAAATGATGCGATTCAACGTTTCATTTACCCATTATTCACCAACTGAGCAATGTTTTCATCTATTCATGATATATATTCATACCGTATGAAACAGCAGGCTCATACTACAACCAGAACTAGTAGATGACAGCATCAAAAAGTGAATTCCACAAACACTCATCACATATGATGGAAATATAGAGGCATCAAGGTGTATACAACATCCACAACCCCGATGGCACTCCTAAGATAGCGGTTAACATTTTCAGCACGATCTCTCCGTCTCTCGTTCTGTCAATCTAATTTATTTGTATCATTATTACGTTTACATAAGAGTTGCTAGCACTTGAAAATAATAATAACTGCGTGTCTGGGTCGCAACCAACATACCTGACTGGCTATGTCATGGCTTGGTGCAGGATCCTATTTTATTTTTCTCATATACACATAATTATTGTCCACGCTCAATCTGGATAATTAATATTTAATTTTAGAAGTGGACAATATACTTTTTAAACACACAATAAACCAATGACAATTAGTTTCATAAGTCCTATGCACAATCTCAAATCTAAGTTTTGCCAGGTCCCTTTATTCTGTAGTTACTAAAGCAACTATTGTTTCAATAAGTCTTCAAGTACAGCATATTTTCAGTCTTCAGGCAATTTGCCATCAGTGATGGGCATTTGCAACGTACAGTATGTTCGCAGTACAAAATAAGGGCATCATGACTCAAACATGTTCAGCTAGAGGAGAACAGATAACAAAGTTGAAAGTAAAAGTTTAATTTTTTTTATATTTTAAGACATTTCGGCAGATGACTGCCATATAAAAAAACATAGATTGGATGATTGTATGCAAATCCGGAAAAAGTATCACTCGACAGTGAAAATGAAACTAAACTTCAAAGTGTAAACAAGGCAGCCATGTTAGCGCTGTGAACATTTTAATCAAGCCACTGTCAGTATTGAAATAAATATATGCCTGTTGAGTTGGCAGCAGATTTACCCGAAATTAAACAAATGTGCTGAAAATTACTTTTGTGTGTGAAATGTTTAGCTCTGTACCTGCATTAGAATGATAATTTTTGTCTTTCAGAAAGATTTCTGTGTTTTTGAGCAGTAATACCCACTTCCTTGGGTGCATGGTGGAGGACATAATTATAATGAAGTTGAAAGGGGGTGCTGGAAGATAATTGAACAGCCAGAGATAATTTGTTCCTTTCTTGTTCCTAGAACTATATATTTAATTAACTCAATTTATACTATCCGCAGTGCAAAGCGTCCTAGGGTGTGTCGCGATCACGTCGAAGCCGGGCTGCACAGGCGTCAAACTCGCCATTATGTGTGCGTTCATCACTGTACGTGCGTACAAGTAAGCTTTATTGCCGCGCCACAACCACGAGAAGCACTGCAATAAGCACTACCAATCCTAACCTAGCCTAACCTAACCTTACCTAACATTACGTTACCTAATCTAGTCTTACCTAACGTTACCTAACCGAACCTTACCTAATCTAACCTTACCTTACCTTACCTTACCGCAGTTTGCATGCACACCGATGCACCTACACAGAATCGTCGCAAACGTTTACAGCGCAAGGCGAGCTTGACGCCGGTGCAACCGGGCTACAGCACTCTGAAAAACTGTTACCGTCACCCGAAAAGTGGTTGTGAGAGCGCCATCAAGCGATGAAAGGAGCAAGCTTAATCATAGTAAAATGTCATTTTAACTGAAATTTTGTGAATGGATGTTTCAAATAACTGGTTTTATTCACTTATTATGGTGTACAGAGTTTATTTATAGCGTATTTGAATGAATTTAGTGCGCCTTTTATTCCCAATAGATGTTTGTACTCAGTGACCTGCATCACCGTAACCCGCGTCGTAGTCGTCATTTAAGATATGACTGCGACACAGGTTGCGACTTGCTGGGTCGCCGGTGTAGCACCGGTAACCCAAAAATGCTGTAGTGACACACTCCTGTGTACACTTTGCAAAAATTCACAGTTTTTTGCAAGTTCAAGGGAAATGTCCGAAGCTTTGTTAGTGACACTTGTTGAGCAAAGTCACTTGACGGGTAACAGTTCAGTAACTTTTTGTCGAGATGCAGTTATGATTGCAAAGACGCAGCAAGACGTTCGAGCTCTTTGCACTGTGTACGGAAAATAAAAGTGTATACAGTAGTGTGAACTTTCCTGCACCATATTTTGATCCGAGTACCCCGCTGACTACCATGATGCATGGGATACGAACATGCTGGTAGTCTCAACTTCACGGCTAATAAATAGACAGAGCAGATTAAAAGCAGCGTGGGCACTTGCGGCCAAGTCACTGGAGTATCAAAGGTCGGGGATCTGTGGGCTTTGTTTTGTCTATTTGCGGCCGGTCGCAAGAGCCCTCCTTGGTAGAAAGACCCCACCGCTCCGAATACTTAGATGAAAAAGTAGCATTTTTCCTGCGTTAATTAGCTTCCTCCCCTGCAACAAATTGTAGTCTTAACAGAAATTTGTAAAATGCTTTTCTGGCCAAAAAAAAAAAAATGCATTACCAGCATCTTCTGTGGTGTTCGGGCATATTTTTACAGGCAATACCCAGGAAAAAAGCAGTGGTTCTAATATGTACATATAATCGACAACTTTATTAGAATCTAAGTGCCTAGTACAATATTAATATACTTAGCATATCGAATGTCGTATTAATGGGTCCTAACAGTTCGAGAATTCCAAAATTTCATCGTTTTTTCATAACGAAATTACCGTGGAAAATTAGTACTGATTAATACTAATGCCATTAGTGACATAGGCTTGGAATACAAGTGGTTTTTGTTTTGTATTCGTTATCCTAGTAACAATAATTAAGTAACTTTTTGATGTCTTGGTTTGTATACCGACACCAAACAGGATGCAGTGAAGATGAAGTCCTAGACCGGAGCTACTGGATCACTACTTCACAGGAGTTGAAATCTCTGACGTGCTTCTGCGACTGCGACACATGAACGAGAATAGATGAGCTACAGCACAATAAACGAACTAAAAGAACCATATTTAGACAGAAGTCTGAGCACGGCTGCGGATCACGCTGGGCTATTGTCAATGAAAAAATAAATAACAGAATACCACAGCCTACGGCATGAGGGTGCAAAAATGATCAGTTGCAGTATATTAGTTGCAGTTCTCTCAAGTTGAGTTGACTTGGTTGTGGAAGATAATGGAACAAAGAGCCTCTGAAAGGATGAAGTAAGTTAGAAGTTGGTAACGAGCACTATGGAGGAGGTATTCCAAGGTGCTGAGGGTGCTGCTCCCCGACTGTTTCTATATTCTCATTGTTATGATAAGCCTATATTGGAATAACATTTCAGGTTCGAGGGAATCAAATTATTCATCATGTAAACCCTTTACAGGTTAAAAGTACTTTTAGATTTTGTTTCAAATAATGTCATTCGCTGTGAGTGCCTGGCAAGGAACTAATTTAAGTAAAATTGTAGTAATTCACCATTCATTTACAAGTAAATCCTTACAAACTGGGATACGTGGCATACATATTCTATTCTAGCCTAACGTAAAGCAATGTATATTGATAGTACTTTAAATACTTAACCGAGCTGTGGTATTTTTCTCATTAACTGTAAATCTTGAGATGTATCCTTTACATCCTAATCATCTGTAAACATTATCGGTTACCCTACCAGGCTGTGATAACACTCATCAATGCTTAAAAAATGCCCAGTTAACGTAGGTAGGTTTGTTTATTTTCATCTTATTTATTTTTTTATTTTTGTCTGTAATAATGTTTTGTTGTTCTTGTTGTTGCAAAGGGGGTGGGGGCTTCAAACTCCAATATAGCCTTACTTAATTATTATTACTATTAAAACTACATTCTTGGGCTTAAAGAGCAGGGTCAGAAGACGTAAATGAAAGTCTGAGCTGCTCCACTCCTCCCCAAGTGTCACAAAGAAAAATCAATCAAATTGCCTTCTACGGCTGAATTGAACGCCTGCAGGCAATAATAGCTTACTGCCACTTGTTGGCAATGAACCCCTTGAACATCACTGATTGCGTTTTTTGAAGCTTATGAGCGCGTGTTTGGGTTTCCCATACTAATTTTGTTGATAATTATTTACATTATCACATACCGTAGTCTTGATGGCTCTACCATTGTTGATGCGTGTATTGGCAGCAATCTATAAACTCTTTAATCTTCTCTTTCTTTTTTCTCTTGCTGGGCTTGTTGCGTGAGGGTTTGATAACCTTATGAAGTTTCTCTGTTCTCACGTCAGCAGTCTGGTGTATCTTAATAATAATAACAATAACAAAATACTGATGATATATGTCAGTTTGGTCAGGGACCTCCCACTTAAGGGCTCCAAATGTTTTTATAACAAATCTGTAAGAGAGGTCAACCAAGCTACTGTGAAGCTAATCCAATTAGTGCATACTTTATTCATCGATAAGGCAAAATTTAATACAGTACATATTCGCTTTACCGGTGGCGATTAGGTAAATTATCGCACAATTTTTATTTTCACTCTACTGTTACAAAATCTTTTGAAATAAGTGAAGAAAGTTCAGCGCGACGACCCTTGAAAAGGAAACAAAAAACACCTTCCAGGCAATATTTTATTCTGCTGCTGTAAAATAAAAGGTTAAAATAATTGCTCGGACAATATAAATGGCTGGCAACTGACTCCACCCTATGGCAACGTTGAGGTTGAAAACTGATGGTCATCCATATATATGACGGTGCTGTAAAGTGATGATAATTTTGGTATTTAGGTTTGCGGTAACTCTTAGCGTCAGTGCATGTGAACGATAATACAAACAGTATTACACCCAAATTCATCATGAATGGTGAGTCATTCTATATCAAGTCGTAGGTTTGTAACAGGTGGACGAAAATAGATGTATAGTATTTAATACAACCAGACTATTGCCATATTTCAGTACTTTACCACACAAGTCAGTGTTTCCACAAGAGTGGTCGGAGCGAGTGGACAGTGTGTCGGGTTCTGTATCTGTACCGACCCATCCATAAAACCCGACCGCTAAACAACCGGGACACATCATACAAAGTGACCAAGACAGAACGCCACCGTGTTCCTGTGTCGACTCCAGTAAATAACACGAAGGGCAGTTGACACAGCAAATGATCTCTCATATGCCCCGAAGCTCTTGCACTAGAGCGAGGACCAAAGCAGACCTCCCTGAGAGCTCAGTACCTGTCTCCAGAAATTGATCCTCTCAGAAACTATGCACAAGGTTGCCATTATCTCGCGCTCTGTCCTTTACAAAAAAGTCCTTCATACAATTAAGGTGTGTTGAGAGCCGGCCGCAACGACTGCTTTTAGCGGCGTATCTGAGGCCAATTCCAAGACTCAGTAATTAACAGCTTTGTCTTTAGTAAAAACACCAAGTCTTTCGTCAGGCGCCTCTTAACAATGACGTTAAAAAGACAAACTACTTTATTCTGGCGCGACCACGCTGTGGTGATTGGTACCGCCACCTGGTGAGCGGGCCGTTGATACCAATCACTGCCACATGCTCTCTCCCCGTCTCGGCCACCACCGATAAAAAGCCTTTTATTGAGGAAACGATGGGGGAAAACTTCTTTGTTTTATAGAGGAACCTGCAGCGTTCTTTTAAATGCGATAATAAATCTTAGCGAGATCGGGCGATGCGTACTGCAAAGGCAATATACGGCGGAGCGTTTTTGCGCGGATGTGAGGATAGCTGAGTTATTATTATCAACTCTCCCGCAAATTCTGGCGTTGAACCTCATCCATAAACAGTCAGTGCCTTTCTCCTGAATTATCTAATTTATTACTAGAGTCTGTTCAGAGTTAGGTTCAATAGGTGCAAGACTGAAATCTTAAAATAGCAAAACTTAATAGCGACTGCATTAGCATGGTACATGCAATTTCGGGAATTCACTGGGATAGGGACAGTCTTTCATGGGAACTCATAATGAGCTACATGTCTGTGAAGTTCTTCCAAACACAAACAAACAATGGCGTCAGTGCTAGTGCCTCAGTCTCTCTTTCTTTTCCTCCCTTGCTCTCGCTGACAGCTAACCAAAGATTTACCCTCAATAGGATCCTAGCAGAATATTGATTCATGTTCATTAGGGCAATAGAAGCTCAGATAAAAGCAGATTAATTGCTTCATCAAGCGGGAGGCCGAGCACGGCCGGAGAAGCCCGCTGTACCTACAGCTTCTCGCGACATCCATCTCCTCTGCGTGAGACCTGAGCAGGGATAGCTACAGTGCGGTTCCTTGTGAAGCCTGCCGGTGCTGTTACCCTAGTCTTGCCACACACGCTTCACATTCTCGTTAACTTTGAGTATCACTCAGTGGAATGTTGCTTCGGAATTAAGCTATTGCTGTACAGGAGTCCAGGTCTGGGCTGGTCCAACGCAATCGGTCCGTTTGCGCGCATTAAAGATACGTTACTGCCGGCCGACGCTCGTTCCTCAAGACATTTATTACTTGTTAGTGCGGCACTTTGTTTCTATTAATCACTTTTTTATACATAATAAATTAATGAGTTGAACATAAAACTTACAAATTCGTCTAATATTTATGTCTTGTGTTCGGTGAGGTAACGGCACAGAATGAGTATGCTGCAAAAAAAAAAAAAATAGAATCGTAATTCCGTGTTGTGTGTTTTATTGATGAGTTATGCTAGCGGATCTTCTTGTTAGAATGTGTAGCATTTGGATGCTTAAGCCTTTGTTTACTGAGGCTCATGTAGTGGACGAGCATAATATATTATCTACTGTAATACTTAGTACTGGTCATTAGGAACTCAGTTAAGTAAGAGACAATAAATGCACAAATTTTAATAGTCGTTACTGAATGTTACATGAAATTGCAAAACTCTATATTATTTTTAAAAAATATAGAGTACCCGGTACTGGTAATTATTAAGCTATTTACTTTATCACTCCAAAAAATATACATAACATGAAAGAAATCATTGCACTGTCTACACAGACAGTGCAGCGACTTTGATTGAACAAAGAAAAAATTAAATAAAACTTGCAGTCCCCCAATTAACAATTAGCTATAATCTTTATCACTTTTCTATGCGCTTTTCAACTTCAAAAATGTAGACAAACTGCTCAAATATTTCAATTGTTACTTGAGATGTTACGTCATGATATGAAAATATATTGAAAATGAATAATGAAATTATATAATTTTAGTAATTATATTAGCTTCATAAGACCTAGAGTTTTCTAATGAATACTTAGTGCTTGTTTCCATCAATCGATTATATACTCTGCTGCAGCGTAGTACCAAAAAAGTACAAAATCTAGTCAAATTTCCACTCCTGGTACCTGGAATGACACTTGACAGCAAGAAGACTTAAAACGGTAAAAAAGTTAACAACAAGAAAATAAAAATTATTCATATATTAGTATGCACAGAACATAAATCAAAGGCTTCAGAGGATGAATTATCTCTGACGTTTTATAACTAACAACTAATTACCGCCAGCTGGAAATAATGGTAGTACAGGAAACGGTAAAAGGAAACGGTAAAATAAATTATAGCAAACCCCATTGCAATACGAGTTTGCTCATTTAAATGAATACTACAATTTATCGACGCCATAGCAGTATTTTAACGTAAATATCTTGGTTAAAACATGAAACTTGTAACAATGCAGACAATATATGTATGTTGGGCCAGCATAATGTGGTGTATTCAATACTAATAACGAGCCTAAAGCGTTTGGCAACTATGTGGCGCTTCTAAGTGATGGTGATCAGTATACATCATTGCTGCAATTTTGCAAGAAGTCTAATTATTTTCTTACCTCCGTCAAAGAGGTTATGTTTTCATTGGCTTTGTCTGTCAGTCTGTCTCTTTGTCTGTCACCAAGATAACTCAGAAAGTTATGAACGGATTTGGACAAAATTTACAGGGTTTGTTCGGTATGTTGAGAGGAACGAATGATTATTAACTTTTGGTGAAGAGCCGTTCATCCGTTTGTTTGCTTGTCTGCTTCATTTTTCTCAATGCCATAACTCAAAAAGTTATGGACGGATTTTAATGAAACTTACATGAATTATTAGGTATATTACGAAGAGTAAATGACAAAATTTTTGTAATGATCTATTTGTCTGTTCGTTTGTTTGTCACTGTTTTTGATTTTATGCTTTTAGCACAATTACTCAAAAAATAATGAATGGATCTTTATAAAATTTATAGGAGTTGTTTGTAATGTTAGAAGACATAAATGAATAAATTTTGATGCGGTTCGGTGGGTTCGTTTGCATGTTTGAGTCAAGTTGGTCATAATATTTGTTAGCAGCATAACTTAATAAATTACGAGCGGATCTAAAAAAAAAATTACAGAATCTGTTGAAGCTGTTGAAGGGCACAAATGATTAGATATTATTGTTGATAGATAGAAAATCATGGTCTCGTCACCAATTTTCTTTTTTCGTTACCGTTGCCTTGCTTAGCGGAGGTATGCGCTTTCAGAGTGCTCTAGTTGTCTGTTGTTATCATCTTAACTGACAAATAATACAACGCGCGAAAGTATTCTGTATCATTATGGCAATAGCGTCATGTACCCTGATTTCAAATCTAGAACTGACCATAATACTTGTGGTATTCAGTTAATAGTTAAGTTACCTGGACCTCACACCCCAGTTAGGAAGCCTACAAACACTGGTTCGTGCTGCAGATAAATCCTCTCAAGTACTTAGAGGAGTGCACGGTTGCAGTATGCCACAAATAGACTGAGCCAAGGCGCTACTGACGGACTGCTTATTTGACAACTGGAACCCCTCAATCGTTTGCTCAGCACCTCCCAACCGCACTGTGAAGGTCATTATCGAAAAGATTTGGTAATTCCTAATACTTTCTTGTTATGTTGCCCGGAATTACAGTATGCTCGTAGTTATTATCTAAATCACAGGACTGTGAGTTATTACGTAACCGGTCATCTATGTTTTGCCTTTACTATGGTTATGCGATACAGATAAGTAACGTTGCTAGGTAAATGACATAACATTTTTCTCCCCTTGCAGATCAAATGTTCTTTTTTCCCAGTTATGTTGCACTGGCGCAGGGGCGTCAATAGCATGCGTAATTCTTCCAATACGCCCTGTTCATATACTGCAGCACGCCAGCATGACCCTTCTATGCACTTTACGCATGTAGCACACGCGCATGTAATGCTGTTATCGTGACCACATGACGACGCACATAATTCCAAATAGGGAATGGGTGGAGCTCGCATAAGATCTACAAGATCACATCGGCCCAATTAAGTTCCATTACTGCACGGTCTCTGAACGGAACCGGCGAAGTGAGGGCCAGCGGGTGGCCTCCGTGGACTGCTTCGTCTGCTCCAGGGTGGCCCGTGCCCCCCGACGGGGGTGGTGAAGGGGACCGTTGACAGATGTTAAGACATGATGAGTAATTTAAATGCAAGCCTCAAGCAGTTCCCAACTTCCCACAGTTATTGAAACTTTATTGCTAATTTATCGACAGCAACAAGGGGGCATCTACGACTGTGACGTCATTGGTTTCAACGCAAGCTGTTGCTTCGACTTCCAACCGTTCAGTCACTGCGGCTCTGACGTCACTCATCCAATTTCTACTCCTCGTCATTTATAAGCAACTATACATTGCCCATAGAAGACAGCATCAGATAATATCCATTTTCCGCCTATATTTTTCCGATTAAGGTTCAATGGGCTCAACTTCGACAAGCTTACTTCAGCGTACTAGAACTATGATGTCACTTCACCAGCGTCTTGTGTTGAGTTGCTACACCATTCAGTTATACCCAAGTGGAAACTTTTAAACCTTTATCTGATAACTAGTGCTCCGAGCAGTCCATATCAATGACGGCAGAAAATCAGTAGTTCAGGGTAACCCCCGTTGTCTCTTGTGCTTTTTACTCTTCAGAAGGCGTCTCAGACGAAAATTCAGCATTCCGCCGGTAAAATTAGATAAATATTATATGGTGCAGTTAAGTAATATCTCCCGCAGCACATCTGAACATGTCCAAACACGGTCAGGCAGATCCTTTTGCTAGAGTTCCCGAGTGCGGCCTCCGTATCCTAGATACCGTCTTCAGCTCTTGAATTTCTTAATAACTTATTCCCATAGAGCGTGACAGGAAATATATAAAAATACCAGTGGCCCATGCCGTCATTATAAATGACGGCAAAAAATTAACACTTCACCAAAACCCCCGCCGTCTTTTGGGCTTCCTCATTTTTCCCCTATCTAATACTGAAGAAAAAGATTCCAGGGTACTCANGGGCGTCGATAAAATGCGTAATTCTTCCAATACGCCCTGTTCATATACTGCAGCACGCCAGCATGACCCTTCTATGCACTTTACGCATGTAGCACACGCGCATGTAATGCTGTTATCGTGACCACATGACGACGCACATACTTCCAAATAGGGAATGGGTGGAGCTCTCATAAGATCTACAAGATCACATCGGCCCAATTAAGTTCCATTACTGCACGGTCTCTGAACGGAACCGGCGAAGTGAGGGCCAGCGGGAGGCCTCCGTGGACTGCTCCGTCTGCTCCAGGGTGGCCCGTACCCCCCGACGGGGGTGGTGAAGGGGACCGTTGACAGATGTTAAGACATGATGAGTAATTTAAAAGCAAGCCTCCAGCAGCTCCAAACTCCCCACAGTTATTGAAACTTTATTGCTAATTTATCGACAGCAACAATGGGGCATCTACGACTGTGACGTCATTGGTTTCAACGCAAGCTTTTGCTTTGACTTCCAACCCTTCAGTCACTGCGGCTCTGACGTCACTCATCCAATTTCTACTCGTCATTTATAAGCAGCTATACATTGCCCATAGAAGACAGCATCAGATGATATCCATTTTCCGCCTATATTTTTCCGATAAAGGTTCAATGGGCTCAACTTCGATAAGCTTACCTCAGCGTACTAGAACTATGATGTCACTTCACCAGCGTCTTGTTTTGAGTTGCTACACCATTTAGTTATACGCAAGTGGAAACTTTTAAACCTTTATCTGACGACTAGTGCTCCGAGCAGTCAATATAAATGACGGGAAAATGAGTAATTCAGGAAAACCCCCGTTGTCTCATGTGCTGTTTACTCTTCAGAGGGCTTCTCTAATAAAATTCTGCATTCTGCCTAAAAAATTGGATATATGTTATATGGTGCAGTCAATGGCATCTCCCGTAGCACCTTTGAAGTTGGAACATCCCTAATCACGGTCATGCAGGCGAGCTCAGGTTCCTCCGCTGGAGCACCCGAGTGTGGGCCCCGCAGGAGTGTATTCCCCGTAGGATTGTGTTTATACAATGCCGTCGTCAGCACTTGAATTTCTTTATATCTTATTTCCATAGAGCGCGACAGGAAGTACCCCGTAGGATTAGATCAATTTCTTCATATCTTCTTCCCACAGAGCGTGACAAGAAAGATAAAAATATATTTATAAATAAATAAATAAATAAAAACACGCCGTGAATTATTATATAGTACTGATAAATATATTTATATCTTTCCTGTTACGCTCTTTGGGAATAAGATAGGAAGACATTCAAGAACTGAAGACGGTATCTTGGATACGGAGGTCGGTAGCGATTTTCCAGAAATATATTAGTGAAGGAAGTACATATGCTAAATGGGGATTTGTAGCGATTCTCTAGAAAGAAACTAGTAGTGGAAGTACATATATTAAATGGAGGTTAATAGCGATTCTCTAGAAAGATATTAGTAAGGAAAGTATAAATATGCTAAATGAAAATGGGGTTTAAAAAAATTCTCGCTGTTTGTCGCGGCAAGCACGAATTCTTAATATTCTAACTCTTATTTCGTAAATCTTATGTCGCGTGCTAACACGTGCATTTAGCCGGTAGAAATATTTTGACTTTAGCTTCGCTCAGTTATC
>LQNS02278170.1:1358958-1372103 GCA_001587735.2 Parhyale hawaiensis | reverse complement strand
TCCAAGTGCACCAGTATTGTGAATTCGCATCTTTGTGTAACCTTCAGGAAATATCTTGTCTTGCATAGCCAGGCGATATTTACCGCCTTTTCGCGTTTTAGCTGAAATATTTACAGTGTATCCAACAAATCCCTACACTCAGTGATTGCGCTAGTTCCCAATCAGAGCGTTTCTACTCTTAAGTTCCAGAAATGTTCTTAGCTATTCATGTGACTAAAAATGCTCAGTGAATCACAATGCTAGAACCCTTAGCTGCAAACGTGTTACATGTGCTTTCAACAGCCAGCTACCAGGATTGATTATGCCAGTCAGTGATAGTAAGTCCCAACCAGAGCGCTTGTTCTCATACAATTCTGGCAATGTTTTCAGCCATTCGTGTGGTTAAAAGTGCACAAACATAATTCTGAGTTTCATCTCGTGTGTGCTCCCTCTAGATTACGCTCAATGCGCGTCACGTTGCTATTATGGTTAACTCATGTGTGTGCTCCCTCTAAATTACGCTCAATGCGCGTCACGTTGCTGTTATGGTTAACTCATGTGTGTGCTCCCTCTAGATTACGCTCAATGCGCGTCACGTTGCTATTATGGTTAACTCATGTGTGTGCTCCCTCTAGATTACGCTCAATGCGCGTCACGTTGCTATTATGGTTAACTCATGTGTGTGCTCCCTCTAAATTACGCTCAATGCGCGTCATGTTGCTATTATGGTTAACTCATGTGTGTGCTCCCTCTAAATTACGCTCAATGCGCGTCACGCAGCTATTATAGTTAGCTCATTTGTGTAGGACTCTATATGAATTGTATGGATAAAAAAAAAATAGACTCCAGCCCCGCGCTGTTACTTCCAAATTCCTTTTATAACTGCAGGAATTTTCTCATCTGACATCCATGTATTAACGACTTCAAGTTAAGAACTAGAAAAATTATTTCGTCGGGCGTTTTGTTCCTTTGCAACTGAAACGCTTTGAATGTATCGTTCACACTGTGCTCAAATATTGTTATGACGGTAACTCTACATTGCAGTGTTGCGCTCTCCCAGTTTCAACTTTGTTTTGAAAATTTAGACAGTATGAACACCTTTATTTCGATCCCATTTCACTATAACGACCATATCAATGTGTATTATTCCTAATTCGCTGTACATCTCTGTGCAGCTCACTACTTGTNGTCATTATAAATGACGGCAAAAAATTAACACTTCACCAAAACCCCCGCCGTCTTTTGGGCTTCCTCATTTTTCCCCTATCTAATACTGAAGAAAAAGATTCCAGGGTACTCAACTTTTTTTTTCGCCTTTTGAAATTTGAATTTTCTCCTATCTTATTAGTTGTATTTTTCCCTTATCTAATACTGAAGAAAAAGATTGCAAGGTACCCAACTTTTTTTTTCGCCGAAAAAAAATTGCAAGGTTCCCCACTTTTTTTACATTTTGAAATCTGAATTTTCTCCTATCTTATTCCCATAGAGCGTGACAGGAAAGATATAAATCTATAAATAAATAAATAAATAAATAAATAAATAAAAACACGACTTGAATTATTGTATAGTAGATAGATTTGTCAGTACTACGAATGTATAATAAGTTAAGTTGTGTTTTTATTTATTTACTAGTGCCCCGAGCCGTCATTATAAATGACGGCAGAAAATTAGTAATTCAGGAAAACCCCCGTTTTCTCATGTGCTTTTTACTCTTCAGAGGGCTTCTCTAATAAAAATCCTGCATTCTGCCTGAAAAATTGGATATATGTTATACGGTGCTGTCAATGGCATCTCCCGTAGCACCTTTGAAGTTGGAACATCCCTAATCACGGTCAGGTTCCTCAGCTTGAGTACCCGAGTGTGGACCCTGTAGGAGTGTATTCCCCCGTAGGATTGTATTTATACAATGCCGTCTTCAGCACTTGAATTTCTTCCTATCTTATTCCCACAGAGCGTGACAGGAAAGATGCAAATATATTTATAAATAAATAACTAAATAAAAACACTCCGTGAATTATTATATAGTACTGATAATATATTTATATCTTTCCTGTCACGCTGTTTGGGAATAAGATAGGAAGAAATTTAAGAACTGAAGACGGTATCTTGGATACGGAGGTCGGTAGCGATTTTACAGAAAGATATTAGTGAAAGAAGTACATATGCTAAATTAAGATTTGTTGCGATTCTCTAGAAAGAAATTAGTAGTGGAAGCACATATACTAAATAGAGGTTTATAGCGATTCTCTAGAAAGATATTAGTAAAGAAAGTATACATATGCTAAATGAAAATGGGGTTTCAAAAAATCCTCGCTGTCATTATCCAGTGTTTTCAGGCAGAATGTTGAATTTTCATTTAAGAAGCCCGGTACAGGAGTCTACGGGGTTTTTATGAAGTGCTAATTTTCTGACAGTGATAAATAAATGGATAAAAACACGACGTTTATTATTATACAAATAGTACTGATATCTCCCCCTTTCCTATAGTCATGGGATAAATGCCTATTATATTCCCATATATTTAGCTTAACCTGGCGGTTGCACAATTTACGCAACAGTTCCGGGCATAAAAGGATTAACTAAAATGTCCTGAGTTTTATGGCAGGCACCTAAATATGGCCAGGTAAGGGAGCCCAGCAGTGTCCTTGTAGCAGTTCCTTATCAGAGGCCGCGGCCAGTCTTATCTCTGGCGGCAGAGATGGCGGCTCTGCAGGGTACCTACCACAGCTGCTCTTGCCATCTAACTGTGCTGAATTTATTATAGGCAGGTGCGAACCTTGGGCCTGCTGGCCCGCTGTATTATAACTAGTTTCTTACGCCGCACACTCGGTATCTGTGATACGAGTCGCGAGCGCAACAACTTACTTGCAAAGTGGATGCAAAGTAGGTACGTTGGAAGTGGTTAGTAACTGGAGCACTCTGAGAGTGTATACCTCCGCCAAGCAAGGCAACGGTTGCGAAAAATTAAAAGTGGTTCTGAGACAAGGATTTTCTTTGTATCAACACCAAAATCTAATCATTTGCGCCCTTCAATAGTGTTATCAGCTTCAGTAATTTATTTATTTTTTTTTTAAGATCCGTTCATAATTTTTTTTTTAGTTATGCTACTAACAAACATTCTGACAAACATTAGTCAAACTCTCAAGTGGACCAACCAATCATCACTAAAATATAATCATTCATGTCTTTTAACATTACTTACAACTATAAATTTAATAGAGATCAATTCACAATTTTTTAGCTATTGTGCTAACAAGCGTAAGTTTGAATACAGTGACAAACTAACGAACGAACTAACAGATCATCACAAAAATTTGGTCATTTACTCTTCGTGATATACCAAACAACTTAAGTAAATTTCATAAAAATCCGTAGATAACTTTTTTTTGAGTTATGGTATTGAGAAAAATGAGGCAGACAAACAAAGAAATAATCAAACGGATGGACGGATGTTCACCAAAAGTTAATCATCTGTTACTCCTAACATAGCAAACAATATCTGTAACTTTTGCCAAAATCTGTCGATTACTTTTTGAGTTATCTTGGTGACAGGCAGACAAAGAGACAAACATCAGTCAAAATGTTATTAACGGATTTTTATGAAATTTACATGAACTGTTAGCTATATCACGAAAAGTAAATGGCCGAATTTTTGTGATGATTTGTTTATTCGTTCGTTTGTTTGTGTCTGTGTTACGAACGGATATTTATAAAATTCACAAGAATTGTTATTAATATTAAAAAAGCATAAATAACTAAATTTTGGTGATTCTTGTTTGTGAGTTTGTGTGATTGAGAAATATTTGTCTGAAAGTTTGTTAGCAAAATAACTCAAAAAGTTATGAACAGATCGTCAAGAAAATTACAGAAGCTGTTATTACTATAAAGAGGCACAAATAATTAGATTTTGGTGTCGCTACAAGGGAAATCATACTTACAGAACCAATCTGAATTTTTCGTGACCGTTGCCTTGCTTGTCGGAGGTATGCGCTCTCAGAGTGCTCTAGTTGTTGCTGTTATTATTATTATTATTACCGGTATCAAAATGTAACCACAAGTAACTCCAGAACCTTGAAACTTTGCTAGGGAGAAGCTCTAAAAGCGTCACTCCAGGCCATCTACTTATTCTAGTTAGTAGCACATACGCACGCAGATTTTTAACATTTTACTGATAACGTTCCATTTGAACTTTATATTAATTTTATGTAAATTTGTATTAAAGAAACCTACAGATATTTTACATGAAATGCGTGCCATATGCCTAACAGTCAGTACATAATACTGTACATCTGTATTTCACATATACAATTATACGTATATATAAAGGAGGGTTCACACGTTTGTCTGTTGAATGTGTTCTCGCGACAAATCGCCTTAGTTTATTTTGTAGCATCGTTGTTAGTACAACTACGTTCTACCTCAAAACGTAATGAAAATGTTAGCCATTAAGCTAAGTTGGCAAGTACGCTAATAAGGTTACGGAAGTAATGGATGTCTCTTCATATCCAGGACGAAATAGAACTCAGAAAGCTTTACAGTTTTTTGTTGATAAAACTGCACAATAACGCATGCGTACAATTAGCAGAGAGAATGCGTTAAAAGAGCTAACATGTGAACCAGCCTTTAGTTTGTTGTTTATTTTTAGATTAGATAGGCGGCAGTAGACGAACCAAGAGGCCCATTCCCAAAGAGACACCGGAACTTACGCCCCGGCCCTCTATGAGCTATTGCCATACGATTCCTGACCTATTCGGTAGGTAGAAAATTATTCTCTCTGTGATTTTTGCAAGTGTCATAGAAAAACAACAAAGTATCACAAAAGTGGAATTGGCTGTGCTCGTAGTTTCACAAACTTGAAAGTTCAAGCAGGCCGGCGTGGACAGTATATCTACATAATTATACTGGTGAAACTGATCATCTGGCGCAAAATTGCGGAGGTAAACAAGTTTCAATGTAAAATTTTTGCCATCATTTCAGGCGACTGTGACAAACTAGGTTTAGAAATTCAAAACTCCCGTAAAAATTAAATTTCTTCCAAGCCGCGTACTGTTGAGTAACCGCAACAGTGCAAGTGAAGTGGGCTCTTAACCGCTGGAATTTATTACTTTGGTTCATTGAAAACGAGAGTGCAATGACCCCTGATTTGCACTGGTCTCTGACTAATGGTGGACGTACGACGCAATTTGATTCGGTTTCTTAATTATGGACGCATAATTCACTTTCATTTAGCTCAAGTATGGGTCAGAGAAGCATGTGGCTCTGCATCCAGTGGTTTTGTTTGGGATTTCCCGTGCTCTGGATTAATCATGGGAGCTTTGGAAGCCATATTATGTAAATACGTTACTATAGCTAGCTGCTTCTACTTAACAGGCATTAAACATGTGCGCTCTATATATGGTACGCTAAACATGCTACTTTCTATATGATACACTATGCGTATGGTAAAATACGTATGGTGCACTGTGTGGCACAGTTAATATGTCCATACAGTACATTGATGGTATATGCGGTGCATACACTATAAGCACTGAAGGGTTAGTGTTTAAAATTGGCTCATATGCATGAAGTACCCACAGAGGTGACCGGAACTAGCACCTTGAATGGGTACCTTCATAAAGCTGTTAAATTAGCCAATATTCTCCCATCACAGGCGCAGTAATGGATTCTTAATTGATACCTTTGACCAACACAATACGGAGGAAAAGCAAACTCACCTCACAATGCACTTATCAACAACGCCACAGCTCTCTGACCTCCGCACATAATGTCATCACGGGGTCTGAGTTTTCTTGTGCCGACGTCGATTGGCTGGTCTCTCCTTCCTGTCTTTCTCCAACGCTGGGCACAAATAATCAAAAGCTTTTCCAATAGCAATTTCCTAAGAGCATCAATCTCTGCGGCGACACCGTCAGTACAGAGGCTTTGTGGCCGATACGCCTCTTCTTCGAGTGCCGCTTGACCTCTCCCTCTCTTTTATTTTTCTTTATTGGCTGCGCGATCTTTATTAAATAAACGACCAGAAATTCTGACAAGAGTGACGTCATTACGCCGTGTCTTCCTTGTTGTTCCTGTCAACGGACAGATGCGTTGAGTAGTAAAGGAAATCCAATTATTTTTATACCTGCGATAAAATTTCTTTGCTACATAGGACAGTGCAACTTATTGTTACCCAACTCGAGATAAGAGTACTTGCTAGTAACGGCAACTTGACCTGAACGGAAAATTGTAAATAATGATTTAATATTAAAAATAGTAAACATTAATGCACATACAATCACGAGCACAACATTGCACACGATAACGTACAACGTTTTTACTACAATAAGTCTATACTTTTGGATAATATGTGAATGACGACCAGTTACTACTTAATTAACCGCTATAATAAGTACTGATGTGTGTATTTATCCGTTTGTTTATTTGCTCATTTTCAGTCACGCACTTAAATTGCTAGTATAAACGTATCTTGGATACAGCTAAGATATATATACATACCTAGGGTATTTCTCGACAATCTACATGAAGCTGTTGGCGAGGCTGACAGTTACTGTTGCTAATTTTCGCTATACTTTCTGCATGAAAAAGAAGACTTAGCAATTGTGCTCCTGTGGTGAAGTGAAACTAGTGGTAATATTAAGCCAGTTTCTTTTGCCATCATTTCTGACGGGGCGGTAAATTTGTAGAACAGTAACACCGAGAAAGTAACCTATTGTGCAGAAGGAAAATATTATGTAAATTATTAATTACTATAAGAGACAGCATCCTCAACATTTTTGATTGGGCTTCAAAGCGTAACAAACATAGGGTACGCAAGAAGCCATCAGTTGGTACGGTGAGGGTGAGTTCACACGTCGCTCATGTTAACGCGTTCAATCACGAAAATGAACACGTGCTGTTCAGCAATTGGGACCTTCTTTTTTTTTTCTTTGTTCTTCCCTTTTTTCTCTTCTCGTTTTCCCAGTCCTCTATATCCTACTACTATAATAGCAATAGCTCATAGAGGGCCGAGGCGCAAGTTCTGATGTCTCTTTGGGAATGGGCCTATTGGTTCGTCTACTGCCGCCTATCTAGCCTAAAAAAAGAACTTTTTTCTCTCTGCCCACACGTAGAAGTGTCCTACATTCAAATGAATGGCGTCGCGCATTCAGTTATGCTATTGTTTCTTTACATTGTCCCTCTTATTTCGCGTCGGTTTGAAGTCACATTCGTATCCCATAATCTTATAGCCTGATTTTCATAGGGACAGCCTATTTTCAAAATATTGGTAGCCTGATGAACCAATAAAAGTGAAATCAGTACGCAGCAATCCACTTCGTTGTCAAATCAAAGATGGCGCCAGTGTTCTAACAGCATTTTCAGCTTAACTAGTTTTCTTGTGTTAAACGGGAATACAGATATTCTGATTAATAAAGTGGAGGTAAAAAAGTATTTTCGTCGACTTGTTCATGATTTAAAAACGCTAAAGAGGATTAATTCAGTATTTATAGGTTCTGTTTACTGAACTTGAATAACGAGGCTCGTTCAGAAAAGGGGCGTACTTCATCCTTCAGTCCCCTCCATTTGCTGCAGCTCCTTCTATCAAATGAACGGGCGGCATCCATCAGTTTGACTGAACGCATTACGATGAGGGACGTGTGAACACGGCCTTAGGCTAAGCTCAATAAGCTTGAATTTTTCTAGACTTCAGAAATTGGAGCGTTAGTTTTACCACTATATTATTCGTGCTGCATAAATTAAACTCAATCCAATTGCGTTCAATACGGCTGAAAACGCCATTTTACGGAGGATGATTAAGTCTCAGGTGTAATCCCTTTTGGTTAATCGAAATAGGTGAAGCCCACAGATCTGTTTCATGTTCCGGGTAAGTCAAACCTCTCTCGAGCATAGCTTAATTCTGTTTCACAGCGTTGGTCAATAACACCTATATTGTGTTTTTTGAAACACCAGCTCCAGGTCATTGTCATACCGACAGCCAATAGGTCGAATGAAGCTGAATACAAACGGGTCTTATTTCCGGAGTGCAGCGAGGCGATGGTGGCCTTCCGGGGCTGAGGAAGGGCTGCTCAAAGAAGGGTCTGGGTGCTGTAAATGTAGTAACCGGTGTTACAAGACAGATATATTGGTCTTCGGTTCTTAATATTGCTATACTGTATAATTTATTGAAGAAACATGCTCGCCGCAGTAGTGAAGTCAGAGTATACAAGGTTGCGAAAGTGATAAGTTTTTTACACTTTTATCATCTAGTGCAGAAACAAGCTTACCACACGAATGAAATCTGCCTGAAATACCTTACCTTGATTACCTTGATGATACTTCGGACGAGGTCCAGCTAGGTGGCGTTATGCACGCAACCCATCTTGCGCAGAGGTGATGCTGCAGTCCGTGACCAGCGGGTTTGCTAACAGCGAGTTATCCCCACAGTTCACGTAGCCGCTTACAGCAGGTTTATCTGGCACTTTCAGTAAGTATCCGTCCAGTAAGTTTTTAAATTTCATAGTCTCTGTACCGGTGACATTTCGGATGGGACGTGGCATTTTGTTGAATATTCTCGCCCCCCGAACCGCGAAACTATTAGAATACTTTGTGGCCATTGCATCACCACCAGTTTTGATCGGAATTCGCACGTCACAAGTGCAACCATATACGGTCTGAGTGTCCGGCCTGGATTCGTCCATTGACATTAACAGTAATGCCTTCTAGAATTTTCCAGACATATTTGATCGTAAAGCGCTCGAATCTCCTTTGAATGGAATACATTTGAAATTGAGCAAGTCTTTCGTGATAGTTTAAATCTTGCATGCCCCGAATTTTGGCAGTAAACGATCGCTGGATAGCCTCAAGCTAGACGCTCTAAGTCTTTCCGTTTGCTTGGCATCCAAAGAGGTGAACAGTATTCAATCCTCGGTAGTATTGGTTGTTTCCATAAGGTGAGCATTGTGTCTGCCTCTCGTGAAGAGAAAGTTCGAAGCACCCATCCGCTCCACTTCTTGCCTATAGTAACGACTCGAGCCATTTGATCTTCAAAAGTGGCATTATCTTGTACTCTGACCCTAAGATCTCTTAAAATTTGTTTTCTCTCGATTTCGCTCCCATCTCTCGTCGTGTAGAACGTAGATTCGGTGAAGGTATTCACTTTTAATATTCTTTGAATTTCATGTATTAAAGAAACAAGTGAGTGCAGGATAGTGAAGTTGTTGGTGCCTGTAATACTAATATAATTTTATACAATTTAATTTTTTAACAAATTATTGACAGGAACAAATTCAGCATGAGACTTACGAACTAAATGCTGATGGAAATTGGCTATAAGTAATGGAACACAAAAAGAAGTGCAATCAGAGACAGATAATTAAATATGTAGGCAAATAGCACGGTAAAACAATAATACTTCACTTAATTAAATATCATTGAAATATCTGCAAAGGTATAATCGATTGGCTCAGCAACGTTAAGTTTAGCTAATCCCACCATGCGTGACTTGTCCAGAACATCGGGGACGAGAGTTGTTTTCGTTACCTTGAATCGAGTGTTCGGAGTTAACTTTTAATTGATTGCCTCTGAAACGATCAGGAATACAATCGTTTTCTCTGAAATGAAACTTGCTGTCGAATCGAGCGTAATTGCGTAGCTGTTAACACCTGCAACACGATTCGTATGGGGGGCCCCAAGGCTCCTGTCTGTCGTTCCGGATAAGTGGGAGTAAACTATTTTAGTTTTAAAAGACAACACTCGCAGATATTTCATTGTACGGTTATCGCTTGATTATTCTCTAGTTTACCTTAGTCAGTTGAAATTGAATTGAAATTAACTGTTCATAAATAGTTCGCCGTTTAAATTTGTGTTTCGTATGTTTGCAATAGGAGCTTCAAACGGTCATTAAGAAACTGTTGATTTATGGTGATAGGTGCAGACGCAAGGATGATGATTTGATACCTACAAGGTTGATGCACGTAGAGGGCCCAAGCTGCAGTGCACCCTAGGTAATGAGTTTGTGACATCATAAAAAACTAGTACGTTAATAAGTAGCTATTTTACTTTGTTTCTTCATCGTTTCAAGTGGGCCTCTAGAGTGGCCTACATGTCCTATACAATCTTTATAGTTGCATAACCACATGTATCGAAGCATATACGAACCTTTTTTGCTTTCTGAAGGATAAAATTTGAAAGAGCTTTGGCTAAAAGACTTGTAAAAAGAACAGACGAATTCAACGTGGCAAATGCCCGCATGTATCAGAAGCACTTTTAGCGTCAAGTTTATTGTCTTTAAAATGCAATCAATCAAGTGAGTTTTATCGAGAGTAATATGGCATTTTGAAGATGGAATCATGTGGTTGAAAAAATTTATGTTTTCGATTTATTCTGATCTTTTACCAATGACCTGCTATCTTCTATAATTTCAAACCGCTGCAACAAAAAAAAAAAATGGTTTAAATTCGTATGATGAAACGCCGAGATTGAAGAACTTATTTACAAGATTTGTATAGAAAACATTAAAGCATCAGAGAAACAAATTTCTTTCATTCCGGCAAAGTAATATTAAACCAAAAGTCTAGTCTATACATAATATGCAGAAGCCATACAATTGCTCGGTAAAATTAGAAAAAAAAAACATCAGCTGCTATTCGCTGCGCGCGTTACAGCAGTATATAACAGTAAGTGTCGTGTCCGACTCCTGTTAACTAACTAGCAAAAAATTGCCTAACCGTATTCCCCACACCTAAACTGTCTTACGGAACGATGGTGTTGAAACTGGCGAATGTTAAATCCACAATTTTTCCAATGATGCTGTAGTTTTTAGGATGAGGAGAGGCGGATAAGTTAACGACGCGTATGCGACGGCACAGCTTAGGTCCACATTTTACAAACACTATCCGATCGAGTGTTTGCCGGGGCCAGGATGCACAAACCCCTTGTAAAGTTACGGCAACGTAAGCTGTTGAATTTCTTGGAGAAGAACCGATGTCGCGGCTCAGATTTTGTAACTTTCTTATAATGATCTTCATAAAGTGATTGTCTAAGTGGTTTGAACCTTCAACCGATGCACACTTAAGTAATAGACAAGACTCAAATGTTTACTCGAAGATTAAAAATGTAAAACTTCAGCATTTGCATGGATTAATTGGTGCCTGCAACTGTACAATGGCGATGCTTACAAGGCGCATGAGCATCCGGCCCCTGTTACGGAAAAAACAACCTAAATAACAATAAAATTTTATCCATCAGAAAGCTAAGAAAGTTATCAGATGCTTTAATACATATTTTTGCGCAACTATGAAAAATGTAGGGTATATGTAGGACGTTGTGGAGACCCAAATGAAATGATGAAGAAACAATGTAAACTAATTACTTATTGACGTTCTAGCTTTTTATGACATCAGATGCTCATTACCCAGGGTGCACCACGCTTGTGCGCTCCCCGTGCGTCAACCTTGTAAGTATCATCATCCTTGGTGCAGACACCATCTCATAAACAATTTAATCCATAGACGCATCTTGTTTATTTTTGATAGTGCTATTCCTATGGCGAATAAAGCCTTATTTTGTACATTACTGGGTTAGTCCGACCCGTCATAACCTACACCAGCCTATACCCAACACACTCACACGCAGTCCAACGCCGACGATTAATTTGAGGCTTCCCAGAGAAAACGGGCCCAGTCGGAAATTTATAGGCATTTATCAGCTGCCTATATATAGGAAATAGTGAAAGGTATCCGATAATATCGGGTAAATGCCTATAATTTTCCCATTGGCGTATGTACCTAGCTAACTTAGCCCGGCCTTTACGAATATATCTTATTACGCCATAGCTAACCCAGTCCCATCTACCTAAGGATAGCCCAACACACAATGATATAAAAGCCTAATGTATGTCCTGAAACCTGAAGAAATTTAATATAACCTAACATAAGTTCAATCATCTTAAAGTAGCCCAGCTTAATCTAATCTTTCTTGGCACAGTCTGAAACATAGCTAAGTTTAGCCTGATCAAACTCAATCTAACTTGGCCTAGCATAACTCATGGTAATACCTACAGTATAATCCAACCTTACCCACTGCAGCCTAACCCAACCTGAAAAATAGTCTAGCTTGATCTACTGTTACATACTTGGAGCATCAGATTCAGATTCACTTTTTTGAGAGACTTCATTTATAGAAAAAAATATCAAGAATATTTCTCAAGCTCTTGTTTAAGCAAAATGATGCTTTTCGGGCACAACATCAGCTATTACAAACATGCATTACATGAACCAAATTTTAGTAACCGAAGCAGCTACGCAGAGTTCGACGATTGGGGGTCAAAATTAATCCATCGAGGCTTGACTTGTTCAAAATTTAAGGCAGGTGTTTCGGTTGTGCCCCTCTGAGTTGAGTTTCATGCACTGATCCATAGTTGCAGAACTTGCGACTTTCGAAAACTCAGCCTGGCTCGCTAAAATGTAATTTTTAACACGCTCAGCGTAATCGTTTCGTTGCTCACTCTTGCACTGTGATAAACCATAGTTTCTATCTGCAGCTTTGAACACGTCAAGCTTCAAGTTTTAAAATCTTAATTCTGCTACCCAATTGAACGTGCCATAGCTTAGTCAAACAAAATCAAACCCAGCCGAACTTGATTTAGCCTGATACCGACCCTGCGCAATGTAACCTATCTCAACCCAGCCCTGACCTAACCCTTAATATCAACCATACGCAGTGTGTACTAGCTATACCTCAACCTAACCTGACTTCATTACCGCAAGGTTAACTTATCCAGCAGTGTAACCTACCTCAATCCAACCCTAACCTTAGCCTCAACCTAACCCGAACCCTAGATAGTCTTCACCCTGAGCCTCGCCCTCGATCCTACGCAATGTAGCCTACTTCAGCTTAGCCTGACCAAATCTACCGTAATCCAAGCTACTGCAGCAGTGTAACCCCCCTCAACCGAACCGTAATCTAACCCTCAATTTCAACCATACGCAGTGTAAACTAGCTACTGAACCTAACCTGCCATCATTGTCGTAAAGCTGGCTTATAAAGCAGTGTCACCTACCCCTTACCCAATATAGTCTTATAGTCTTCACCCTAACCCTCACCCCTAATCCTACCCAGTGTAACCTACCTCAACCTAACCTGACTTAATCTATCGTAAGCCAAGCTAACCCAGTAGACCCATCCCCCCC
>LQNS02278170.1:1300566-1315253 GCA_001587735.2 Parhyale hawaiensis | reverse complement strand
AGCCCTGTTCATACCAGCAGAAACCCTAGAGTCTACTTAGCCCTGTTCATACCAGCAGAAACCCTAGAATCTACTTAACCCTGTTCATACAAGCAGAAGCCATGGGCCCTACTTGGCCCTGTTCATACCAGCAGATGTGTTATTTGCTGCAAGGATTCTTTGTCCCATTGTATTCGTGAGGGAAAAATCTTTCCTAGCGAGTTATTATAGTCTGGCACAGATTGGGTTTACTCTTTCTCTTATGGTGCAGAATACATAAAAAGTTCGTAACCGTGTTCTTGGTATGTACGAGAAAATCAAGACTAAGCTAGAGTCCTGGCGGAAATTCCAAACCCGAGACACAGCACGACCGCCCTGACGAGAGCCTGATAGGCTCTGAAGCCTGAACAGACACTGCACGCTGAGGCGGACACACAAGCAGAGTCCCACCCTGCTGCCTGTACAGCATCTTATATAATAACATATGAGTGAATTAACTTCTGCTCTTAACCCTTTCTCCAATGATGAGCTATGAGTTCAACGTTCCGAGTATATAATGTTTTTCCTACGCATGAAAAGCAATACAGTATAGTATTAACAAACGATTTCTCTAGGGTGGTAATAATTAAAAATTGCTGTATGCTTCGAAACCATACTTCTTGCAAAGGTAGTTATCATGTGCTCGGTAATAGAGATATCTGGTGAAAGTCCAAACTTTTCTGGGAATAACGGACGAACTACGTCGGATGAACAGATGTTAATAGGTTAATGGTTAGAAGCTAATGGATAATGGGTGAATGGTTAATATGCTAATGGTTAGTGAGCTTATGGTTACTGGGCGAATGATAAATCGTTTATTGTAAATGCTTTATGATCAATGTTTAACGGACTAACGGTTAATGGGTTAGTGGTCAATGGGATAACGATTGAGGAGCAATGAATAATAGATTAATGAGCAAATGGTTGATGGGTTAATGGATAACTGTTAATGCGTTAATAGATAGTTGTTAATGGGTGAGTATTAGTGACTTGCACGACGCGATTATCTGCTCCAATGACTCTTACCCCCATATGCACCCTCGAGTCGCGTCCCAAATAGAGCTAGTCTTAGGAACGCCGATGTTTTTCTCTTTGTCGTCTAAACTAAATTGAAATTATTATAGCGATAGTGCCATTTAAAAGTGGACTTTCCAGCCTTTCGCCTCCTGAAGCCCCCCGCCCTCCCATTTTTTGAAGATTAGAGGTCAGAGATATCTCGGCTGTATATTCAACCTGAATAACTTTAGCCCTGATCTACGCGCCATTAGGAGCTGAAAACGCCTCATAGTCACTACTCAACGTTATGCCTTCCGCTGGAAGCCCGACGCATGTCATCATTGTAATAACTATAAACGGGCTGATCGGTTCGGTCATTTCTCTATCATTTTCATTTCACTTCCAGTCTAGTGTTGCCTGTTCACTCCCATTAGCTCCGCCAAGTAGGTTATGTTTTTGTCGTGTTTGTCTGTCTGTCTCTTTGTTTGTCTGTCTTTCTGTCTGTCCGTCTGTCACCAAGATTACTCAAAAAGTATTGAACCGCTCTTTAAGAAGTTTACAGGGATTCTTAGGTATGTTAACAGCAATAGATGATTAACTTTTGGTGAAAATCCGTTCATCTGTCTGTTTGTTTGTTTGTCTGTCTGCTCATTTTTCCTTACAGCTATAACTCAAAAAGTAAAGGACGGATTTTCAATAAATTTATTCGAGTTGTTAGGTATATCACGATGAGTAAATGACCAAATTTCTTGAATGATCTGTTTGTTCGTTTGTTTGTCATATTGTATTTAAGTTTATGCTTGTTAGCACAATAACTAAAAAAAAATTGCGAATGGATCTTTATGAAATTTATAGGAGTTGTTAGTAATTGTAAAAGACATAAATGATTAAATTCTGGTGATGATTGGTTGGTCTGTTTGTGTGTTTGACTTATATTTGTCATAATGTTTGTTAGCAGCATAACTTAAAAAGTAGTAAACGGATCTTCATGAAAATTAACAGAAATTGTTACACAATGGAAAGGCATAAATGATTAGATTTTGGTGTTGATACGACGAAAATCATGGTTTCAGAGCCAATTTGAATTTTCCGTTACCGTTGCCTTGCTTGGAGGAAGCATGCGCATTCAGAATACTCTCTAGTTACTTAATAACGGCCTCTTTTTAGACGCTACAGCTTCACACCAACTCAGCAGACGTGTACTTCTGGATACATCGCTGCTACGTCGACAGTATCTTTCGAATAAATTTAAAATTTTATCTTCTGCGTTAGATCACATCTTATATTCCAAATATAAATTTCGTCTGCCTCTAAATGTGTTTTTTATCTTCTGGCAGAGAGTGACGCTAATCTTCTTTCTTAAAACTGAATTTAATCTTATACCTAAGATTATATTTTATTCTCTATCTGTGACTGAATTTCATCTGTCTTAGATATAATTTAACTTCTATTCTTGAATGAATGTGCTTAGTTTGAGATTGAGTTTTACCCTTTGTCCATGAAGGATTTGATTTTCTGCCTACAACTGAATTCTATCCTTTGCCTATATTTGGATTATATCTTCTGCTATAAGACTGAATTTTATTCTCTCCCTATGAGTGAATAAATTATATCTTCTGACTGATATTGAATTTCATCTTCTACCTTAGATCGATTTATAATATATCCTGTCTAAGTTCGAATTTCTTCTCCTATATGATCACTGTGATCTCTCCGTTTCAGCCGTACCCTGATCCATATGCAGCCTCCACCACCTCTCCCCATCGCAGCCGTCGTGCCCGCTCGGCACAGTTTCTTTATTACACCCAAAGTCATTTTAATCGAGCAAAACTAATTGTGGCTGGGCAAGAAAAAAGCTCAATTAAATTGAGGGGATGTGCTAAGAGCAGCAGTAAGAAATTCTGTACAAAGGAAGTACCGCAAAGCTCGGGCAACATTGCACAGGAAGACCTTGTCTTGCAGAGGTCTCTGCCTCCCATGCCTCCTCTGTTGAGCTGGCCTTATGGCCCTCTGTTGCAAGCCTTATACTTTATTGTTCTGTGTATAGGCTACACAAAACCGCTAATGGAGGCTGAGAACCTCTAATTTGATAATTGCTCCTCCATGCTTCGAATGGGAGAGCGATGTATAAAAAGTGTCATCATCCAGTTGAGGCGGAGGCCTGTGTTGCATGGGAAGCTTCCGCTGCAGCGAAGCGTTCCTTTATCAATATGTTGTTGCCTACAGTAAGCAAAAACTGCCGCAATTTATTCTTTTTTTTTGCAGTATGCATAGATATTTGTTTTTTTAGTCAAGTGAAGAGAACCGAATGCTGGGTTGTATTGGCGACTGGGCAGGGCTCTAGCTGTGTGTCCGTCCGTGCTGAGTAGTGTCTGTTCGGGGTTCAGTGCCTGTTAGACCCTTGTGGTGGTTGTGCTTTACTGCTGGCTGCGTCTTTTCTTAAGGACTCTAGTTATTCAGCGAGCTGGCCCAGCAGCAAGAGAAGAACAGCGCTGGATTCGCCTTTCCCGGTCTTTCTTTACCCCTGTACCTTAACAACTGGGGCTGCAAATGGCCGAAAACGCCCACGTCTGCAAAATAAACGGGCCGACATTCTTACCAATACTTACTTCCCTAACCGAATTTCTGGCAGCCCAGCAGCGGTTTATCATTAGTATATAGCTGGGCCCACCAAGATTTCGTTTAGGGCTATTGGTTTTGGCTCACATAAATATATTTATATTGCAAAATCATAATTACTTATCTGATGTCTACTAGTGTATAGTGAACGGTGTTGGAGAAAATCGGATAATTGCCTTAAAATTTCCAATATACAGTCTATGTACGCACATCTGCTCACCGACACACCTGCATCCATGTCCAAATATATACACACACACACACACACACCACCCTTACCACCCGGCGGCGGCCCTCATTTACCGCTCTAAGGTGGTGAGCAGAACCAGTAAGCAGCGAGCCCCGCAGCTGCTCCTTCCTTAATTGAAATTTCTGCCTGCGAAAATATACGTTGGGTGCGGTACTCAAGTGTGACGGTGGGTGGTGTGGTGATGGGTGGTGTGGTGATGGGTGGTGTGGTGATGGGTGGTGTGGTGAGAGAGGCTGTGGTGGTGAGTGGTGTGGTGATGGTTGCGGTGGTGGTGTCGATAAGTGATGGTAGCAGTGGTTATGATTGGTGTTGTGGTTATAATAGCAGTAAAGGTGGTGAAGGATGCAACGATGTTTGCGCTATAGCTGGTGATGGTGACCGTTTAATGCAGAGTGATGCAGTGATGGTAGGGGTCGCAAGTGCGGTGGTGATGGCCGTACCCGATGAAGTTGTGGTAGCGGTGGTCGCTGCAAGTGTTGCAGTTGTTGCTGTTCTATCGTTTAAATACCTTCATCAAAAACTCAGTATGTACAGTAGTAAGAGCATCAGCTACTATCACCACTACACTAGTCAGCATCACCTCACACCATCAGCATCACCCACGGCACCCATTATAGCAGGGGCCCATTAGCGGGCTCCGACCATTACCGTAATTGATATTATGATCGGCACACTGAGGGGTGGTTAGGGGTGTGGGGGTTCGCAGCCCCTGCTGGGGTCCCCTTTAATGTGTGGTGTCCGAGTAGCCCTGTTGTGGCCGCTCGGCTGTAGTTTTTGATCCCTTTCGCTTACGTTAATATTACTATTCCGTTTTTAATTCTGGAACCACACTGCACAATCGTACGCTCAGCTTATGAGTGGACCTTGAGCTGGTACAATAGTCTGGATTGCACAGTGAGAGTCTGTATCCAAGATTCCCTTGGAAGGTATTACCCCAGCAGAATTTTTGCCGGCCTAGAAGCTACTTTACTGTCTTAGCCACGAACAAAGGAAAACACAAAACCACAACTTCCAAGAGCTCCTCAATTCAACCTTGAGATTGCTATGACGTCACCAGTGTCTCCTCTGTTGCTGAGCATGCAACGTTATATTACTACAGACAAGAGCAACAGTCGCAAACCATTTCAATTTACAACAAAATTCGGCGAAGCTGGAGATATCTTCTTATTACACTCTCGCATCACTTCTGACGTCATCCTAATCTTTCAAACCTTTTTGGAACACTGAAATGGCTCTAACAGATAATGATTTTAAATTGGCAGACAGCTGATAATATAAAGGCGGAGATAAGCTCTCCGTGATATTACCTCTAGTTGATAACCACCTTCAAAGTTAAACTATATATCGGTACACACGTGCCTTAGTTTACCTTAGATACCTTTGGTGATCCTCGTGCGAAGTCCAGGCGGTGTTGCGCACCCTACCCAACAGGTGCGCTGGTTTCGTTGCAACGGTGCGCTGGTTCAGCACAGTTATCGAATCGTTTGAGCTGAGGAACTTATTGGGGGAGGGGGAACCATATTTTACGCCTTAGTATACGAAACCATAGATCTCGGCTCACTCTAAAGAAATGATCAAGTCCCGAATAAAGTTAATTTAAGAAACTTCAATAAAACGTTTTCCAATGATCGCATGCAGTGGTTCAGCAACGGAAAAACTGTTCATAGGAAATGGAAAGAATGCTTGTGCAAAATATGGCAAGAAACACAAATTCATCAGCATCGGTCATCTATGGAAAAAACGTTAATTAGTATCACTTCCAAGTTATTTTTGACGCACTAAGATTCAATTAAAGTATGCATAATACCAACCAGCTCATATAAACGAAACTGTGTTCCTTGCTGATATAACATTGTTCGTTCTACTATGCTTAATTTACTCCTTGTTAGAGGTTCCCATTTTATTAGGAAACAGAAATTAGAAATTTACGGATCAGCCATGTATAGAGAACTTATTTGTTATTTCGAACTGGCTATCAAGTGCAGCTAGTACAGTCACTGGCTGTATTGGTGTGGCTAGATGTGACTGAAGGACTAAATTTTTCTAGCGAACTTTTTGGGATCGTCAGTATTTCTTTACATCACACTTTCAGTATGAATAAACGGGTAACTTCTATCATTTTGTTATGAACGTGCAATCATCACACACTAGCTGCGTCACTGTCAGTAGAAAGACAAAGAAGATAAACATGAAATATAGAATTCATTTCTAAGTTTAAACAACCCAAATTACCGGCCAGCCCAATACAATAAGTCAACAGAAATTGTTTTAGTGTAAGTTGCATATGTAGGTGCTTATTGGATATAAACAGGCAATTGTTATTGAAATGCTCTTTAAATCAGTTCCTTTTTTGGTAAAACTGTCTCTTAGATACTTCTCTTAGTTGTACCTATAATGCTGTATCGATAACTTTGAGGTGGAAACTTTAAGTTATAATAGAAACGTGTTATAGTGCCATTTTTTGTTTTTTAACTTAATATTCAGATTATTCCCTACGTGTACATATCAATCTACAATACCATGAGCTGGGAAACATGGCATTTAACAAAGATGCGCTTTTAGATGGATAGATTTTTTTTTTTTTGCTTTCGCATTTATATTTACTATTTTCTAGCTTCTAATTCATATTTACACTTTTCACTAGGTATACCTACCTAGCAAAATAGGTCATTTTTCTACGTTAACCTTTATATTTTAGTTTTTCACTAGGTGTTCCTAGCAAAAAATAGGTCATTATTCTAACTTTAACCTTTACTAGACGGCCCGTGACCCGTTGGGTCGTCATCACGATAGTCTTCGCTTTCGCAAAAGAAAATGTGTTATTTAGCTGGCCATAGACCACACGTTATTCGCCCGTCCACTCCTATGTGTTCTGGCACCATCAGCAGCTTCTTTTCTTCTATAACGAATATTCAACACTCGGCCTGCAAGAAAAGTCAATTCATGTGTTACGTAGGGGAATTACCCAATCGCCGAACTAACTCTATTTCGGAACAAAGAGCTATTATTTGATAGGTTTATTGCACAAACCAAACAATAATAGCACCTTTGAATTTAACGTGCCCGTCCTTGCACCCCGCGTCAGATTTAACTTCCGTATCACAGATACAATCGAATTCAATCTTCATCCCTCGAATTTCTTTCTATTTTAAAGAAAACAAACTGTGTGCAAACATGATACAAGCAAGACTCAAATCCATGAATAAAGTTCACAGACTTTAGTATAATACTAGACGGCCCGTGACCCGTTGGGTCATCACTATGATCGTCTTTGTTTCGCATAAAACAGGTGTTATTCAGCTGGCCATATAGACCACACACTATTCGACCGTCCACGCCTGCACGTGCTGGTCGCTATCACCAGCTTCTTTGCTGCTAAAGGCAATTTCAACAACCTGCCTATAATCAAGGGGAAGTAGGCATATATGTGACATAGTCCGATTTTATTTCCCGTATCATCTTTAAATTTGCCGTACACGTTCATACAGACGCAAATTCATCTTCCGTATCACGGATACAGTCGAATTAAATCATCAACACTCAAATGTCTTCCTATCTTAAAGCAAAGAAACTGTGTGCAAACAAGATAACAAACAATTAAATAAAGTTCATAGATCTTTAGTACAATACTAGATGGCCCGTGACCCGTTGGGTCATCACCACGATCGTCGTTGGTTTCGCAAGAAAAAGAAGACAGGTGTTATTCAGCTGGTCGTAGACCACACGCTATTCGGCGTTCACGCCTGCCCGTACTGGTCACCAGCAACAGCTTCTTTGCTTCTCTAATGAATATTCAACTCTCAGCGTGTAAGCAAAGTCAATTTATATGTTACGTATTCCAGTTGTATTTCCCGCAGCACCTTTGAAAATAACTTGCCCATTCTTGCCGCCGAGATCAGCTTTTAATTCCGTATCACAGATACAATCGAATTTAATCTTTATCCTTTGAATTTCTTCCCGTTTTAAAGCAGAGAAATTGTTTGCAAACAAGACACAAATAAGCAAATAAACACGGTCCACATATTCTAGTATATTATAGATAGATATTTAGGCTTTTCACTAGGTGTGCCTAGCAAATGTAGGTATTTGGCCATCTCGATCATGCGGTACAGGCAGCTGCCTTCGACCCACACAGCACCAGGTGGCCACCATCACACACACACACACACCTCATGTTAATTTGACTCTACACACCGTGACTCAATAATAGTTCTATGGAAGCTCATCAGAGGAGTTGAAAAATGTGCCACAGACCGGTAAAGTGGCGAGTGTAATGAACAGTGTCATGCTTGGTTGGAGCACTTCATTGTGTGTGGTGGGCACCCTCTTCCAAAATGCTCCTCATTTTTGCACAATTTATACGTGGCTTCTTTCCACCCGCCTGGTGTGCAGTAATGAGAGGAGGCTATTAGGGCAAAGAGGATTATAATTGAAAGTGTGTAAATAAATGAAGGCGATGGGTGAAGCCCCTAACCTACTGAGTTGATTGTTTATGTCAAGTAATTTATTTTTTAACACCAGGTTATTGTAAACAACCGTTCGTCATTCTAATGAAAAATAGAGTAGTTTTCATTGGTCATATTATTTTGATCTAGGCTTATAACATGAAGAGAGAGGTATTTCCAAAGTATTTATTTAACAATTAACGAAGGTATGTGAGTGTTTAGTGCAACGAGATCCATCTGATAATATCGACATATGTGGAAATTGCCGTAACAATTAAAGGGGGAGATATAAGTAAATAGCAGAACGCCTCATGGCGTACGACCATCACCCGCGATGAGGGAGGGAGGGGCTTAAGAGCTAAAGTGCTGAGTCAGCGGTTTTGGCAGTTTTTTCATCTATACCTACAAGAGATTGTGATTGTAATGATACCTCTGTTCCATCTGGTAGTTTTTGGGTGGGAAGACACAATAATACATATAGGTACATACAGAACAGAAACACTATCTCCTCTCTAACTTCATTCGCAGGTGATAAACGTTATATTGAATGGTGATAAAATGTATGGAGCCGAAAAGCACACTTCAAAATAAATTATATACTGTGGTATTTTTAGGATTTGTCAATGAAAATAATGGAGCCCAAAAATATGCACGAAATAATCTGATACCAATTGCGATAAATAAGAAGACAAGAAGTAACTGGCGTAAATATATTAAGCCGTATGTAATAAATTCTACATGCATGTGAACCAACTTCAGTAATTCGTAGAGCATATGAACCAACTCTTAGCAGTAGTAGTAGTATTCTCCTGGTTTAACCATCGCTATGAGCCAACTCTTCTTACACATACATACACACACACCTACACACATATATATATATACATATATGTTCTTACAATCCTTTGAAAGAATGAATCCGTAAGTCACATTTTCAAAAATATAAAGCTAAGCATTGTGTACTCAGAACCGCACTTCATGCTGTCTTTCTTCAGGTCATGTGCCAAAAGTGCAAAACTAAACTGCTTTTCAGCGCTCAGTGTGATGCTATATATCTGTGCATGGTAAATTTTCGTGTGGATCTTCATAAGGTGTTCGAAAAGTTACGTTTTCAAAGAACAAAAGTTAAATTATACTCAGAGTTGAACTTTTTTGCTTCTCTCGTAATACTCGATGGCCATTTTGATTTATCTCTATATTATCGACTATCAGAACTTACATTAACCTCTGCACTCAAGCTGGCACGGTACTCTATATCATCAAGCAGCTCAGTCAGAGACCGATCAGTTACTAACCTGACGAAAAGTAACGTTTGAAAAACCCACACCTTAATTACGCTAAACAGTTAGCACCATACTTGATGCTGCTCGCATGTACAGCTCGCTAACCCATCTACCTTTAGTATTCATCATAAAAGACACGTTTTATATTTTCAACACTTTATCAAATTATTATAAGCAACGCATCTGATGTTGTTTTCTTAATCTTGCTTATCCATCTAGCTTTATTGACTTACCTTGATGCCACGTTTCAATTACATAAAACTTATATTAAAATGTACAGATGAAACGTTCACGAAGACACCCTGTTTACAGCTCAAACGATGACCATTCAATTTCCACTTACTAATCATGGCAAAAATCACGTTTCAAAATACAAAACTAAATTACATCCAACACCCAACTTGATGCTGTCCTCGTACAGCTCGGTGACCCATCTATCTTTATTTATCACCAATATCATTGCAGTGAACGTCAAGCATCAAGAACAATACCCTTATACCTGCAATAACATGTCGGTAATTATAGCTGAGTCGTATGCAGCTCACGGAGCCGTTCATGAGTCCATCAAAGGTGCCGCGGTGTCACAACCAGCATACTGAACATTAGAACCATCCGCTTTCTCGTAAATTGTTCACAAAATCAGCAGGCTTTGGAGGTGTCGACCTAACAGGTCATTTAGAGCAAAATAAATGATATGTAATAAGCCATAGACCATCATAGGGGATATACTTGTATGTCAAGCCATACCCATAGCTAATGACACCGCACAATATGAGCATGCTAATTACTTATTTCATTGAGGGTACTACATTTAATGTTCAATAAAACGGACAGTTGATGGGAGAGGCTTGTCTGACTTGAGTGGTGCCTGAGCTTGGAAGGGTTGGGTGCGTATAAAAATATACTGGTGGCCTCTATATTGCTCAATGTTTCATGTGCTAAGAGTTGTCTGTAATTTTTTCTTCAACTTGAGAGGACTTCCATTTGAAGTTCCTTCAATATTAGAGAAGGAGTTGTATGCGGGATGATTTTTGATTAGATTGAGGAAAGTTTTTGTATTCGGTATTAATGATGGAATTATTTTCATAATTTTTTAACTAAGTTAAAGAGATTATTTATTGACGTTTGTCGAATAACTTCTGGATCTTTTTTTCCTTTTTTATATGAGGCTCCACGATCCCCCACAAGTCACGTTTTATGAGTTTTCATCATCAGATTGAAGGGACTATTACTTCCAGTTCCTTAATTAGCTACTGGATATGCTTTATCAATTTTGATTTTCATTGCAAATGTGAATGGCCCACTGAGTATGTATATGCCACTTTCGCTGCAACGGTAGAGCGTTGCCACAACGTTTGGCGAAGAACCATTTTATTTTTTTTTTCCGGATTTAGGATACATCGGTCCCACAAGCTCTTGTCTGCTTCACCATTTCCAAGCATCGAGAACCTTCGAGGGTTTCTACACTGAAATATCTTTAAAAAACACTGCCTTGGAGTGTTCTCTAATGCTGGGTCTACCTTATACAATTGCAGGCTCAACCAAGGAGGTTTAACAGGAGGCTTTGGAAAGCAACACACAAGCGTTCAATGGATTCTTTTCGAATTGACACCGTATCCACACCAAGTTGAATGCAGCTAGTGTAGGCTCTCGTATGAACAATCTATATTATGATGATTCTGGTTGTCCCTCAGTTAGTTAGTTAGTTACCTAGTTAATTAGTTAGTACGACCATTACGCTTTCTTCAGTATTAGATGGGGGGAAAATTAGGGCTTTCCTGCGTAGCCTTGATACGTACGACCAAGGAAGGGATCAATAGCAAATGGGGACAAGTTCGACTGAAGCTGCTACTCCTCGCAGGTCTTAGGTAGAAGATTTACTGCCTGACTTCCAACAATTTTCACCCTTTGTATGTTATGATACGCGTCCTAGTGCGTCATAATTGAGGAACAATTCTCTTGCTCCGTAGAATTTCCACAGTTTCATTCAGTATTAGATAGGGGAAAGTTAAGATTATACGCAGCTGTAGAATATTCATTCTGTTCTGTGGAATTTCTACAGATTCCTCCTAGTAAATTAATATATGCCCTAAGTTATGCTGACAACATGGTGCCTGTCTCTCCTCATCCTAACGCGTGATCTAAGCGAATAAGTTTTTGTATACTGAGTATAATACTGTGGAAACTGTATGCAAATGTAGTAGGTAATTAATCTCGTCTGCCTATTTTTATGATTGCAGTCAATATTTTTGTTTAAAATGCACCATCCGAAATTAGTAGACTGGCGCACTAGACGACTAACAGCTATATATGTTCCTTGCTATTACTAAACCCTTTTTTCAACTTATTAAGCGGACTTTTCAGGTCGTACATCATCCCGATAACGCGGTGAAAGTCGGTCTCCAAGATACCCCTGGAAAGTACTTTAGTTCAATGACATGGGAGATCAACGTCAGCTCATCGCTTTAGGGTATGATTGTGTAGAGTGCAGCTCCACCATAAGTGACAGATGCCACATTAGAGCATTCAGTGTCTGAAGCAAGGAGCTTTAATAGAGAGTAGGGAGCCCTGCCGCCCAGCGTTCCAACCTTTCCGGTGTGGGTGTAACGCCAAGTATGGTAGTAGTATTATTGCAGGAATACCTTCCTACGGGGCAAAATCAGATCAGCCATGAAAGTGAGTGTCTCTAGCACCCGATGATTATAGCGAACGAACACACACTAATCTCATTGGTGGAAGTGAAGGGAGAAAAACAAACTGATGTACTAATATGCGATTGGTGCATACGGCGACTGGCAGCGGCCACACTGGAAACTTTAGCGTCACGGACGAGGCTCCTGGCTCCCTCCTCTCTATTAAACCACTTTTGTCTGAAGCAAACCTACTACCCTAACTGGGCGTAAACAGTAAAAGTAAAGTAAAGCAGCCTGACCGTACCCCCAACTGGGAAACCCGCACGCACTGGTTTGTGCTGCAGATATAGACCAACAGGCCCTAGACGAGCATACGGTTGCAGTCCCCCATTTCTCCTCATTGCTGATTAAGGTCAGAAACCCACAGTAGCATGCAGACCGGATGTTAAAGCTAGGCCTCTAGCCTAGCTGGGAGCGAGGCTCGAGCCTGCGGCCTTGAGAGTCAAAGTCAGACGCTCAAGTCTGCTGCTACTGCGGGTCTAAACACAGAAATAATGATCAATGAGTATTTATCTATATTTTTATCTGTTTATTTGTTTGTCTATTTTCCGTCACGCTTGAAGGAATCATATTCCAGGTCTCCAGTGCTTTGGTCGTCAAAATTTTCGAAGTGAGTGGCAAGAGTAGTTTTTCAAAGCCACTCTAATCAAAATTCTCAAAGTGAGTGGCAAAAGTAGTTTTTTAAAGTCACTATAGGCGAAATTTTCGAAGTGAGTGGCATAAGTAGTTTTGCAAAGCAACTCCAATGGAAATTTTTGAAGTGAGTGGCAAAAGTAGTTTTTTACAGCCCCTCCGACGGTATAGTGGATACGTTTAAAGTACAGGATACTGGCGGTAGATAGGATAGTTTCAAAGTTGATATCAATTTTATTTAAGCTAAGCGTTTGTCAGCACGAAAAATTTGCAAAGCTCTACCAAAGGGGGAATACATTGCGCTCTTTTCTCCTGATACATCGAATGAAGTCGAAGATCCAGCAGGCGGTGTATGTGAAATCTGCAGCTGAAGATGCAATGGCGGCTGTGAGCAGATTACAAAGGTATGGATGCTGCGCTGAAGATTTTTTTTTTTTGCCTGACAGTAGATATTTCAAACCGTATTTGCAATTCATTAGCATAGTAAAATTCGGCCATATTTTTGCTGAGATGACAGAAGTACGTCCTTCAGGTATCCAGGTCACGACCGTCACTCAAGAGAAAAGCACGAACATGAACAGTGTACTTTTTCCGCGGTTATTTTTCAACTGCAGTAGTTTATGTAGGAACAATACCCTATGAAAATCAAGATAACAAAGGCATGGCGACGTGAATGCCGGTGGAAGGAAAACTCTTAAGACTATCATGGAAGGAAACACTATCAGGTTATGAGTAGTGCTCTGAAGCATGCAAACAATTTCTTTTTAACCGACGATTAAGTGAGAGAGGTGTTAATGTATTCGTCCTGTATGTGTCTACATATGTATATTTATTTGTCTTTCCTCCCAAACTCTGATCGACAGATGTAATTGAGATATCATCACAATTTCTTCTAGGCAGTCAGGTGGGTTAACTTGATGCGCGTCAAAATAGTTGACTCCCACTTTCAGTCCCTGTCCTTGCTCTTCACGATTGATGAACTTACGCCAAGAGGTAATTTGGTATTTTTTTTAATCTTTAGAATGTCATAAATGTTTATGGAACTATGCATGCAAAGTTAGTAGTCAGTAAACAGAGTTCAATCCTCTAATTCCAGTTAATACTGACTGAATCTCAATAGCATTGAAACACTCGAAAAGTGAAAATTTTCATTCTGCTCGGGGATTTCAGCAGGGTGCTCCTTATACTTGAACTATACAATGTGCTTTTCTAAAATCTACGAATATTTGGAAAAGGATTTCAATTTTGCTAGTCCGTGCTCTTTATTCGCGACAACAAATTGAGAAGTCAACACTGAGTACTTATTTATTTACTTCACGCGACATTATCTACTACATTCATTTAACTACTCGGATAGCCTCGCCATTCGATTAGCTTTAACGTCTGATAGCACTACATTTTTGACTAATCTGTAGCGTACCTCTCTAATGGCTTTCTTTTCCATGAACCCTTCCAATTCAACCCCAAGGAGAATCCCTGATTCTGATCCATGCACTTCAGGAGTTCTGCATGCTCCATTGTCTCCATGCAACTCCATGGAAGCCCCTCCAGTTCTCCATTTACTCCTCACCGTACAGAGGACTAGGCAGCAGCTCCATCGGCGCATACCACGCTCAGAAGACGCACTTTAGAAGCTGTTGCAATAAAGCCGCTGATCTCTTACTCTCTCCGTCACCGCTAACGAACCAATACTCGCTGTGCTCGTATCATTGTTTTAGTTAAACTGCAAGCCTTTTCCTCGCTGCCACTG
>LQNS02278170.1:1283466-1300231 GCA_001587735.2 Parhyale hawaiensis | reverse complement strand
GCATACCACGCTCAGAAGACGCACTTTAGAAGCTGTTGCAATAAAGCCGCTGATCTCTTACTCTCTCCGTCACCGCTAACGAACCAATACTCGCTGTGCTCGTATCATTGTTTTAGTTAAACTGCAAGCCTTTTCCTCGCTGCCACTGGAAAAATCCGATCATTTCTCGCCGGGCCGTATGAATATCGCGTGACGGCCACGATAGGCACTGAAAATGACAAGCCGAGTGCACGCCAAGGCTATGCCAGGGCACCGAGGGCCAATTAGTTGTATTTAATGAGCGTTAGTTAGTGCTGAGTATTTAAGGCTGAGTGCGGCAAAGATCTATCGCTGCCGACGCCATCCCGAGCCACACTTTAGCATACTCATAACTCTATAATGAGCACCAAACAATTACCCAAAGCTTTAACTATGAACTAATTGGCGCTCCTCCAAGCAACATAGCCATTGCTAAATTTGTAATTGAGATGTTCAATTTGCATTCTTTGGCTGACAGTGAATCAGAAGAATATAGAGAAGTCAAGACACGTATAGAGGCGCCCCAGGGAATTGATCTCATGCTCTTCTTGCCTCCCTCTGGCTCCTCCATTCTCTTGGTGTTGGCTCTTGAGAAAGATGGGGAACTGCACACTGGCTCCTTAGGTACGGAGAGAGCCATCGTGCTGGCTCTCTAACTCTGAGAACAAAAGTAATTTGCGGCTTGTACTTGAAGACGGAGACGTGAGAACAATAATGGTTTCGGGTGAGCTACGTAACGGTGAGAACAATTCTTTGTTGTGAAGTACGTAGTACGTAACAAGGAGAAAAAAAAAGAAAGTACGTGAGGTGAGGTATGTAACAGTGAGAACAATCCCTAAAATTGCGGTATGTAACAGTGAAAATGACATTCCCTAAAATTGCGGTAGCTACGTAATAGTGAGAATAACAATTCCTGAAATTGCTCTGCGTAACAGTGAGAATGACAATCCTAAAACTGCTGTACGTAACAGTGAGAATAACAATCCCTAAAAGTGCGGTGCGTAACAGTGAGAATAACAAATCCTAAATTTGCTCTGCGTAACAGTGAGAATAACAATCCTAAAATCGCTGTACGTAACAATGAGAATAATAATCCCTAAAGTTGCGGTACCCAATAGTGAGAATAGCATTCTTTGGAGATGAGGTACGTCACAGTAATAAAATGAAATTTGTTTATGACTCACAGGTTAAGTAGAAGTAAAAGTCAGAAGAGTCGTCGTTTGTGGCCCTTAGGATAAAGAAAGTTAAAACAACGATTGTGTGCGGCTTGGAAGCTAGGTGATTTTATCGTACGTTTCAGTGAAAGTAGTAAGCGTAGGAACATTTGGCGACCTAAATAAATATCAGGTGCTTTAATAATCTATGTAATAATTCTGCTTGTCCTTCCGTTCGTTTGTTACTACGACCGTGACACATTCATTAGTGTTAGATAGAGGAAAATTAGGACATCCTTGAGGTATGCTTGACTCGACCTGGAAAGGGGTCAATAGGAGAAAGAGTCAAGTTCAAATTTGAGCTACTACTGTTCGTAGATCATTTAGGTAGAAGATTCATTGCCTCACTTGGAACATCTTTTGCCTTCGGAGGCATTATGCGGATCGAAAAGCGTCACAATTGAGGAGCAATGCTTTTGTTCTGTAGAATTTCTCGTTAGTTATACCCAGAAAGTTTGGGCTTCCGTTTCCAAGCAGGACGATATCACAGAGGAAAGAGCAAGGAACATACAGTATGTCGATAGAAACGGGGAACCCATGCACGAAGGTGTTCCCACACAGGATCAACGCACATGGGAACAGCAAGGCGCGAAAGAAGAGGAAGAGCAGAATAAAGCATGAGCAAGTAGGAGCATGAAATCGGGAAGGAAGCAAAGTGGGTACGACGCAAGACAGACGTCCCGAAGACCTAGCTAAAGACTGAGGTAACCTACACGAGTCCCCTGGGGTTGGCGAGCCCCGTAACATAGGATGATGTAGAATTTCTACTGGTTCCTTCAGTATTAGATAGGAAGTTAAGACGATACGAGTCTGAGATAGCTATCGCTGAAGAACATTGCTTCTTGTTGTGTTGAATTTCCTCAAGTTTCCAGCTAGTAACAGCGTTATTTGAAACATCATCTATATAGTGGTTCTCGAAGATTTTTAGGATAAAATGCATTTGTCTATTGAATACTCAGCATGGAAAAATTATTTGGCCTCAATGCGAAGTATCCTGTATGCAGGTGATGCTCTTAACGCATGAACCAAGGATATTTAATAGAGGCATGAACCAAGGATGTTTCATTGAGGCATGAACTAGGGAGGTTTAATGGAGACATGAAGAAAGGAGGTTTAACAGCTGGAAGGAACGAAACCCCTCGGCGACGACGTTCAAATTTCCGGCAAGGCTGAAGCCTGGCTAACTGGCTACACGTATGTATTGCAATACTACACTGGAATTGTTGAAAGTTTTTTGGTTGATAATCAGCAAAAAACTATGTATATATATTGTAGTTTGCACACGTATGTGCGGGAATCGGGGCACACCAAGTAACCTAATATATACGAATACGGGCTGGAAGCCAGTGGCGGTTGGAAGGCTGTAATAACGAGGGTAACATTGTGGCTGCGTGAGCAGCAGTGGGAGAAAATAAAGATTAAAGGCAGATCTAAATATATACTGTACATATATATACAGGGTGTTGTGTAATTCGATGCACATATTTTGACCATATATAGAAAAACACAAAATATGTACGACAATTTTTAGGAGTGACAAAAATCGCAAAATTCTTTCGTTATCGAGAAATGACCACCTGAAATACTTCAAGTTTTTCCCAGTAGAATAGGCTAACAATCAGCCATCGAGTAAAATCTAACTGCATTGCAAGCCTATATGGTTAAAATATGAGTACCGAATTACATAACACCTTGTATACTATTTTAGATTACGTCTGCCAAAAATCATGGTATGATTATAGTTAACACACTTTACATATCGAATGGAGAATTTATTTTTGCGTCAAAATGCGGCACCTGAAAACAGCCACGGCGGGAAATATAGCTGACTGGCTGAGTGGCTGGCTGGCTTGCCAAGTGACCAATGACCTTGTTCCCTTCTTGTCTCAATCAAGGAGGTCTATTAAACCTCCTTGGCATGAACCATGACATGAACAAGTAGTCAGTCTGTCATTGCTGCAGGAATAAAACTAATATTACCGTCCAGGAAACTGAACCTTACACGTGCTGTAAATGGGTTAATAGCTACTACTGAAATATTTGTTACTTCATTGTTTCAAATCCGGCTTAGGAAATTATAGTTTTGGCGGCATTTGTTAGTCTGTCTCCCTGTCGGTCTCCTTGTCTGTTCGCAATATAGTTGAAAAAGTTAGGGACAGATCTCGGTGTGACGAGGACAGCTCCTAAATATCTTAAACAGAGTAATCCCAATACTTAACTAAAATGAGTAGCTTGAACAAATAGGAGAGAACTAATTTGTGAAGAAGACAGCTCCTAGTTATTTTAAATAGTGTTGTTCTAGTACTTAATTGATATGAACAGATTAAATGGATAAGAGACAGCTAATTTGTGAAGAAAACAGCTCCTAGCTATTTTGAATGGAGTAATCCTAAAACTCAACTAATATGTGCAGATTGAACGAATAGGGCGAAACTCATTTGAGATGACAGCTCGTAAATGTTTTAAATAGAGTCATTCCACCACTCAACTAGTACGAATAGATTAAAGCAATAGGACACAACTAATTTGTAACGAAGACAGACCCCGAAGGCCCGTCCACAGCTTCATATTCGTGTGTTTGTAGACTGAAGCCACTCGGAGTGGCTGACTGCCTTCTGGCTTTGCTCATGCAAATGCCCCCTCACAAATGAGTCAATTTTCTCCATTGTTGGCATAATTGAGGGCAGGGTTAAGACGACAGACCCCGTAGGAATAGCATTGGGCGCAGGCCCTCAGGATCCAGCGCCAAACCATTCATTTTGGAATGCTTAAGATTGTGGCACCTCTCAGTTTATGACGAGCTAATTGCCCCCGCGCCAGTCTAGGGCCCAGCCATTTGCTCCAATAGACCTAATGGCAGGTCCTCTCTACTTAAACCAACTCTGACCAATTTTAAAACGAGGCGCCTGCTTTCATGCCCTTATAAATAAGATGTTCTTAAGGCCCTTATAAATCTATTGAGAAAGGCAGTAAAGTTTGAGAACATACTCGCTGCTCGAGATGAAAGGTTCCGCCTCGCCTCTGTAATTGCACACCTCGACTCCTTGGGAGCAGAGAAGCGCTGTTTGTTTTCTCTCCCTAATTAGTTCCTATAATTGCATAGCATTAGCACTCCCAGTCTCTTATTAGACTTCTCCTTTATTTTTTGCTAAATTTTTATTAAGACGCGGCGGTGTGTCGAGTGTGTAATTCAAATCTGCGCCTTTTACGCACGCGTACCCCATGCTAACACGCAGGTGCCTTGCTCAACGTGTAAGTTATTGTGTATATATTCATTATATCCATTGCAGCTTGCAACTCCACTTGCTGAAAGTGGAACCTAAGTTATTATCCTAACAGAATTCTCCGCCGCTGAAAAAACTGATTTTGCTACTTTTTCTTCTGGGGCAGCCCAGTATTTTGCTAGCATAGGCAAGGCTGTACTCTAACTCGGTTTTAATTTGTATATATATATAATAAGGTTTCCGATTACTATGCTATTGCTTACCGAACAGCATATGTAAGCTGGTTCACCTACAAATCTAGATGGAGGCATGCAGCTTAACCTATTTCTACTTCGTAACAAAACCTTATTTTCTCCCTAGGAGTACGACAGAACAAATAACACTCGTAGCAAAATAACACAGCCTCGGTAAGATAGGGCCCGCCCTATCTTTACCAGGTTGTGCCTCTTCACTGCCAGCGTTTTTTTCCTTAGGACTACAATAGGAGAAAATTATTCAACCTCTGTAAGATAGGGTTACAATAAAGTGTGGGGTCTAGAGGACCCTAGGGCAACTACAGGACTTACAGCGCAAGTAAATTCTTTGCACTCCTATCTCTTATTTTGGTGCTTTAACTCTACCACACCCAGGAGCATGCTTGTTTTCCTGTGAAACAACCCTATTAGTTAGGAAAAGATTATTTCCAATTGAGATTTGAAAAGATTAAGACAATTACGAATCTTGTTGTGTTTTATTTTTCGTTAGTCTTCTTTCGGTGTCTGCTGTCGCCAGGTTTGAATAAATTCACTGTATTACTCGACATGCTACACGTGCTTTTTTCGTTTCTTTCTTTGCACCAAATTCACGGTAAGTTAAATGTCTTTTAATTTACTGTGGCCGAAGTAAACCTCACGAACATTAAAGCTTAAACTTCGCACCAATCTTTGTATTAATGGCTGCCAAGTAGTTTTTTGATTTTCTACTCATTTCTCTGATTATCTACTCATTTATCGAATAATCGTTCTATTTACCAAACCATTTCTTATCGTGCTTGACGAATTTGCCTAGACCTTATAAGTCTCACCAGTCTAACAATATCTTGTATACGTTTTAGCAATTTGCAGTCACTGAAAATTTAAGGAAGGCGACCCTTAATTGTCCTAACTTACATTAATAGATGGCGCACTAGATGGGACCTATAACACCGGAACTACATAACCTAATCGCAAGATCAACTTACTAGCAGCTGGTCAGTTGGCAGCGCGTCGGCATATATACACAGGGAAAGTCGGGGACAGAGATACCTTTGGGAAGTACGTCAACTGAACAACGATCTAGCGGTACGTCTACTCATAAGTTGAGCGTGTAATTACACAGTGTAGCCTCGGCATTAAATGCATTCAACGCAGCATTTAATTATACATGCATTTCCAAATTAAACAGTATATCGTGTAATTTTTTTATGACATTGGCAGAATTCAATTATTTCTATAGTTTAAATTGAAAGTAAAGTAGGGAGGTGTATCGTAGTTTTTTTTTTTTTCTTTTTTTAGAATTACCACCACAAGGACGATTATTAAACGGTGCCAGCGGAAATCTTTGCCCTCATTTTTTGACGACATGTTTGAGTAGTGTAGCAAGATGCCGATATATATATCTTGTAGCTTAGTTGTCAAGTCTGTAGGTCAGCCTATATTGAACCATTAGTAGCCTTTTCGTGCAATTTGACCGTCTATATATGTATATAGAATCGAGATGTTTTATTGGGACGTTGATCCATGTTTTCATTGACAGCAATAACAACCTACGCAAGAGTAGCTGCTATAGCTTGTAGTTCTTTCATTTTATTGATCATACTCTGAATGTTGCCAAATAAAAATTCATTGGCAACCTTTCGAGTTATATTTCTAACAAACATTTTGATAAACATTAGTCAAACACACAAACTGATCGTCACCAACTAACATGTTCAATAATGCTTACAAATTTTGTGAAGATCTGTTCATAACTTTTTGAGTTCTGTTACCGAGAAAGAAGAAGCAGACAAATAAGCAAACGGTTGAACGGATGCGCACAACATGGTAATCATCTTTCCTTCCTAATATACCTAACAATCACAGTAAATTTTGCGAAGATCCGTCCATAAATTTCTGAGTTATCTCAGTGGAAGACAGACAGACAGAGATAGACAAACACACAAGCTAAACAGAAATATAACCTCTTTGGCGAAGGTAATTATCCACATAAATAATAAAGACTGTCCTCACCCCTGCTACACTGGTCATGCTCCATCTGCTAGCCCTGCACACTTCTCAGAACACCACCAGCTGGTATCTTTCTTTCCTTAGACGTCGGACTGATGAAAAAAAACTGATGTTTCATTGTTTGCGTCTCGTGAACAGGCAGGTTTTGTTCCCAAGTTACGATATTCTGACGGGAGGAAGACGCGTGGTAGGGACCACTCTCTTATTTTTTTTAATATGGTATTTTTATGCTTATGGTATAGAAAGTATGTAACCTCTAATTACATTTTCTGAAAAGTATGGTGTTATTCTCGCCTATTCGTAAGTTAAGCCATTAAAGACTAACAACTTGTTTTTAAGGATGTCATTTTACGATAAAATATTGATTTTTAAATAAATAAATAAATTCCTTATTTCAGAAGCGACTTGACTGATTGTTTTGGGCAAGCGATTAAAGTAAATGCCGTTTTTGTGACGCTTTCAAAACTCAGTGCCACAGTCAGACCTAAGGAGACATCAAAAACTACCTAATCAGAAAATTATAGACATCAGCCTTATATCAACAGGGGTGGCATGGAATAATATCAGATAGTCTCCGAAAAATTTCCAATTGGGTAATGGAAAAGTCAACTTGACCGCACTCGAACTAGGGAAACCCATATGCACTAAAAGATATTAGTAAGTTGAAAATTTTGTGACCTTCTTGGAAAATACAACCATGTATTAACGCAACATGTATTAGCACACCTCTAATATTCGCAGAAAAATCCCTATACTGCAACCCTAGATTTACTTTTTTAAAAGTAAATCTGCTGAAATTCCTGTTTAGATTTGATTTTTAGAGGTAACTGTGAACTTAAAGGTACAGTTATTTTTCTGTGTGTAACCATCGAGCAGTGTGTGTATTACAGATGGTGAGTGTAGAGGTGCTTGCAAGTGAAATACTAAAAGAAGTTATTCGAAACACGAAGGTGCAATTATGGTTCTTTGCTGGGCTTTCCTTACTTGTGTATTTACCCGTACATGGCATAGTTGAGAAACGAGAAAATCTCAAGCTGAATCATTATTGGACGTTGGCAAGGCTGCGAAATTGTGAAAGGCAGTTTCCTTTCAAAAATTGAAATTTTGGCGTTACCAAAATGACAAGAGAAGTGAGGAGAAATGTTGGTAAATTTTTACAAAAAGCCAATTCGGCGCACAGCAAATTCACTACTAGATATTAGTAGCAGTCTTTTAGGGGAGTTCAGTGATACCCATATATATCAGTCGGAAATGCATAGATTTTGAGATATATGACTTTGAAGTTTCTATTGTTTTTCAATGGAGGGAAAATAGCCGGCGTTGTTAGAGGCTTGCTAGCGACCCCATAGGAACCTTATTAACCCAACATAACCTAACCCAACCCATCATAGCCCAACCAAACCCAACCAAATCTAACTTAACCCTATCCATTCTAACCTAACCAACGCAACCTAACTCAACTCAACTTTATCCAACCCAACCTTACCTAACCCAACTTAACCTACCCCAACCTAACCAACCCAAATAACCTAACCCAAACTAACCTAACCCAACTTAAGCTTCAAGTTTGTTTGATTAGGTTGGGTTAGGTTTGTTTGAGTTAGGTTAGGTTCTGTTAGGTTGGGTTAGGTTAGATAGGGTTAGGTTAGACAAGGTTAAGTTAGGTTAGGTAGGGTTGGGTTAGGTTAAGCTACGTCCTGACTACCGCTCATAAGTGTGAAAAACATTGGGCAATTTTGCAGAACACAGTGAAAATCTCGCAGCAGCGACCACACTGTCGCACGGCACGGTGCATTGTAGCGCTCTGCGACGCTTGGCATGTTATTAAGCCTACGTAGATATTCAGCAGAACTCAGTTGCCCACGCACCTTGATCCAAAGAAACTGCAATTTTTGTCACTATTGATAGCTTATTTAATTTCTAGTAGCAACACAACTATGAATAAGCACTGATTCTATATGCAGATACTACTTTACTTTTATGCGTTCTTCAGCAATACGCATACGGTACTGCCAACTGAGCTTGGGTTGGCATTTTCATTCTTTTCATTACCACTCGGTATTGTTTTCGATGTTGTCAAGTGAATATATTTTTATGTGGGGTTCCTCGACAATTCATATTCCCCATACTTAGTGCAAAGTGTTCAGACATTTTATTTTGTCTCTTAAGCACAACTGTGTAACCACAAAACGTTCATAAAATGTTTACCGTCAACTCAGTTCTCGACACAAGTGTCACCAGTGCAGTGAAGTTCTTTATTTCTCGTTAAATTTGCAGTGCATTAGAACTCAGTGAAGCATAAAACTTTTAATATGTCTATTAAAAAACAAGAAAACTTTACGGAACGCTTGATTTATTCGTTTTGCGTGAGAGAAACAAAATATTACAAGGTGAACCTGTATTGGCAGCAGCCTAAATCGGACGAAAATATCCAGCAAGTTGGACGCTCGCGAGAACGCTCAAAGCTGCGATTTGAGGACGAAAATTCTGTGGAGTGTGGACAGATTTCGGCGGTAGTCTGGACGGAGCCTAAGGTAAGGTTGGGTTAGATTAAGTTATGTTGGGTTAATAAAGTTCCTATGGGGTCGTTAGCAAGCCTATAACGACGCCGGCTATTCTCTCCCATAGAAAAACAATGGGAACTTCAAAGTCATATATCTCAAAAAATATGGATTTCCAACTGATATATATGGGCATCACTGCGCTTCTCCTATAGAATACTATCGATATATAACAAGGAATTAGCTGGGCGCCAAATTGGATTTTTGTAAAAATTGATCGACGTTTCATATTTTGTCTTTTTTTTATGCTGATCTGGAAGAAATTGTAATCAACATGGTTTCAACCCTCTATATATTGCCTCAATTAAACATCACTTTTGTAGGAATAACACTACATATAATCTCAACATATGTGTACAGTAGGCACCGATGGAATGATTAAGTTTCAAGTAATGTTTTACTGAATACTAGTGGACCACTCATGAAAAAATTCACGCAATAATAGATACTTTTTCTTAAAATAGGCCTTTGCGGAGTCCTCTCTTCTCTGACTTGCTTCTTTTTGTTCTTTGATCCTATGTCGTGCTTTCAGTCTCAGGGTTTCTCTGACTTTCCATTTCCTCATTTTTCCGCTCACGCTTATCATTAGCAGCTCTCATTCACTCCTGTAACCATTTTGCTTCAAGTCTTTCTTGCCTGTATCGCATAGACGATTTATCTCTCTCTTTATGCATTCGTGACACGTCTTCGATCTTGAGACTGTAGTAGTTTTGTACCACTTTTGCGTTCCCTATCTTCCTTCTTGATTAGGCGTGCGTCTTCAATGGTGAGAGGCAGACAAAAATCTCAAGTAAAACACTGCAATAAACTTGAATGTAACTCCAGCCAATTTGTTTGCCTGTCAGCGCTCCGTAGCCAAGAAATGGTCTTGCGAACTTAAATATCTGCTTCACAGAAATTTTCAAATTTTTGGCTATAAAGCAAAATTCGCACCTTCAGAGAACGACAGTGTGAGGGATGATATGCGTGGTATGTAGCTGAAGGAGCATATGGAAGTGGACAGAAATACATGGTAAAGCAAGATCTGCTTCAGTGACCCCATTTTCAACGAGAATAATACTGCTGTAGAAGAAGAAGTGAAAGACAGTAAGCTAGGAGAAATAGTTGTCTACTGCTCGTGAAAAATCACCCATTCCAGAGCGCTTCATTGACCATCTGCCGAATTTATACGTCTTGACCTGAGAGAAAACGTTATAAAATCGGACTTCAGAAGCTACATACATAGTGTTCCGATTTCAAGAAGTGTTTCAAGCAAGAAGTGTCTACAGATAAAGGGATGAGGATCAGCCTTCGCCATCTTCTGCAACCAGGTCATTTATTTACAAAATCTGCAACCTGGCTTATTTTTCGCCTATTTCCTTCAAAGCGGATACGAAATAAATAAATACCCGAAGCGTTTTATTATATAAGGATACATGAAACTAACTTGTTCAATTAAACAAGAAAATGATAACTCTAGCGGTCGTACATAACACCACAGCTGTACTCGTTTATCTAGAATGATTTTGAGAATCTGACCCATGTTTTTAGGTACTCCCACCTAAACGAACAAAAACAAACTTTGTCATGCTAATTACAAAGACGATCCAAGCTAACCAAACTTATATACCGATCGAAGTGGAACAGGAGCTCGTAAAAATGCGAGTGGAGAGCTTAATACCCGTTATTTTAATATCCTCAACAGTGACAATAACGAAAGTAACGCAAATTACAAGTTGCGAAATAAGAGTTAACATAAGTGCAGATTTGACTTTACTGCTTAGAATATCGAAAGTGATGCAAATAGGAAAATGAGTGAGTAAGTAAGTTATAAGTGCACAGTGCGAACTTCACTAATATTTAGAAAATCAAAGCTAAAGTGCAAGTGAATCAGCTATAATTAAGTACACACTGACTTCCATTGATTATTACGTTTACAACAGTGCAAATCGTAAATGGAGTGTATAAATTAAGTACAGAAAGCAGGTATCGGAATATCGAAACATATGTAAGTAGTAACTCAGCCAAGATGCTGATTGCAGGTTGGTCTTTGTAGATTATAGCTGAGCACAAAAGCAATACTAGCAGATAAAAATATAAAAACGTATATAAGTGTTCATATTTCCAGCAGCAGAGGGAAAGTTCTGTCGCAAACATATGAATTCATGTCCGGAAAGTACTGCAATGAGCAGACTGAACTAAAGTTATACATGCAGTTGTGGCACTTGTAAGTTAGAATAGTTATTAAAGGGGTGGATCTGCTGGTACTGATGCATGATAATATTCCGATGTGAGGGAGGAAAATAGATGCCAGCAGAAATACATCAAAGCAATAAAGTAGGACAGAGCTCAAAAGGTAATCAATAATTGCTGCGCATTTGCCGGTCTAAAATATATTGCAACATCTAAAGTATTATACCATCAAACCAACCATATTAATTTGTGAAAATAATTGTAATGACTAGCATTTATCAACAAAGATTAATATGCGTTTTTTCAAAAATGATATAATAAATGGATGGGCGATTATACAAATGTTGTAACCTTCACAAGTAAAAAACTAATATTCTTGGCAACTATTGCGAGCTTACTGCTGCTTTGAAATTACCTCTTCATTATATTATACAAAACAATTAAAAATTATAGAAAATCACTGTGTTTTCTTAAGCAAGCTACTTACAATGTTTAATTATTTAAACGCATAAAAGAGAATGAAGTATATAATTAGATATATATATATATAAACAATGTAATTCAATGAAAAGAATTATGAAAGACCAACGAATATTGACTATTAGTAATGGATAATATTATACATTACAATATCAATTACTAGAGCACTCTGAAAGCGCATACTCCCCCCCCCAAGCAAGGCAATGTTGACTAAAAATTCAAATTGGTCTGAAAATTTAAACCAGGAATTACCTTCATCATCACCAAAATTTGGTCATTGGTGCCTCTTGACAGTAATAATAGCTGTTGTATTATTTTTTTTATATACGTTCATACTTTTTAACTAAATGTTCTGACAAACATTTGCCTAACACACAAACGGACAAACTGATCATCACGAATATTCTGTCATTGGTGCCTTTTAACATTTCCAACAACTCCTGCAAATTTCAAAGAGATCCAAAGATAAGTTTTTCAGTTATACTGCTGGCAAATGGTAACCAAGAAACACACAAACGGGAAACCGGTCATCACAAAACTTTGGTCATCTGTGTCTTTCACGCGTCTAACAACTCTACAAATTTTATGAAGGTCCATTCTTTTTTAATCTTAAAAGCAGAACTATACAGCCAGATCATGTCTGTCATGCGAATTACGCTTTCGATGACGAGCACGAACAATAATTGTTCAAGATTGTTTCTTTCGAGTCATGTAGCAAAGTATTCAGTCAGTCCGATTACATAAGTTAGTTATTACTTTGGTCAAGATTTATGGAAATCGAAAACGTGGAATCTTCTTCAGCGAAGTGGTACAGAGTCCTGTGGTCAGCATTAGTGTGTTATTATCACACGCGAAGAGCGGTAATAATGTTTACATTGAAGATTTAAGTCTGTATATATATCTGTTTGTTTGTCTATTTGTTTATTTTTATTTGCTCGTCTGTCCACCCAATAAGTGATCGAAGGAGCTGAGTAATGTTCATAATTTTTGTAGGGAGTTTGGTTGGTTGAATAGATGTGACCCATGCCAAAAACTAGGCCTAGCTGGCCATCAAAAATGACGGTGCTGAATTTGCCTCCATTGCGGTGAAATTGCATCCACCGCGGCAGATCGTCTTACGCCACGAGGCATTCTAGAATTAATTATTTTAATATAGAGGGATGAGAGCGCACAGACACCTGCTATAAATTAAGGCGAATCCACAAAGCTAACAGTACAGCAGAATTGTAACCCATTCACTTCTGTAAGTGGGCCGCAGGAGGCGACAGATGCCCTCTACTCAATATTACATCAAATTAATGGTGTAATATTAAAGAAAACAGCTTGTACGTTCATGTATTTTTTCGTTTATCAAGCATAGAACAAAAGAACGAGTGCATTATGTTACGTTTAGCAGAAAAAAACTTGCATCAGTAATAGATATACACTGCAATAAAAAAGGGGTAATCCAGTATTGAGAACGCTCATGAAACATATGTGCCGAAAACTATTGATTTGGTTTATGTTGGAGCGACACAGGCTGCCAGTCTGACATATCATCTATTAACATCCATCAAAATTAGGTTAGATTAGATAGGTGGAACTACAGACGAAAAACAGGCCCTTTCCCATAGAGTAGCCGTGACTCACGTTCCGGCCCTCTATGAACTATTGCTAGTATGTATTTATGTTTAAGACTAGCATGGATTTTTTTTTCGAATGATCTGCATTTTCATGCACTAAGATTTTCGAATTATTGATTCTGTCAGTCTCAAGTTATCAGTTATGGAAAAAGTGAGAGAATTCCTTTGAGAAAAAATTAGTGAGTAACTCTGCCAGAACAGTAACGAAGACGTTGGTTGGGGTGGGGGCACCTTTCACTGTCACAATACAGTGACATCGGAGGCAGGTGGTCCTGCACTATTAGCCTGAGAAGTATCGCACCAGCTGAGAAGTGTGACGCTCGAGTGTCAGGTCGCGTGTCAATACTACAGGTGTCATGTGTCTCAGCTGACACAGCTCCCGGCAGCTTAGCCAAGATCTTCCAAGAACCTGAACAACTCTTCGAAATTGCCCTTTTTTCGTGCATTTTTTAGGTGAGTGCTGGGGAGTTGGCTGGTGTGTAAACGTAGGTATTGTTGGACAGTCGAGTGGCATGACGCCTGCAAAAATATTCGCGAATAATAACCTAAATATAGATAATATACATACATTAAAGTGTAGATATCGACTGATCGATAGCACACCAGATTGGAGTAGAGTGTCACGTAAAGTGAAATATATCTAGCGATATTTTCTAGTAGCAACGGGAGTTTGTTATTGTGATGCTTTTAAGCGCTAAATAACTACCATGTCGTACATTGTCCAGTAGGTGACAGAAAATGCGTACCTACGGTATCTAATATGACTAGTTGTTAATATTCAACATACCCCGTTGCAACTATTGCATCTTCGCCATCACCATAGAGTCTACAACATATATTATCATTGGTGGGCGTGAAATTATAAGAAAAACAGTTTTAAGAGAATTTGGAGTGAGAATGCAAGACGATGCTACCTTGAAGAACATACTTATTGCGACAGTTACCGCTGTGATAAAAAATGCAGAAAATGAGTTTTACGAACCTTCTCTTCACGAGTAGTAGAGGTGATGCTCACTCTATGGAAGCAGTTAATTCTACCGAGAAGAAGGTACTGCTCTCACTTTGGATGCCCAGTGCGAGAACAAAACAAGTATAACTTCAAGCTACCCAAAGATCGTTCACTGTCAATATTCGAGACATGCAAGAGTACGACTACCACAAACTACTAAACTATCTTCATTAGTAGTCAACACAATGAAGATTCGATTAACTTTTGGTGAAAATCGCTTCATCTGTCTGTTTGTTTATCTGTCTGCCTAATTTTTTCTCACGGCCATGACACAAAAAGTTATGGACGGATTTTCATAAATTTTTATGAATTGTTCGGCATATTACGAAGAGTATATGACTAAATTTTTGGGATGATCTGTTTCTTCGTTAGATTATTCGTCGCTATATTTGATTTTATACTTGTCAGCACAATAGATCAAAAAAGTTATGGATGGATTTTTATGACATTTACAGGCGTTGTTAGTAATGTTAAAAGACATAAATAATTGAATTTTGGAGATGATTGGTTGATCCGTTTGTGTTTTTCACCTATTTTTGTCATATTGTTTGTTTGCAGCATAACTCAAAAACTTATGAATGGATCTTCATGAAAATTACAGGAATTGTTAATACTATACAAAAGGCACAAAGAATTAGATATTGGTGTTGATACAAAGAGACTCATGTTTTCAGAATCAATTTGAATTTTTCGTTACCGTTGCCTTGCTTGGCGGAGGTATGCGGAGGTAGCTTGCTGCTGGATTTCTCTTTCTCGTTAACTGCGACTATGCAGAAGATACCCAGTATTGTCATTTCATACTCGTGAAGTGTTGTGACCAACGTCAACTGGACTTCGTCCGCAGATTCCGATCAGTTATACCGCACTACACAATGCCACACCACACTGTGCAGCACCATACATCACTAACCACACTCCACGCTACATCACACCCATATCATGCTTCACCCGCCCTCTATCACGCTGCAATTCACCACTCTCCATATCACGCTCCAGTTCACAATAGAATCCATACTACACCACCCTCACTCCTTCCAAATCACACTACTCTTGGCATAAGTACCGCACCATAAACTGCACCATATTACATTATGCACACCCGTCCACAATGCATATGTACCATGTATACTAAATTACATCTCAACACCATACCACCCCGCACTTCACCAAACACCATACGACACCACACTGCCCCACAACACATCACACACACACTGTATCACACCACACCATACAGTGCATCACACCAATGAAGCCATCGGACAATCGGCCACAAGGAAATAGGCCGCGCAATTGAGTGTGAAGATGATAAGAGAGGGGAGAGGTATATGGTCGGTGCGTGTAGAGGATGAGCAATGGCCAGTAGGTGAGGAGCTTTTTTCAAACTTACTGTACTCGTAGATCACGGCAATTAACCCGTATATGATAAAAATATAATTCCTGACAATTTTTATTTGAACAAACAATAAGCGAAAGTTTAGACAACAAAAACAACGCAAGTCAAAAGTATTAAGACAGAGTTGACGTTATTTCTTTGATAGAATCCGTAATTCAAAGTATGAATGCCTGAAAATTACATAATAATCAGATAGTTAACTTTTTTGTTTCTCTTACTTTATCTAGCTAAAAAAAATAATTTTTTTGCACTACCTAGAGATTGCAAAGGGAGAAGAAAATAATCAGAGACTTTTTTGTAATTGACGTGGTTTAATTTCGCCATTATTCTACTACACTAGAGATGATATAATACACTTTCAAAATTATCCATCTTCCCCCCTCCAAAAAAAAAAAAAAATTCTACTGCTTCACTTAAGCATTCTTACAACAGTAAATGAATGATGATAATCGCGGCATTCTTACAACAGTAAATGAATGATGATAATCGCGGCACTCTTACAACAGTAAATGAATGATGATAATCGCGGCATTCTTACAACAGTAAATGAATGATGATAATCGCGGCACTCTTACAACAGTAAATGAATGATGATAATCGCGGCACTCTTACAACAGTAAATGAATGATGACAATCGCGGCATTCTTACAACAGTAAATGAATGATGATAATCGCGGCATTCTTACAACAGCATATGAATGATGACAATCGCGGCATTCTTACAACAGTAAATGAATGATGATAATCGCGGCACTCTTACAACAGTAAATGAATGATGATAATCGCGGCACTCTTACAACAGTAAATGAATGATGATAATCGCGGC